>OZ053302.1:26324396-26714427 GCA_964056655.1 Arabis hirsuta | reverse complement strand
ACAATTTTGTTAATAAAAAACATTACTAAGGTTAATTTGTCTTTTTATTTGTTGTGTTAAATTATTAGATTTGACAAAATCATTCTAATAATTACCCTATTTTCCAAAATCATTTTAGTAATTATCTCTATATTTATTGCATATCTCTGTCGTCTCAAGTTCTGTATATACACAAAGTTCCCTTTAGTAAAGGTAACAAAACAAAAATAGCTGATACTTATTTAACCAAGAAAATCCAAGTTTAATTTGTTTGATAAAGAAATCTATAGAGGACGACAAAAAAAAAAAAATCTATATTAGTTGTTATTAACAGGAAGGAGATGGATAGGATCTCCTACGAAATTTATGATGTGTTAATTTGTATCGAGATATAACATGATCCAAAATCCAAATATTTACGTACTTGCAAAAGTATTCGTGTAGTTGTTGTATGTTAACTTCTTATTTATAAAAATAAGGTAATTATGCTACATATTTTAGAACTTGTAAGGAACTTTCTTGTTCTAGCAAAAACAATAACAAAAAAAAAGTTATAAAGATTTGAAGTTAACTATTGGAAATTTCATCACTTGTGCACTTGGAAGTGACTTGACAGTCACTGGTCCATTATTTTCTCATTTTCTCTTCTTTTCTTTCTGCTATTTCACTTTCCAATAAAAATATACAAAATCTGACAGTGCTAATTCATCATCCTGACCTATATATATATATATATATAGATATATATGTATATCTACAGATTACTTTTACCTTTTCAAATTCTCATTATTCACTTAATCCGACCCATTTTTTTAGTCAGAAACATAATCGGACCTATAATCTTATTTCTCAACCTAGCTACATCCTAAAACAAAATATTAAATAGAAAACAAAATCACCACTTATATTCTTAATAAGATCTATCTCTCTCTATATATATATATATGCTCTATTTGAACTTTTCAATTTTGGGCGGCAACAAATTGGTTAATGGGAAGCACGAAGAAATTTATCATATTTGTTAGAACATGATTATAGGTAATAAATATATTGAGAATAATATATAAATTTTATAATATTAATTGTACTAGGATTGATGAAAAGAAAGAGAAAAGAAGAGAAAAATAGAGATAGAGATGTATATTTACTATAAATATAGATCTTATATTTAAAACTTTAATGGATAGTAAATATGAATTTTGATTTAATTAAATTAATTTAATTGTTATTTACCCACTATATTATCTATTGATATATATATGCTCTTATTTATACATATTTGTCTGTGTGAACTATAGAAATGGACTTTGAATTCGGAGTCAACTGAATATTTTATTCATTATTAAATATTTGGTCGAAGAATGCATTCCTTCCTTGACTAGGATTATTTATATTTTAGGAATAAATATATGAGTTAACTACCGACCAAAACGAATGACATAGGTACTGTTCGTTTGTACATCTTGATGTAAATGTTAGATGATGTTCGTTTAAGTGTTGTTAAACATATCATTCAAATCTCTTCACAAAAATTATAGATGTAGATGGTGCATCTAAATGACTTTAAATGGTGCATCTAGATGTAGATTATACATCTAAAAATTGTAAATGTCTAAAATAGCCTCATTTACAATTATAACTCAAATAATATTTAATTTTTATAAATTTTCGTTTTATATGTAAAAATTATAGGGTTACACCAAAAATTTTCTTCTAGAAATCGTACAATAATGAATTATCATTTCTCCGCCAAAACCGTAAAAAATGTAAAATCACAATTTGATGGGGAAATTGCAGAATATATATTTTTTCTAAAAAAAAATATTTTTCCATCAAAACCGCAAAATCACAGTTACAATTTCCCAGCAAAGTCGTAAAATTGTGTTTTATGTCAAAAATGTAAATTAAGATTTTGACAGAAAATTGGCGGAATTCCATTTTCCGTCAAAACCGTAAAAATTTGTTTATCTGCCGAAACAGTAAATCACGGTTTTGGCAGAAAATCAGACGAAATTATATTTTCTAGAAAAAACAAAAAAATAGTCAAAACCGTAAGAAATTGTTTTTCCACCAAAACAGTAAATTACAGTATTGGTGGGAAAACGGACGAAATTATACTTTTTCGCCAAAAATTTTTGGGACAATTACAAAAATGCCACTTTTTGTGTGCACATTTGCATGAATGCGGGGTGTCCATTTACAAAAATGCCATTAATTATAGATTTGTAAAGCCTATATCTTAAAATTTTAAACCTTAAAAAAAATTTTGACACCTAAAACCCCCTAAACACTCAAAACTAAACCCTAATAGAACATAATTAACTCACAGATAAATAATATAAAGAAAAAATAATTTTGAAAAAGTGGTATTTTTGTAAAGATTTCAAAAGTGTGGCATTTTTTGAAATTTCTCAAAAAAATTTTCGTCAAAACCGTAAAAAATTTTTTTTCACCAAAAACAGTAAATAACGGTTTTGGCGGGAAAACGGACGAAATTATATTTTCCCGCCAAAAATTTTTTTCGTCAAAACCGTAAAATTCTATTTTTTCGCTAAACCAGAAATCACGGTTTTGGCGGAAAAACAGACGAAATTATATTTTTCAGCCAAAAACATATTTTTCATCAAAACCGCAAAACTGTTAATTGGATTTTCCCGCCAAAAATTTAAATCACGATTTTGACGAAAAATAGCAGAATTGTATTTTCCCGCAAAAAAAAAAAAGATTTTCTCTTCAAAATCGCAAAACTACATTATTATATATTTCTACCAAAATCGTTAATTTTGTGTTTTCTTGCCAAAACTGTCAATAAAAATTTTGGGGGGAAAATGGTGGAATTGCATTTTTTCGCCAAAACTGCAAAATTGGAAAATTGTGTTTTTTCACCAAAACTATAAAATTTGGGAATTGTGTTTTTTAAATTTAATAATAAAATTAAAATTCATATATGTAAAAAATAATACTTTAAAAATTATTTAGTTATAATTGTAATTTAAATAAAAGAATCTCTTTAAAATAAATACATGTCCATTTTAATCATTTGGATATCAAATACATCTAGATGCAAATGCATTTTGTTATGAACTAACCAAACAAACAAAAGTATATCTAGATGGAACATTCAGATGAAATGTCCAAATGCAGAAACGAACATCATCCAGATGTTCTATTCAGATACATCATCTAACTACACCAACGAACACCCCCATATATTATTTAATTTTTTTTTTTTCAGTAAGGTAGTTAGAGAAAATATTGCAAGTTTTGGATCCCACCACAACAACCGACCAGAGTCACCAAACAAAATCGGAACACAAACTTTAAAAATTTCAAAAATCGTACTTCTTTTTTTTTTTTTTTTTCTTCAGACGTAAACAAAATAGTATTTTAACAACACTCGATATATACACTTTGTTTTGGACACATTCTCTCAACTTTCCGATTTACCATAATATGATAAGTCAATAAATATGATGTTTAAGCAAAAACCTAAATCCTAGATTCTTGTAAATTTTTAATCTCCTCAATTACATTTCCAACAATGAGGACAAAAAAATGTCTTTCCAAAAATGTACTAATTGGATAGTTTAATTGAAACTAAATTGATAGAGAGATTTAGACTAATTACATTGCTTGAATGGTTGCGCAATAGTAACGTGCTATATATTTTAATTTATACTATTTCCGCTACTTAATAACTTTATTTTAGTTTAACTCTATCAAACATTTAGCATTACTAAACATAACAAATTACAAGAAAATTTTACTTTACTCATTCAAGAAAAAAAGCAACATGATCAATGAGAATTGCTTAAGAAGTTTTTAAAATATAAAATTATTAAAATTTGAGTAAAAGGAAAAAAGATAATATTTTTATGGGGTATATTGAAATATAAAATAAATAAAATTTGAATAAAGAGAAAAAATAGTGAATGTGTTTTTGGAGAGAGTGGCTTAAAGAAAGAGAGAGTGTTTAAATATAAAATTAATAAAAGTTAAATAAAAAAAAAGGTATAAAGTTGAATAAAAAAAAGAGAAAATATGTGTTTTAATAATTTTATATTTTAAAAACTTTGACTTAAGAATTTCTAAAAACTTGCATTGATCATGCTTTAAGAAAAATAGAATGAGCATTATAAAGAGACCACGTGGTCTTCGAACGAAGCACATGCTCAAAGGGAAAAGCGTAAGAATGGTGGCAGAAAACCGAGCCACGAGACAAGCCATTTGCTTTGTTACACGGAACTTGTCAAAGTTAAGGACATCTCTGACCCTATTTCATATTCTACATTAAACATTATTTTAGAGTAAAATATTTTTTAATCCGATTTTATTTTCAACTTTAAAATAAAGTAATTCTATTTTTTATTTTAAATATGGAGTAATCTCATTTTTTATTCCATTTTAAAATTGAATTTTTTATTTATAAAATAGTTCTTCAAATTTTAAATGATTTTATTTTAAAAGATAAATAATTATTTTGGTAATAATTTTATGTTTTGTTGATATTCTTTTTAATAAAAGATTTACGAATTTATCAAATCTGCAACAAAATTATTATATTCTATTATATGTGTAAAATTGTATGTTTGTGTAAAGTTTTTTTTGTTAAAATTGTGTATGTATATCTAAATTAATATATGTTATTACGAATTTAATTTTAAAAAGTACATATTTACAAGTTAATAAGTTTGTATATGTAAGTTAATATAAAAAATATAATGGGGTCAATTTATAGATTTTATAATTAAAGTGCATTATTAGTAATTAATAATAACTAGAAAAAGAGAAACATACTTCAAATATTACTTTTGGAGTAAGAAATGGAGTAATACATTGGAGTAAAATCTAACTCCATTTTGAAATTACTTTATTTTGGAATGAAAAATAGAGTGATACATTGGAGATGTTCTAAAAAAACCGAGATGGTCTTGGTCAAAATTACAATTTCATAACTTTTGATTAAATAAGACTAGAGTAGTAAGGTCTAATTTATACTTTTTCTGTTTCATATTAGTTGTCATTCTACAATTAATTTGTTGTTTCATATTACTTGTCATTCTGCAATTTTAATACATATTTATAACTAATTTTTCCATTTTTATCCCTACTTTTAAATTTATTTATTATACATATCAAATAAAACAATGCATTAATTAAAGGCAAAATAAAAAATTTAATTGTTTTCTTAATTTATGTGAAAATTTTCATAATGACAACTAAATTGAAACGGATAGAGTACTAATAACAATTAGGTTGATAATAAATGTGCACTTGAATTTTTCAACAAGAGTTTTGAGAGAGATGCTTGTGGTGAAAGTGAAACACATCATTAAAAACAAAACCAATCTTTACGCGTTTCATAAATTGCTGCGATTGGAGAGAGTGGCTTAAAGAAAGAGAGAGTGTTTAAATATAAAATTAATAAAAGTTAAATAAAAAAAAAGGTATAAAGTTGAATAAAAAAAAGAGAAAATATGTGTTTTAATAATTTTATATTTTAAAAACTTTGACTTAAGAATTTCTAAAAACTTGCATTGATCATGCTTTAAGAAAAATAGAATGAGCATTATAAAGAGACCACGTGGTCTTCGAACGAAGCACATGCTCAAAGGGAAAAGCGTAAGAATGGTGGCAGAAAACCGAGCCACGAGACAAGCCATTTGCTTTGTTACACGGAACTTGTCAAAGTTAAGGACATCTCTGACCCTATTTCATATTCTACATTAAACATTATTTTAGAGTAAAATATTTTTTAATCCGATTTTATTTTCAACTTTAAAATAAAGTAATTCTATTTTTTATTTTAAATATGGAGTAATCTCATTTTTTATTCCATTTTAAAATTGAATTTTTTATTTATAAAATAGTTCTTCAAATTTTAAATGATTTTATTTTAAAAGATAAATAATTATTTTGGTAATAATTTTATGTTTTGTTGATATTCTTTTTAATAAAAGATTTACGAATTTATCAAATCTGCAACAAAATTATTATATTCTATTATATGTGTAAAATTGTATGTTTGTGTAAAGTTTTTTTTGTTAAAATTGTGTATGTATATCTAAATTAATATATGTTATTACGAATTTAATTTTAAAAAGTACATATTTACAAGTTAATAAGTTTGTATATGTAAGTTAATATAAAAAATATAATGGGGTCAATTTATAGATTTTATAATTAAAGTGCATTATTAGTAATTAATAATAACTAGAAAAAGAGAAACATACTTCAAATATTACTTTTGGAGTAAGAAATGGAGTAATACATTGGAGTAAAATCTAACTCCATTTTGAAATTACTTTATTTTGGAATGAAAAATAGAGTGATACATTGGAGATGTTCTAAAAAAACCGAGATGGTCTTGGTCAAAATTACAATTTCATAACTTTTGATTAAATAAGACTAGAGTAGTAAGGTCTAATTTATACTTTTTCTGTTTCATATTAGTTGTCATTCTACAATTAATTTGTTGTTTCATATTACTTGTCATTCTGCAATTTTAATACATATTTATAACTAATTTTTCCATTTTTATCCCTACTTTTAAATTTATTTATTATACATATCAAATAAAACAATGCATTAATTAAAGGCAAAATAAAAAATTTAATTGTTTTCTTAATTTATGTGAAAATTTTCATAATGACAACTAAATTGAAACGGATAGAGTACTAATAACAATTAGGTTGATAATAAATGTGCACTTGAATTTTTCAACAAGAGTTTTGAGAGAGATGCTTGTGGTGAAAGTGAAACACATCATTAAAAACAAAACCAATCTTTACGCGTTTCATAAATTGCTGCGATTTCTCCACTTTAATTTGTCGTTCGTTACAAGCTCTCACCATCGTGTCCTCTTCTTTCTCCACTCGTATTTATCTTCTTTTTATTTTATTTTCGCCTCGTTAATTTAATTTCATTTTCTTCGGATATCTTGTTTATTTTATTTTATCGATCGTTCAAGTTACAAGAAAATTGCTTCGTGTATGGTCCATACTAACTTGACAAATACTTATTTTTTTGTAAAGTGATTTTAAGAAGTTATCGTTTTTTCTGTTTTTTCAAAAAATATTGTATTATATTCTTCGAAATAAAAAGAAGAGAGAGAGATGGTGTGAAATTGTTGACTTGGGGAAGTAGCCCGACTGCAAAGTGTTGGGTCTAAAGTCTAGGCAGAGATGATAGCCACTCAAATGAATGCTTGACCTACTTCTCTCTCGCTTGTAACTTTTTCTTCTTTCATTTTTAAATTCATCTTTCAGTGAAGGATTTTCGGATCTTATTAACTGTTCAGATCATCTTTTGGGTTTTCAAGTCTCTGTCTGATAGACTATAACCATAAAGACAATTGGTTCAGTTACCAGAAAAGACAATTCCCTGATCTCCACAAAATGACAATTACCCGAATACATTACAAGTTCACCACTCGTTCAATTATCTCTATTTTCCTTTAAGAATAATTGAAGTCCTTTTTTGGTTTTGAGCGAAGAGAAGCCAATATTCGTTTGATTTAGGGTCCCTTTGATTTTAGCACTAGAATGAGAGGTACAAACATAGCAAACGAGACACATATCGGATGAATGAATTCAATTTCAAACAAAGAATAATAAACCCCGACTTCAAAATATATACCAACAACTTTATCGAATTTTCTTCTAACAATTTTTTTTTTATCGACTTTTAGCTCTTTTTTTTAGCATTTACGTTATACAAATATTCATTACTTGACCACAATAACTAGAAAAGCCAATAAGTCTCTTGTAACGAACCCATGATTTCACATAATGATCGGAAAATGAAGGTTCTTGTAAGTGGACATATAATCTCGTAAAATTGACTTAAGATTTCTATAATACACATTGTTCGGTTTATCTAAATATTCATTGTATAATGATATATCCATCACATAAGAACCGACCAACTACACCGTATAGTCTTTTAACAAAGGGCGAAAATATTTTTTTTTTTATCACAAGTCAACAAATTATGTGGATTACGCAGTATAGTCATTACGCCAAAAAAAAAAAAAAAAAACGCAGTATAGTCGTTTTCCATTTACTTTCTCGCTCCCAATTTCTCTATTTACTCCATTTCAACACTATTTGGATCAACAAAACTTTTTGCATTTGCACAAATTCATCTTTGTGTGATCTTATTCAAACCGATTTATTTTTATAGTCTAATGCGGCCATGGGCTTACATATGGTTATGAAATGATCAGCCTAGGTTTTAAACACATATTTTCGTAGCAATGATAGTAAAAACGCAAATTCTTGTAGCAAATCCAGATTGTATTCCACATTGATCTATACAATTCGACGTTAACATACAAACTTATATATACTACATACTTTCACTTTTTCATTTTCGTGGTTGTTTTACAGTTAGTTAATAATTGTACTCAATGTCATTTCTTTGTTTATCCATATAGTTATTCTCCTATCTTGAACCTTTTTATACTAGAGCATTGAATCAATAACTTTGGAATAAGGCTCAAATTACTATGTTCTTCCACTTCAGTTTCTATTAAAAAAAAACTTCAACAACATCAAACAATTAACGCTCAATATCACAACAACCTGATGTTATATATCTTCTTCAATATTATTGTACATGAATTTAGCGAAAACACAGTATTGTCATATTAGAAGTCTTAATCTAGTACATGCAAAACAGGAAAGCCTAGTTTCTCTCCCAGGCCCAAAAAACGAGGCAGCCGCTGAAGATCTTTTCTTCTCCGAAATGGATCGCGGCCATAGCACCTCCGCCGCCGCCGGCCGTTCTCTTCGCTGCTGAAGCCATCGCCTCTCTCTCCGCCGTGTCAGACTCCATCAGCCTAATCGAGTCATGTCTCCGGTGAAAGCAAAACTCTTCTCGTGGATTATTCACCTCTACGGAAGCCACCAGATCGAAGGTCGTCTTCTTCGTTTGAGGTAGATCCGGCAACGCAGGAGTTTCGTCCTCCACCAGAACCTCCACCAGACAAATCTCTGGCTATTGTCTCCTCTGTTTCGCGGCTCTTGATTGACTTCTCGCATAGTGGCTCATCATCAAATCTAAGATTGGGGTTATCAAATTTGGTTTGGCGTCCAGATCGAGGGTCGTACAGCTTTGCTCTTGACTATCTATCCTATGGAACTTGCTGGGGCTGTGTTACGATAAACAAGGTTGGCTTCTACTACTCATCCTCCCTTTCTCTTTGTTCAGAAAGATTTGGGATGTTCTTTGAGTGTGAGGCCCTGACTTTGTTAGACCCGAGTATATTGGGTTCGTGTGTTGCTTCTTTCGTCGCTGTGCAACTTTCTCCTACTGCAAGATGCATTCCCTGTTTCGTCGACTATTTGGAACATCTAATCTTGGCCATGTTAGGTCTATGCGATTTGCTATCTAGGAGTCTTAGGTACTTTATATATGAGAAGAACATGGGAGTTAGTTGCGGTTGTTTGACTTGGGAACCAGATGCTTATACTACATCAACTATTGCTTGTCATCTTCTACTAGGAAAATCTGTTTTTTCCCTTCTCTATCGCGTCTTTGCGATACTTTACTGCAGTATGCAGGCTATCATTAAGGTTCTCTTTGACTCCGTAACGTCCCCGTTCTGGGATCATTATATCAGGGCTATTTGTTTGGGAAAGGCTAGATCATAGTCAAGAGGTGACTAGAGAATAAGCGAATCCTAATGGAAAAGAAAAAGATTGGGAAGCTTGGTAAAGGTCATTAAACAGATCAAATGACTTAGCCAAGGCAAACGAGACCAAAAGGTTGAGCTAACCAGCTGGGTGAGCTGAATGAGCTGGATGAGCTAGCTAGCTGAGCTAAGTTAGCTGACCTAGCTGACCAGGTGGCGAGCTGGGTAGGAGCTCAACTCAGTGGGATGAGCTGATGATGTACTGACCCAGCTGGATGGATTAATCAGCTAGAGCCCAAGCTGGGTGGACTAGGATGGTTACCCGAGCTGGGTGGTTGGACCAACCAAAGGGTGCTAACACTGAAAGGGTGCATGACCCAAAAGACACATCCTTTCATGAAAGGGTGGGGGGTACGAATAGGGACAAGTTCCAATGGATACATCATTTGGCAAGAAGAACCCTTTCAACCCCTATATAAAGGGGTTGGTTGAGGGGGAAATATTACATTCACGTTTTTGGGGAGAAAACTCTCTAGAAAAATAGAGAGATCTCGACCCAAGTCACAAATCTCACTAGAAATTAGATCGGGTTGATCCGGGTTGGATAACGGCCGATAAGACATGAGTCTGGACAGAATGAACGGACAGTTCTAGGTAGTTTGACGAATGTGTCTGGACCTTGATCGGGTAACGAACGGGTGCAAAGGAAAATGATGATCGAGAGCGATCGGTAAGTTTTGTGAAAGGGTACGGCCGTGAAAAGGTACGACTCTGAACGGGCACGGCTCGGTCTCTTTGTATACTTAGTCAAGTGGGGATGGTTGGATGAATGACTAGGTAACAAAGGGATCCGTTCAAGCCGATACATGAATAAAAGATTTGAGTCAAACCGGAACAGCGCGTTGGCCAAGGTAAGACCTAACCTTCTTGTAGATTGATTGGGTACTTGCTAGATCTAGGCTGGTTAGTTTAGAGAACAACCGAATGTTTAGACTTGCTTGACGTGACCGAGTATAATAAATCTTAAGTCGAACTGAGGCCAATAGATAGGATGAGCGCTTGAGACCGAATGATTCCGGCTAAGGCTATTCTGTGCTAAAGGGGCTATCTGAATGCATGGATGAAGTTAACCGGTAAAAAGACTAGTTCAGGTGAATGAACTTAGAACGGTCAGAGGATTTGAATGATAAGATATTTTCCGCTGCGTATGTTAAGTATAAACAGATCTAATAGAAACGATGAGGGAGAGTCGTAGTAAAGATCCTAAGGATATAAGCCTTAAAGAGGCAATTGATCCTAAAATGGGTTAAGACCTAGAGGTTCGACCAGAAAGTGGTCCGAACACAGAATACCTTGACCGCGGCCTAGAGAGGACGGGTCAGGGTGTTTCAAGTTGGTATCAGAGCATGCTTAATCCTACGGATGGATTGGTGCTCGAGGAGGACTAAAGACTCAATCATGGTGGTGGCTAATATATGGTCCGAGAGTTGAGATTGACTGAGTAAAGTACTTGGGAGTATAGTGTTCTCGCCAAGTCTTGATCAATGATTAAGATACACTGCAGAAGTATCAGCTACTAGAGATGATGGGGTAAAGTCCAGATTAAGATCGGGTTTCGAGGGAAAATTACTACCAATGAAAGGGTAGTAGGTATAAAATGAAAACCGAGATGAGATCAACTCACACTTGAAAGACCATGATGGCAACCAAAACGTGATTGCTAGTAAGTCAAATGGGAGTGAAGGCAAGATGGGATATCATGCTTGGAAGCCTAGCGAGTTTCCAAGATGAATCATCTAAACCAAGATAAACTACCCTAACGGCACAAACAGTAAAAACGTAAGACGTTGGGCGATCAAGCCTATATCAAGTGTGGAAGGAGAAGGGTAAACAAATAGCTCGATCAAGAAGTAAGCTATGACTCATCGAGAGTTGAGGAAAATCAAGGCAATGCCATTAGGAGACTAGTATTCTCACTAAGGGTTGTCCGATAACCAAAATACAACTCGGAGTCAAGTCTACTACACTGTATGAGCTAGTCTTTACCTAACTTCGGATTAAGGATTGAAAACTAGTCTATCATATCATCCAAGTTCTAGAGATATGAACGAGCGCGAATGATGTCTAGTGAGTGATGAGAGTTGTTTTACCAGTTATAAGCAAATTAACTTATCAAATAAAACCTAACAAAGCTAACAACCTACTCATGATTCAATTGCAACAAGTGAAAGGGTTCGAACACAGGGAAGACAAGGACTCAAAGTACTAGACCATAAAGAATTTTCATTAAGTTAAAGCATCAATAGGGGTTTGGTTTGATTGACCTAAACTAAGCAGAAATGTAAATAAACTGGAAATATGCAAAACAGATACTTGAAAACAAATGCAATGATGATGGAAAGCACCAACTATCGGGATAGCAACTGACGCAGAGCAATAGATCTCTGCTAACAAGGTTAGGGCCTTTAGTATTAAGCTCACTCTTAAGCATGGAACACGAATAATGATCATCCCACTTTCGTGATGCTTCTAACCACTTTGTTAAGTACAAAGATCTAACTAACTTTTGCTGCTAGATATAAGGACTCTCCAAGCATTAAGATCAGGTTCCAATAAGCTCACTTAACTCCTCTGACACACTTTCATGGCCAAAGGTCGCTAAGACGAGCAAAAGGTCAGTCCGACATTCCGACAAACACCTTTCGGGCAGCAGAACGCCTCAAGGCAAAGCTCAAGGCCGTAACCGAGAGCTAAGCATTACCCTCAACCTAAGCTCGAGAAGCGTACGGGTTGAGCCGAAACTAAGTTAGCCAAACTCTAAAACTTCTACATCTACTATCTCGACACTCGATGAGTGGACTACTCACTCATGGCTACGGGAAATGCCATGATTGAGCTCCAGTGAGGTGCGAATGATGTTATGCAAAGATAACTGTGATTAATCAAGAAAATATTGAAACTTTAAGGTAAAGACTAAACCTTTATAAAGAAAGTAACTTAGAACACCAAAGATCTGATGCTCTAAGGATCGATTACAATTCAAGCGTAAAAGAAAAGCTTAAAACGTAAAAGGAAAGAAAAACTAAGAAGACTTAGGTTTTTTCAGGGGCTAAGAACATATATATAGCCCTTCATAACAATACCCAGGTCGTCCCGAAGCGTAAATGGATCGCCTAGCCCGAGTCAACGGTCGATCCAGAAAAGTTAATAAAATGCATTAAATATCAGTCATTTTATATCAGGGAAGTGAGCGATTTCCGTTGCCTAGCCAGCGCGTCCAGCAGCTCCTGTATCGCGGCACCAACTTCTCGATATGTGCAGTATATCGGTCTTCCTCATCGGTTGGTGCCGATATCATAGGATATCGATTTCTTCAGCTTATTCTTTACTTAGTTTGATGCACCTAGTCTAACGGTTGGAGCGTCTTGATGCTCCATCATAACAAGGGGATAACTTGGGAAATCTGTGCATAGATTTAAGGTGCACTAACGTCCTGATTCTCACCCAATTCATGAACTTCAGTGGGTTTGTTAAGATTCCATCTTCCCGCTATTCTAAGTGCTTCTCATCAGCGTTCCTTGATGATTTTCGACTGATTTCCGCTCCACTGCTCCCCGTTCGATCCGGAACCTTGTAATTCCTTTGCTCCTCTACTCCTCTGTACTCCACTCCATTCCCTTAGACTCTAGTAAGCCGGATAACTCCAATTAAGTACAAGTACAGCCTGAAAAAGGATAAAAGAAAGAGAAATATGTACAACTCTATCTTAGGACTCTAAGATGCATATGTGAAATAAACTATGGCTAAAGAGTGCCTAAATGATGCAGAATGAAGCTAAACAGAGGGTAAATGTATGCAAATATATAGATATATCAGTGAGCGAGGTAAGCTAGTATTGGGGTCAGATTTCACCCGCTCAACGTTGAAGTCCAAAGTTATGCAAACGCAGCGCATAAACACAAAATTGCATTGACATACAGATAATATATGATTCTCCCAAGTCATTTCTTAACAAGAAGATGAAGTCTTTCTCCTTTCCTAAGTCTTCTCCGTCCAAAAAGGGAGCCTTCTGAGTCCTCTCTACTCGCAGCAAAAGTCAGAAGTACGGAATTGGCGCTGTGCTAGCAAGGTCACACTGCCAGCGATGTCACACTGCCAGTGAAGAGCAGTGCCAGCGAAGTGCAGTGCCAGCGATGTCACACTGCCAGCGATGACATAGTGCCAACGACGACACTAGCCACCGAAGACATGCCAGAGTAACGACAAAGGCCAGAAGGTTCTCTGCGCTAAAGTCCGGTCCAATTGCGAAACCCACTTTGATACAACCGACGTAAAGAAAATGAAACCCGCAAAGACTTAAGAAAGTTAACATTATCTTTAGGAAATATGTCTAGCCGACTGGGAGGCTATATATATCAATGTAAAAACTCTTGTAAAAGGTATCCGTAACTTTATTCAC
Organism: Arabis hirsuta; assembly: GCA_964056655.1. Taxonomy (NCBI): domain Eukaryota; kingdom Viridiplantae; phylum Streptophyta; class Magnoliopsida; order Brassicales; family Brassicaceae; genus Arabis; species Arabis hirsuta. The sequence continues at coordinate 26,700,352 of OZ053302.1, read as the reverse complement.
AAAAGCATATAAAGATATAAAAAACGTTTCTCTTTGCTCATCGTTTCTTGCGTAGCTTAACTTAGAAATCTCTGTTTCTTCACGAAACATTTACAAAAAAAATTGTGCTAGTTTCGACTCCCACAACTTGGCGCCGACTAAGGGAACCTAGAGACTTTCTCATACAAAAAAGCTACGTAACCCACCAGATCTAAGAAGATGAGCGGTGAAGAAAATAAATCAAGCAGCAGCGGCGAGGAGTCCTCATCTCGCAGAACCAACCAAGAGGAGGAAAACTCCGTCAAAGTCTCTGTTGGCAACGGCACGATAACCCATGAGACATGACCGAGGTCAAACAGATGCTGGAATTGCTCCTCAGAGAAACGCATGAGCAAAAGAAGTTTAACGAGGCAAGTACAAACGAGCTGAAAGCTCTTTCGCGAAGAAAGCACGAAAGACCCAAAGTCACAGGACTCAGGGGTCGCTTCGATCTGCATCGCCTCAACTTCTCAATGCCTCGTGCTGCTTGAAGGGATTCTGGCGACTTGCCGCCACCACCTCCACGACGGAAATCAGACAGAACTCCCGAACGCTTGAGAGGATCTCGGACGAGGATAAACCAACTCCTCTGTGACACGGACGAACGGATGATACGAGTGGTGACCCAAGGGGAGCACATGCCCCAGATGGACAAAGCGTGTCATCGTCTTCTCGAACCGAAACCATGCAAGGTATTTAAGAGTGTGATGAATACCCCAGCGTTGACGAACGCGGACCTTCAGTAGCTGAGCGTTACAAGAAGGAGCAGGAGCGTAAGGCGCTAAAACGATCTCAGAATACAGAAATATCTGAGATACGAGCTCAGATGGAGCGAGTTGTCTCCGACCTGAAGACCACCCAATCGCAGATACGCCACGGAAATGCTCCGGAAATTGCCCATGTACTCGAGAAGGCACGAAACACACCCTTCGCCGAAAGGAGCGCGAGGACTAAAATCTTGGATCCCGAAAAAGTCAAATTTCCAATCTACGAAAGAACCACAAACCCTTCAGACTATCTGATAGAGTTCAAGGTGGCTCTGGGAAGAGCAAATTTTAGGGAAGCTGAAAACGACATTGGCTACTACAAGCTGTTCATGGAAAGCCTCAAAGGGCCTGCCCTCCAAAGGTTCTACAAGCGGTTCATACCTTCTACCAGCTCTCTGTGATGTTTGTGCAGCATTACATCATCTTCACGGAATGAAAAATCTTTGATGCTGAGTTGTGGACAAATCGGCAAGACGAAAATGAGAGTCTACGGTCTTTCATGATGAAGTTCAAACATGCGCTGTCAAAGGTGGACGGTAACAGCAACACGTCCGCGCTAGAAGCTTTGAGAGGAGCGCACCGATGCCCGTCTCTATTCTGGCAAAAATTGACTATCAACCCGCCAACGACTATCCAAGATGCTCTCTACCGCGCTACAGACTTCGCTCGAAGTGAAGAGAAAGTCCGTGCTGAAAGGGGTGGAAAGACTAAACTGGCGAGCGAACCAATTCAGGCTACGAACCCCGCTATCACTAGTTTTCATTAAAGGCTTTTGCAATGAACTACGAGGCGACTTGATCCTTGCAAAGGGTACGTAGGCAACTTGTCTCCGAACGAGTTCAGCTGCCTTTCTCCATAAAAAAGGGGGGAGTGGAGTACGTATACTCGTCTATTCCCATCTTTAACAAATGTTGTTGCTAGAAATATCAGACACTTGACACAAGTCTCACCGATTTCATCAGCTACATCCTCTATGGGCTGTTCAAACCTTTTGCCAGCAAATTTGTTTCGTAACCGTTGGTGCTGGCCATAGCGATGATGTATGAACTCGAACACAAAACATCCATCATCAGATCCCAAGCGCGCTATATAAGTACTAATATTCAGCATTGGGGTGGATGAACCCAACTGATTATTCAAAAACCAAACAACATCGTTGGTAAAAAGCAGCTGCCAATGATTACTCAGTTTATAGACCGGATAATCATTCAGAAAATCCAACAACACGTTGGTAAAAACAAAAGGTGTGTTCGTTCTCGGACAGACGTGTTCAGAGAGCGACACCATTCCACAAACCCAACAACAACGTTGGTAGAAGCAGAGCGTAAACTCATTTGCGATTTTTGCTATCCTGCAATCACGATATAAAGCATTCTAAGATGCGAAAAGACATATTGAGTGTAAACAACCACCAACTTATGAATTCATTGTAGGACTTAGTCAACAAAGCGAGTACCATTACTCTTAAAGTTCTTATGATCTATCAAAGAACAGAACGAGCTCAACTCATAAGAAAGGCAAGAAACAAAAGCCGCATTGGTTATCATCATACACTCGCTACAATGCATGGTGAGCATAATCGTAGCATGGATACAAAAAAATTTGTCGCTGTTTTTCAGCAGCGGCGCAGTCAGCTTCAGCAAGCGAAGCGCGAAAGCTTAAAATCTTCATAAAAATATAGAGTCTTAAAATCTCCAAACGCGGAAAATCGTCCTCCGCTACAGTATTGACGGTCCGAGCCAACAGCATCACGTTAACAGTAACGTCATAACTTTGAACGGTAACATTGACATCCAATAGCCTTTAACTCGATACTGTTATCACTAACACTACCGAGCTGGGGGGCTAACTGTTGGCATCAGATTTCACCCGCTCAGCGTTGAAGTCCAAAGTTATGCAAACGCAACGCATATACACGGAATTGCATTGACGTACAGATAATATGTGGTTCTCCCAAGTTATTTCTTAACAAGAAGATGAAGTCTTTCTCCTTTCCCAAGTCTTCTCCGTCCAAGAAGGGAGCCTTCTGAGTCCTCTCTACTCGCAGCAGAAGTCAAGAGTGCAAAACCGGCGCCGTGCTAGCAAGGCCACACTGCCAACGATGTCACACATCCAGCGATGTCACACTACCAGCGATGTCGTAGTGCCAGCAAGGTCACACTGCCAGCGATGACACACTGCTAGCGAGGTCACACTGCCAGCGATGTCACACTGTCAGTGATGTCACACTGCCAGCGAAGAGCAGTGCCAGCAGAGTGCAGTATCAGCGAAGAGCAGTGCCAGCGAAGTGCAGTGCCATCGATGTGACACTGCCACCGATGACACAGTGCCAAAGACGACGCTGGCCACCGAAGACCTGTCAGAGTAACAACAAAGGCCAGAAGGTTCCCTACGTTAAAGCCCGGTCCAATTGTGAAGCCCACTTTGACACAACCGACGAAAAGAAAAAGAAATCCGCGAAGACTTAGGAAAGTTAACATTATCTTTAGAAAATATGTCTAGCCGACTAGGGGAGCTATATATATCAATATACAAACTCTTGTAAAAGGTATCCGCAACTTTATTCACAAAAGCATATACAACAATAACAAACGTTTATCTTTGCTCATCGTTTCTTGCGTAGCTTAACTGATATATCATGGTTTTTACCCATTTTCAACCATGATATAAGTCCTTTTTATAGAGTCTTTTTGGTGTTTCTCGAGTCTTTTAGAGTCTTTGTAGGTTGAAGATTGATTGGAGCTTAATGGAAGCTTTTGGAGTGTTTTGAAGCATCGAGGAAAGAAGAGCTGAAGAGATCAAGTCGGAATCGAGCAGATGAGCTCATGTCGATCGACACTACCTACTCCTGTCGATCGACACGGGGCTTCCTGACACAAGTAGAAATTCCAGAGAGGTCTATGTCGATCGACATGACCAACCTCTGTCGATCGACACGTGTTTGACGAAAAGAACAGTTCCGAACAGTCAGAAGTTTGGCACTCGTTTAAGCCCTTCCCACCGACAGATCGAGCTGATATTTTGACACAAGCTAGCGCAGAGAGTTAGATTTCATTTGAAAGAAATTTGAGGCAATTCCAACGGTGCGATCGAAAGTTATGAAGGTTTTAGTGAAGACATGTCGGTCTGGCTAGAAGATGTCAAGCTTGAAGAATTTCTTTTTTTGCCCAAAAAGCCCAGAAGTTTACAGAAAAAGCCCAATCCGATTTTTACACATTATATATAGTTTTCCCTTAGGTTTTTATGTTTATGAGCTTGTTTTTAACTTAGACTTTGAGAGAGAGAGCTTTGAAAGGAATTTCTACAGGGTTTTCAAACCCCTTTTTCTGTATCTCTAACTCTATCTTTTATGCAATCTTATTCTCTCATTATGATTTCATCATCTATGTCTGAGTAGTTTGTTTGTTAGGTTGTGGAGAATTCTAGGGTTTTGATGAGAAATTGTTAGGATTGAAAATCTGTTAGGGTTTATCTTCTGGTTCTTCATCTAGATTGTTTTCAACGCTAGATCTAGCCTGTACACCTAGAATCTAGATCTTAGGTTGCTTTAATAGACACGGAAGTGTTATTAACAACTTGAACTAGTCTTAGATGAGCAGAATTACCTCTTCGCAAAGGAATTTGGTTTAGGGATTCTGTGAACAATTGAACCTGAATGTTAATGCTTGACTTGATTCCCTAGGTTTGCAAAGGAATTTGGAATTTAGGTTTCTAGTCATAGATAGTCTCTGCAACGGAAGTTGATTGGCTTTACCTTCGTGTTTGAGTTCTAGAACGGTGCCTAATCAAACCCTGACAGTATTTTATCCTTGATTTTGATTCATACCCGAAGAATTACCCATCGCCTAGCTTTTTGTCTCATTGATTTACTTGAATTTGAACCATCTCTTACTTTGTTTTATTTATTTGTTTTACATTTACTCATTTTTACTTAGCATAATTTGAATTCACTAATTGATTGTGTGAATCTTTTCCCTGTGGATTCGATCCCTAAGTACTACATCGATCTCTTAATTTGAGAGAGTAGCTCAGGGTAAATTTGAGCATATCAAATTTTGGCGCCGTTGCCGGGGAATAGATTTCACCATTCGATTATTGTTAGTAGAATTTTGTCTAAGTTTTTAGTTTTTATTTTACTTACTTGATCTTTTCTCTTTGTCTTGTGTGTTTCAGGTTTATGTCTAATCGCATTACCAGGAGCAACCAGAACGAAGAGCTAGTCAATCTCAACCTTGAGATTGGAAGGTTAGAACGAGCCAACAGAGCAGCGACAAGGACAGCCAGAATGAATCCATTAGTATTGATCAGGGGTTAAGATGGGTTCTTTCAGGATGCTGAGGGTCGCAGACACAACGCTCAGGGTCAGAGGCTGGATGAGAATGGGGTTGTGATTGTGGAGGAGCAGCATGTCGAGCAGCGACAAGAGCCAGCAGCTGCTGCGCGTGGGCGTACTCTGGGAGAGTACAACAGGCCGATGAGTTCTATGCTAACAGGACAGCAATCCGACCACCTGCGTTCCAGAGGAGCGATTTTGAGCTGAAGCCTGCTTTCTTCTCACTTGTCGCCCAGCACCCTTTTCATGGCCTGTCATCTGAGCACCCCATGGACCACATAGAGAGGTTCGAGGACCTAGCATCTAGCATCAAGGCTAATGGAGTGTCCAGCGACTATCTCTACTGCAAGTTGTTCCCATACTCCCTTAGTGGAGAAGCATCCTACTGGCTGAAGCAGTTGGAACCGGGATCGCTGACCACTTGGGAGGACACCAAGAATGCTTTCCTCAACAACTTCTTCGATGAGGCGAGATCAGAGGATCTGAGGACCAAGATCTCCACCTTCAAGCAGGGTCCTACTGAGGCATTCAAGGATTCTTGGACTCGATTCAAGTCTTACCAGAGAGATTGTCCTCATCACGGGTTTAGTACTGTTCAGCTGTTGGGCATCTTCTTCAGAGGGATTGACTGGAGGTATCAAGTGGCCCTCGATTCAGCCAGCAATGGAAATTTCAACACCCGATATCCGGAAGATGCTCTGATTCTCATCGACAACTTGGCTTCCAGCAATAGCACCAAGAACGCAGATTTCGAAAGGAAGAAGCTAGGAGGTAACATGGATGGAAGTCAGAATGCTGAAGTGAAAGCCAAGTTAGACTCTGTGCACAATCTTCTGGTAGGAAAGAAGACGGTTCAATTTGCTTAGGAAGTAGAAACCTTCGTACCGGACTCCGTGTCGATCGACACGGAAGGATTGTGTCGATCGACACAGGAAAAAAAGGATGTCAACTACGTTAGTGGGATTGGTTTTCAAGGTCAGAGGTATGACACTCAACAAGGATATCAGAAGCCTTTCCAGAATAACTACCAAAGAAACTACGGTTCTTCTTCCTACCAGACACCTCTTCCTCAGACAACAGAGAGCAGCGAGATGAAATCCATGTTGGAGCAGATTCTAGAGGGTCAACAGAAGATGACCGTGAGCTTTAATGGGAAGATGGATGCTATGTACCAAGATCTGAATGGCAAAATTGAGGCTATCAATCTCCACATGAAGAAGCTGGACACTCAAGTAGCCCAAACGGCGGAGTCGGTGAAAAGGCAAGAAGGATTCCTACCGGCTAAGACTGAGACGAACCCAAGATTGCATGTCAATGCGATCACTGTGGGTAGTGGGAAAGAAGTGTTTGAAGCTTATGGAAAGGATCCAGAGGAGGTAGAAGTCGTGGAGCTTGATGGAAACTCGATTTTGGGGACAGAAGAGATCCTGTCGATCGACACGACTAGTATGTGTCGATCAACAGAGTGTTACGCAATCAGTGATACAACAGACAGGAAGCCTTCTGTCGATCGACACAATGCTCATGTCGATCGACACGTTGCCCAGAACAGCCCACTTTCTTCAGAATCATCGAATAGCTCAGAAGAAAGGGTCTACAAGCCTAAGCTTCCATTCCCACGGGCTATTAACATCAGATCACCAGAGGAAAAAGGGAGACATGCTCAACCACAGCTGAGGAAGTTGCAGAAGATAACAAATCCAGGGATGTTCATGGTTCCTTGCTCAATCAAAGGTATGGAATTTAAAAATTCTCTTTGTGACACTAGAGCTAATGTGAATGTCATGTCTGAGTCTGTGGCAAGGAAGCTAGGGATTAAGGATCTGCAACCTTCGAAGATGTCTATCACACTGCCTGATTCTTCTTCACCGTGTTCGAAAGGATTCATTCCTGACTTGATGCTTCAAGTAGGCGATTGTCTGGTTCCGGTAGATTTTCACCTTATGGAGACGAAGAATGACAGGGAAAGACCATTGATTCTTGGGTCATCATTCCTTGCCACGGTGGGTGCAATTGTAGATTTTCCCAATCAGAGAATCTCTTTCTCCAAGATCAACAAGGATGTCTTCTACCCCTCAGCTCGGTTTGAGAAGAACTCTTGTCTAACTGTTACAAATGAAGAAGAGTCGAGTTCAAACCTTGGAGATGACACGAAGGAGATCCCGTATGCCCCACCCTTGACTTCACCACCCTTGACTTCACCACCCAGCCCAGCTAAGGCCAAACGCAAGAAGACTTCCAAGCCATTCTCCAAGTTCAGAATTATCATTCCTATGGAGTTAAGTGAGAAAGGAGAGGAAGTGATCCAGGAGATGATGTTAAACACCATGAAGCTGCTTCCCGGTGTTGTACCCTTCACCGACCCACCCGAGACCTGAGCCTGACACAGTCGAGCTAATGACTGAAAACAAGCGCTTAGTGGGAGGCAACCCACTTGTAAGTTTTTCTATTTTATCTCTTATTTTCTTTTGAGTCAGTTAGTCTTTGGATTTTTTTAGAAGCTTGAACTTGATCATCTTAAGGATTTGCATTGTGTGCCTTTTTCTTTGATCGTGTTTGTTGAGTGATGCAGAAAACTTGCAGTCTGCGACAGTGAGGTATCTGTCGATCGACACGAACCTGTGTGTCGATCGACATGACCTTCAATTTTCAAAATTCTCGACATCACAATGATCCGATCCCGCAGACCTCGTGTCGATCGACATGACTTGTTTGTGTCGATCGACAGGGTCCCCACTTTGGTAAATCTCGTTTATTTCATTCAAGTTCAATTTTTCTTTGGTTTCTTTTGCCAACTTCAGGCTTGACAACACTGGGGACAGTGTTGGTTAAGTCTGGGGGAGGAAACTACTAACGTGTTTCTTTTTGTTTTGGTTTATTTTGAGTCAAATTTTTGTTTTATCGAGTCAAAACTAGTTAGGAACAACCCTTCTTTTGGTTTAGTGGAGTGTCCTTTTCAGCGTGTGACCATTCCTCCAAAATCAGTTTCAAAGTTAGACTAATGGGAAATCCTAGGATTGACCAGTTGACTGGAGACGTCTGCTACTTCCGGTATAATCCGCCAAGTCAGAGCTACTGCACGGTTCTCCTTGGAATTGATGTCCAGGGGCTTGACTCTTCATTCGTACCTGACAAGTGCAATCTCCTGTTGAAAGTAATGGTACTCCTCTCTCTCATAAAAAAAAAAAATTTCATCAATTGTGTTAGGATTGGGGTGAAATGATAGCTCCTGAGTATAAGACGAGGAATAAAATCCGGTGAGTCTGTACTCAAGAGGTGATCACCCAGCTCAAAAGCAGCAGTCTGAGTCCCGTAGAACGGATAAGGAAGAGGAGCACTCTCATGAAACTGTCTCCTCACAAGGAACAACGGTAGTGAGTCGCGACCCTGTCTCCTGGGAAGGAACAGCAATAGCAATATGCACTGCTTGAGTTTCAACAAACATATAAAAAAAAAAGAGAATAGAGAAACAAATAAGTCTGGGGGAGAGGAAGAATACCAAGTGTTGTATAGATTGATTTGTCATGGTATTGAATGGGAGAAGGTTCTTGGCTTTGAGAACATTGAGACCAAGCGATGAAGACTAACGGATTATGCTGTGAAGTGGTGATGAATTTGGAAGGCTGCGAATGTCCGCAGAGAAGTACATGGCGGTCTAATTTTGGTTGGTTCTGGGTTATGTGGTTCACTAGGTGAAAGGGTCAATTCGCTGCATCAAGGGAAGGTATGTTCTGTGTTTTCAAACCTCTTCCACAGTTTTGGTTTATGTTTTGCTTGAGGGCAAGCAAAGGCTAAGTCTGGGGGAGTTGATATATCATGGTTTTTACCCATTTTCAACCATGATATAAGTCCTTTTTATAGAGTCTTTTTGGTGTTTCTCGAGTCTTTTAGAGTCTTTGTAGGTTGAAGATTGATTGGAGCTTAATGGAAGCTTTTGGAGTGTTTTGAAGCATCGAGGAAAGAAGAGCTGAAGAGATCAAGTCGGAATCGAGCAGATGAGCTCATGTCGATCGACACTACCTACTCCTGTCGATCGACACGGGGCTTCCTGATACAAGTAGAAATTCCAGAGAGGTCTATGTCGATCGACATGACCAACCTCTGTCGATCGACACGTGTTTGACGAAAAGAATAGTTCCGAACAGTCAGAAGTTTGGCACTCGTTGAAGCCCTTCCCACCGACGGATCGAGCTGATATTTTGACACAAGCTAGCGCAGAGAGTTCGATTTCATTTGAAAGAAATTTGAGGCAATTCCAACGGTGCGATCGAAAGTTATGAAGGTTTTAGTGAAGACATGTCGGTCTGGCTAGAAGATGTCAAGCTTGAAGAATTTCCTTTTTTGCCCAAAAAGCCCAGAAGTTTACAGAAAAAGCCCAATCCGATTTTTACACATTATATATAGTTTTCCCTTAGGTTTTTATGTTTATGAGCTTGTTTTTAACTTAGACTTTGAGAGAGAGAGCTTTGAAGGGAATTTCTACAGGGTTTTCAAACCCCTTTTTCTGTATCTCTAACTCTATCTTTTATGCAATCTTATTCTCTCATTATGATTTCATCATCTATGTCTGAGTAGTTTGTTTGTTAGGTTGTGGGGAATTCTAGGGTTTTGATGAGAAATTGTTAGGATTGAAAATCTGTTAGGGTTTATCTTCTGGTTCTTCATCTAGATTGTTTTCAACGCTAGATCTAGCCTGTACACCTAGAATCTAGATCTTAGGTTGCTTTAATAGACACGGAAGTGTTATTAACAACTTGAACTAGTCTTAGATGAGCAGAATTACCTCTTCGCAAAGGAATTTGGTTTAGGGATTCTGTGAACAATTGAACATGAATGTTAATGCTTGACTTGATTCTCTAGGTTTGCAAAGGAATTTGGAATTTAGGTTTCTAGTCATAGATAGTCTCTGCAACGGAAGTTGATTGGCTTTACCTTCGTGTTTGAGTTCTAGAACGGTGCCTAATCAAATCCTGACAGTATTTTATCCTTGATTTCGATTCATACCCGAAGAATTACCCATCGCCTAGCTTTTTGTCTCATTGATTTACTTGAATTTGAACCATCTCTTACTTTGTTTTATTTCTTTGTTTTACATTTACTCATTTTTACTTAGCATAATTTGAATTCACTAATTGATTGTGTGAATCTTTTCCCTGTGGATTCGATCCCTAAGTACTACATCGATCTCTTAATTTGAGAGAGTAGCTCAGGGTAAATTTGAGCATATCATTAACCTAGAAATCTCTGTTTTCTCACGAAACTCTTACAAATCTAATTGTGCTAGTTTCGACTCCCATAGCTAGGATCTTTGGATAACGCTGATCAAGGAATGATCTAGATTAAGGATCCTCATATAGAAGCTAAGGGAAAGTGCGGATAGTTAAGGGCATTCTTATCGCCACTAAATTCGAGGACGAATTTATTCTAAGTGGGGGAGAATGATAACTACCTTTGCCGTAATAACCTTACCGGAATGTTGAGATAAAAATCAACATTCACGGAGGAAATGGACATAGCCTAGGAGATAGAACATCAAGTTCGGAAAGAACAAAATGGAGTAAACGGAAAGGAAATCCGTGATAGACTAAGGGAATAGTCGGGATATAAAGCGGGTTTGGACTAGTAAAGTCAAACCATCAAAAGGGGACAGATGAAGATCGAGTCGAACAAAGACTACGATCAAATCTGGGCACGAAAGATATCGTGATAAAGACCATGTATGGTGGAAAGGAATCAAGGTGTTCGAAAACCAAAACATGGTAGTGAGAAGCGCTTAAAAACTAGTGAAAGCAAAAAGATCTTGTTCAAGGGAACATGGAAAAACTTCGGAGTTAGACCAAAATAGAATCGTTTATGCTTAAAGGAATTGAGATGAGATTGATTAATGTGCTTGGGAACTGGATAATGTTCGCCTAGGAAAAAATCATAAACTAATATATTACCTAGAAAAGGTAAACGGGGAAAAGGGATTGATTGAGTTAAGATGACCAGGATCACGGTAATGATGATCGAGTCACGATGACTAGGATCAAGAGAATAATGATCGAATCTAGATGACCCGTATCAAGAAATCAGGATCGAGACTAGAATGGCCAAAATCCGAAAAAGTGGTCTTGTTGGGAATAAACAAGGACCGGAAAATGTGATCAAGTCTAGAAAGCGAGAGATCAAACGCTGTGATCAAGTCTAGAAAGACGGAGGTCAAACATTGTGATGAAGTCTAGAAAGGCGGAGGTCAAAGGTTGGGATCAAGTCGGGTTGTGACTATGACCCAAGGAAAAATGTTATGTTTAACTCGAACAAGGTGGTGAGTTAGGGCTTACCAAGAGTTGAGGTGCTTCAAGATAATACTATTGGGAGTCTAATGTTCTCGCCAAAGATTATTTGATGACCAAGAAACTGCTTGGAAGTGGAAACCACTACACTTGAAGAGTTAGGTAATCAATCAAGTCTTGTAAGACTATTATATGACGAGTTGAAAACTCATGGATAAGTTAAAACTCGGGGATGGATAAAAACTCGTAGAAAGTTGAAGCTCATGATTAAGTTAGAATAACACATAAATCTGGAAACCAACAAAGGATCGGGTCGGAAGGATCACGACAAACGAGTTAAGGATTAGCAAGTACATAGGAAAATGTACAAATGGATGGAATGGAATCCAAAGAAAGATGTAAACGAAATCCTAATGAACGGATCGGAAAGCGAATGTGAGAATCTAATAACCACCGAATTCGAGGACGAATTCATTTTAAGTGGAGGAGACTTGTAACGTCCCCATTCCGGGATCATTATACCGAGGCCGTTTGTTTTGGGAAAGGCTATATCCTAATCAAGAGGTGACTAGAGAATAAGGGAACCTAAGGGAAAAGAAAAGGATTGGGAAGCTTGGTAAAGGTCATTAAACAGATCAAATGACTTAGTCAAGGCAAACGAGACCAAAAAGTTGAGCTAACCAGCTAGGTGAGCTGGATGAGCTAGCTAGTTGAGCTAAGTTAGCTGACCAGCTACACTACTAGCTGACCTAGCTGACCAGGTGGCGAGCTGGGTAGGAGCTCAACTCAGTGGGATGAGCTGATCATATACTGACCCAGCTGGGTGGACTAATCAGCTGGAACCCAAGCTGGGTGGACTAGGGTGGTTACCCGAGCTGGGTGGTTGGACCAACCAAAGGGTGCCAACACTGAAAGGGTGCATTACCCAAAAGACACATCCTTTCATGAAAGGGTGGGGGGTACGAATAGGGACAAGTTCCAATGGATACATCATTTGGCAAGAGGAACCCTTTCAACCCCTATATAAAGGGGTTGGTTGAGGGGGAAATATTACATTCACGTTTTTGGGGAGAAAACTCTCTAGAGAAATAGAGAGATCTCGACCCAAGTCACAAATCTCACTAGAAGTAAGCTGGGCGGATAAGACACGAGTCTGGACAGAATGAGCGGACGGTTCTAGATAGTTTGACGAATATGTGTGGACCGTGATCGAGTAATGAACGGGTGCAAAGGCAAATGATGATCGATCGAAAAGTTTTGTGAAAGGGTACGACCGTGAAAAGGTACGACTCTGAACGGGCAAGGCTCGGTCTCTTTGTATACTTATTCAAGTGGGGATGGTTGGTTGAATGACTAGGTAACAAAGGGATCCGTTCAAGCCGATACATGAATAAAGGATTGGAGTCAAACTGGAACAGCACGTTGGCCAAGGTAAGGCCTAACCTTCTTGTAGATCGATTGGATACTTGCTAGATCTAGGCTGGTTAGTTTAGAGAATAACCGAATGTTTAGACTTGCTTGACGTGACCGAGTATAATAAATCTTAAGTCGAACTGAGGCCAATAGATAGGATGAGCGCTTGAGACCGAATGATTCTGGCTAAGGCTATTCTGTGCTAAAGGGGATATCTGAATGCATGGATGAAGTTGACCGGTAAATGGACTAATTCAGGTGAATGAACTTAGAACGGTCATAGGATTTGAATGATAAGATATTTTTCGCTGCGTATGTTAAGTATAAACGGATCTAATAGAAACGATGAGGGAGATTCGTAGTAAAGATCCTAATGATATAAGCCTTAAAGAGGCCATTGATCCTAAAATGGGTTAAGACCCAGAGGTTCGACCAGAAAGTGGTCCGAACACGGAATACCTTGACCACGGCCTAGAGAGGCCGGGTCGGGGTGTTTCAGACTCTAGCACTTGTCTCGCTTGAGTTTGAAGGAAGATTGCTCTTCATTGTCTTTGGTCTATTAATTTTTGATATATTGGACACATACTGCTTTGATTACTCCTTTATATGGAGGTTGTTACACCCTTTCATTCCCTTTTGTTGTGAGGATTGTTTTGTAGGGAAAAAGGAGTTGGAATTTGCTTTGCTATTTGTAGAAGTTCTGACCTTTAAGATCACAAGGAACATTTCTTTGTATCAAATCTTCGACACTCGCAGGTGTATACCTTCGGTGTTAGCAGAGACTCTTCTATTCAAAGCCGCATTAATTGCCGTTTCAATTATAGAGATCCTGCACTTTAATGTGCTCTCGGTTTCTCCTTCTCTTGTCAACCTTCTCAAGTGTGAAGTTGTTGTCAACGAGAAGAAAAGCACCCTACATAACTTTGTTTGTCTATTAGGCCCCTTTTTTCCTATCCTTATCTTTCATGTTTGTTATACGGCATTTGTTTTAACCGTTTTGTTCGTTATGTTTTCTTCATTAGGATGTAATACTTTCTCTTCGATTGGAGTTTAATCTAGCTATAAAATTTGGTTTGATCAAAAAAAATCTAGTACATGCATGTTTGCAACATGTCTTCCAATGTTAGAATATTGCATGTTCTGATTGTTTGTCTATGAAAAGAAAATTAAATTAAAAAAACCACAATAAGTTCAAGCAAAAGACACATAACATCACCAATTATGTGTTGGTTCAAACCTTTCTTTTACGACGATTTTTGTTACATACATTAAAAATGTAAATGGTTCACACATTAGAGAGAAAAAAAAATTGAATGAAATTAATAATTCATTTCAACTTCTCTACAATTCTACACAATTTGAGTGAATTTATTTTTCTATAAATTTTAGGTCCACTAAATAAATGGAATAAAAAAGCACTAAATTAAATACTATCATGCTTTTGTAATTGTATCAACATCATTTCTATCTAACCAAAACGCAAAAGCTAAAAATTGTATACAAATTTTTCGTTTACATGAGCTTAAAATTATCATATTTTTTTAATAATACATATTAGTTTTCATTAGTTTTACAAAATGCAAATGTAAACAGAATAAACTTTTTTTTTGGAGATTACATTTGCTTAAGGTGTTAAAAATAAAGTTTTATATTGAGATCTAAATTTTATAGTGTATTTGTATATATACTCAAGTTATATTTATTCCTAATTGTAACCAGTTTATTTGTATTGAGATGCTTTCCTAGTAACAATTTCAAACATGTAACAAACTCGATGCGTGCAATGGATTAGTCTCATAACATTCTGTGCAAGAATTATAATAGAAGAGTCGCTCGAAACTTCAAAAAATAATTATTAACACTTCTTTCTCTTTCGATCTTTATTCTTTTGTCTAAACAATAATCAACACTATCATATCAATTAATACAGAAATAATAAATAATCAAACACTATCAATATCATGTCGAGAACATTCACCTCACAAGGAAGCAAGGAGCAATCAACGCCGGAGAACCACACACGTGACAAGATTCAAGAGTCCCACGAGAGGAAGAATACGTTGTACCTTCGAAACGACACGACACGACACCGTTTTGTACTACGTAGGTGATATAACAAAAAGGAAACTTCTATAAATCTTGTTTAGTTTAGTTTTATAAGACTTGCTTTTACGTAGATTTGGTTGTCCCCTCTTCTTAGATTTTTTTAGATGCTAATGTGGGACCCATGTCTCCGACCAATTTAGCTTAAAAACGTTTTCAAGTCTCTTTGTCCGGCGAAACATTCAATATGTCCGTTGATGAATATGCACAATGCACTAAATATCACATATTGAATACTAAATTATCTGTATTTAGACATATTTGATCGATAACTATATTTAATTAATGAAGATGGTAGTTTGAGTTGAGGTTCTTTTACATCACTCGAGGTCTCTATGCTTATCATGGAATTTTAATGCATTGCATGTGACTGTTTGTGATTAAGGTTATATCTTATAATATCTTATTACGGATTAACCTTAGATAATGTATATAATGGATGTGTTAGATGAATAGTAGATGATGAAATAACAATAATAAATTTATGTAGAGGAATATCGAAACACAAAAAAAAAGCAGAAGAATATCGAAACACAAAAAAAACATTGTTTCTCTAGATACTTTATTTCTTAAGAGTTATATGTTCATTTTTGAAAATTTTATTTTAAAACACACGATTTTTTCATTTAAATTTAGCATTGGGAGTACTTATTTCATGATAAACATTTTCTCAATAAAATTAAAATTTCATTCATTCGTAAGGCTTATGCTATTTTATATAATAGGTTGATAAATATATACATATATAGTAAAAAAAAAAAAGTTATGTCCATGCATGATGCATGTATATATATTTTGATCTATTTTGATCTCTTATCTGTGGATTAAAAACGACACAACATATATTTTTGTCACTCCTAATTCAGATAATTAAAAGGCTTGTAAGAAGTTCCACACAGCCTGGTTCCACACAAGTGCAATACTAGATAAAACTATGGTGGAGTGGTGACGTAAACTTCTGATGGCCAGTGTTAACATGTGTATGTTGAGAAGTCGTATGTAGTAAGTCATACCTTAGCAAAAGTATTTGACAAACTCGCTAAGAAAAAGATAAAATAATGGTCAAGCAAACCTCGGAGATTGCAGTCAGAAATGAATCATAGTTTATAAACCAGATTGTGGAACACGAACATTATTCATGAATTGTTTTATCAGGATGATGCCATGAGCATTTTGAAACATCAACCGGTTATTTGGAAGGATGATTTTTGGGTTTGGCTACACAACAAGAGTGGTGAGTATTCAGTCAAATCTGGTTATTGGCTTGCTTGGACTTCTAGCAAATCGGAGCTGATTCAAGAAGCTGAGATGATGCCATCGCTTAATGGATTAAAGACTGAGGTATGGTCTCTCAAAACTTCTCCTAAGATTAGAGCTTTCCTTTGGAGAATTTTGAGTAGCATTGTCCCGGTTGCTGATGTGGTAGTAGCTAGGGGAATGAACATGGACTTTAGGTGTCAAATTTGTGGTAGTGATGGAGAATCAGTTAACCATGCCCTATTTACTTGTCCCCTGGCAAGGCAAGTTTGGGCTGTTACTTCCTACCCTTTTCCTAGAGATGGTTTTAATCAGACTTCGGTCTATGCAAATGTTCATACTCTTTTGGAGAACAGAAACAATAACTCTATTCCTATGGAGTTAAGAAGATGCTTTCCTTGGATTCTTTGGTTCCTTTGGAAGAACAGAAATAACCTTCTCTTCAAGGGCCATCTATACTTAGCCACTGATACGGTTAAAAAGATCATGGCAGAAGCTGATGCCTGGTTTTATGCTCAATCTTTGGATGAAATAGCAACATCCAGAAATACAAGGCAAAAGGTTAAGTGGAAAAAACCACCAGAATCGTGGCTAAAATGTAACATTGGTTACACTTGGTCTGAACGTTTTGGTTTAGGAGGAGCTGCGTGGGTTTTGAGAGACTCTCTGGGCAATGTGAAGCTTCATAGTCGCAGGGGTTTTACTCAGACATTTTCTTTGAAGGATGCGCAACTTAAAAGTATTCTTTGGGCAATGGATAGCTTAAAGTCTCATCGCTTAAATCGAATCATTTTTTCTGTGGAGGCTCACGATTTGGTAGAAGCTGTTAACAGGCCGAGAGCTTGGCCATCCTTCCATTACCAGGCAGGTGAAGTGTGTTATAAGGTTGAAACATTTAAACTTTGGAGGTTGGAGAGTGAATTCAGACCAGCAAATAGAGGTGCATTTCTAATTGCTCAAAGTGTTACAAAGGATTTGAGAATCCATTCTTATGTGGCAATGGGTTTTCCCTTTTGGCTAAAATACATCTTTGATAATGAAAAATGTGATAGGACTACGTTAATGTGATATTTTGGGATTTTAATGTCTGCTGTTTGTGTTGGAATTTTAATGTATGTTGCTTGTGTTGTGTTGATAGTTCAATAATTCGATCTGTGTTTTGTAAACCAGAGCGATCGGTTTGTCCAGGTTTCCATTTCAAGTTTTGTGGTTTGTAATGTTATTTTGAACGGTTTGTATTCTAAACTTTTTATTCTAATAAGATGACAAAAAAAAAAAAAACCAAACTAAACTGATACACTCCTTCCATGATTCAATATACTGATATACTCCTTCTATTTTTCAGTATAAGATGTTTTGGTAAAAAATACGCACATTAAAATATTATTTTTTTTTATAAAATATATATTATTTAATATATAAAAAATAATGACCCAATCATAAAAAGATTTTGATAATACTATTAGTCAAACAATATTTAATAAAATAAAATATTACATATAACTTTGAAAATATCTTATATTATAAAATTTTTATTTTTTTAAAACATCTTATATAGAAGGAGTACTAATTTTGTTTCCCTATAATGCTTGGCATTTGATTCTCGTGTATTTTTTATTTACTGGACACTATATATCAAGAAAGCCCATAATGCGTACGTAGGCCTATGTAACTTTTCGGTTTTGTTTACTTGGCCTCATAAGCTAATATTATTTACTTCCCATAAGGCATAAGCTACAAAGATTGTTCTCACAATGATATAAATAAAACCAAAATTTGTATTCAGGTAGAAAGATCTTCAAATGGAAAGGAATCACACAAAGCCTGCAAAGCAAACTTTAAAGTTTTTTTTTGTTTTCCATCTATTACAAGGAAAAAGTGATACATAGATAAATCGCAAACAATATTACATGAAAATAACAACTACAAGGTTGAGCTATTGCCGTAAAAAAAGTGAATGCTATCTCACCGGACTCCCATGCCGCATTCCAAAGAAACCTGAGCGGACGCAAACGACTTGACCACTTGAAGAGAATGAAAGAAGAGGGTCACCAGCTTTAAAGCTTGGTGAGGTACTGACCCGAAACCATCTCTTCCACAACAAAGAGTAAAAGCGTAGCTCGGCTACCCATGTAGAGAAAATAGTACCATAGAGAAGATGAGCACTTAGTTTAAAGTTGAGAATCCTTTACAAAACAAACTTGGAAGAAGAAATAACGAGGAAGCTTATTAGGCGCGTCAAAAGGTGAGGAAAGCTAAGCCAGACCAGTAATAGGACGCGAGACCCTCCACCGGAACCGCACAAAGGCCAATATCGAGTATCCAACAACCAATTACCACTGAACCAGAGTAGAGCTAACCTAGGCCTAGAGCTGAAGAAAGGAACCCGACTCGTAGCAAAAATAGTTATGCCGCACCATTAAGAGATCATGAAGATCAATACATTCGGGCTCCCGAATCGACGAACCCAACTCTCCGATCTAGAATCAAAACCCACCATAACAAAATCATAACCAACTTAAACGATCTCAAACTCTAGACTTGAGCCGAGATTTACGAACCAAGAATATGCCTCAAACCACCGCAAAAATCAGCCTTAATGGCTAGACAAACCACCGAAACCGAAACCCTAAAAAAGGCAAGCCGCTGCACCTCACCAAATATGCTCAAGACCACATAGACATAAGGAAAAACGTAATCATCTAAAGATAAAACTCCAAATCCAATCTAAAATTTTAGATTTAGAACCCATATCTAAGAAAAACCAGATTTGAGAGTTCAATCTAAAGAAACAAACCGAAAAGCAAAGGAGAAGACAATGAACTTAATAAACACAACCACATCTCTAGCGTTAAAGAAGCCGCTAGAGCTGTAGAAACGAACGGCGGAAACGAGCGGCGGAGAGTTCTGGGTCGTAAAAAGAGGTAGAGAGGAATTCTAGAGAGACAATGGTTTACACTAAAGTGTGCAAACTTTAAAATTTACTTGCTATAAAATTATCAATTTAAAAATATTAATCAAAAAATATATATTATTTAAAATTTAAACAAACGTGCTCATCCATTTACATTAGGATTTTTCGTTTACATAATTTTGGTAGTAAAGATATAACAGTCCTCTATATATTAAAGGAGAAGCATTCTGAGCTACTTTTGCTTAGGTGTCAATCTTACAAATTTTATAAGTTTTTTTTAATAACTATATCCTATAATAATTATTATCTTCTACTATCCTACTAGCCAAACACTCTTCCTAATACAATCTCTATAACCAAACACAATTATTTTAAGAATTCTTTTGAAAAATGCCACTTTTGAAGTGCCACTTTTCAAAAATGCCATTTTTTAAATTCTTTGCAAAAATGCCATTTTTCAAAATTATTTACTTGATATATCAATTATGTTTGGGTTAACTATTTTGTATTAGAATTTAGTTTTGAGAGTTTAGGGCTTGTTCGATTGTAAATTATAAAGTTTTGTTAGATTTGATTAGAAAAAAAAAACTACTCAAAAAACTATTTAACTATGTAACTATGAGAACTATGTAACTTTCAAAATCTGAAATATTTTTTTTCGCATTATGTTTATATGCCAGTTTTAGAGTATTTAAATTATTTCAAATTCAACATGTTAGCTGGACACAATTCTATCATCATGTAAACTTGTTCATTTGTGACTTAAATTACTGCAACAAAGGCACGTAATCATTACACAATGATCTCGATGTTATAAATCCATTAGTGGATACCTATTATATGCCCATATTCTAAAATCTTCTAGTTTGTTCCAAATTCTACTTGGTCTCCAAGTTATACTTTCTCGAAAAGTATTTGTAATTTTATATATAATCTCTTCTCTTGATGAAATAATGCACAACAATTCTTTCTCTCATTTTTTTATTCATAACATGTTATCAGCACGAAATCCTAGCCACATAAGATCTCTTCCAAAATCCCTAGCTAACACCGTCTTCGTTTTTATTGTTAACCCATTATGTTCTAATTTTATCTTGCATGAATAGTTCGTACATAATAGCTTCCATATTAATAACCAGTTAACTTGATATATTATTTAATATTCTAGTGCTTTATAACGATGAGAAACCAGTATAGTTAAGTTGAGCTCGTGTTATATGATAAATCGGACACATGTTGATTGTGCTTGTATAATAGATTGAATTTACGATTTATACTTTGTTATCTAGATCCACGTTTTATTTAATTGGTTTGACCTCTCTCGTTATGTGGAATCATATGATTATTAATCACCACATATAGTCATGCTTTATAACTTAGAATAACATGTTTCCAGACGTATGTGTGTTATTGTGTATGCATTTGTAAGTAAAAGGAATCTTGTTTTAAGAAAGTCAATTTGCACATTCAAAACTGATTTTATCGGAATATTTAAATTCTAGTTCATCAAATTCTTCTAAGTTATTGGTCATTGTTTGTTTGATCTCTAAGTTCATAAAAATGATTTATAACTTGATTTAGAAAGCAAAACGGGTTTGAATATGATCGATTAGAGTATCATGGTAACTACTGTTAAAGTAAATTAAATATTTGTTGACATTAATTGCATTAAAACAGTAAATTTGAAACGGGTAATTGAGTTCTAATGCTACTGTTTACGATTTACAATTCATGCTTTATTGCTTCACTGTTTAACATCGAGATCTATGTTTATTATTTGATTCAATCCGTTTGTTTGATATTCCCAATACTTTATTGTTTCTACGAACCGTTTGGTTTAAGCTGGTTTAATTAATCGTTGTCTTCAGTTCTGATGCTTAGAGCTTCTCTAGTATTCATCCATCTATTGTTTTATAATTATCGATTTACCATAGTCATATATAGTTTCACTTAAATGGTTCATCATTCTTAATCGTTTGAATAAGTTATTCTATCACATCTGTTGATATACGACATGTTAAAAAAAAATAATATATATATATATGCATCATGGCTCGTTTTGATCTTATACTATATAAGCGTTTTTGGTTTGATTATTTTCCACATTGCTCATTTGTGTTTGCAGCGACAACGGTGATGTCGTTTTTGTGTGGAGGTTCTTATATGGAGTAAGAACTCGTTAAGCAGTGATAAACAATTATTTGGCCGAATTCTTTTCGTGAACATTTCCTAGTATTTTTTCAAGTAAGTCACTAGCTAAATCCTTTAATTAAAGATTCTTAGAATAAGATAAACGAATTTAACATATGAAAAGAAGTTGAATATTTTAAATATATCTTGTTAAAAAGATGACGTGACTAGAAAATTTTAATGATAATTTGTGCACACGCAAATCTTTTAGTATATATCGATTAACTTGATTATGCATATACACATATAACTTACTGAATTATTTTAATGGTGTACGTATGGTGTGCATCTGTTCTTTAGTTAATCGTTGGCCAATTGATTTAAGGATTTTAGCAAACCATCGATAATTGCAAGGCATTATAGAATTAGTAGATGTATTATATGCAAATATTATGGTTAAATTAGTTTAACATATTATATCAAATCAACCATGATCTTTGGAATAAATCCTATTTTATCTTAATAGAAGTTTAATGTCTTCCATACAGTATATAATTTGATTTTCATGATCATATATTGTCACCATGAGAGTCTTAAGATCGAATATTTGACCATGAAAGATCTAAGTCCTTTTGAACTATCTAAAAAAAAGGTACAATCACTAGAATGTGATTGTAACACCCGTAAACCAAAAAGTGAAATTTTTGGGTTGGGTGTCGATCGACACATTGGCTGTGTGTTGATCGACACGGGTTGTTTGTTCTCATGAGGAATCGGACAGAGAAGTCTGTGTCGATCGACACAGCTGGTGTGTGTCGATCGACACGGGTTAAAATCAGACCGAGATGTTTGATTTCTGATCGTTTCGATTTGGGCCGGTTTAGGAAACCCTAAGGTTCGTTATAAAAGCGTGGAGAGCGCGTTTTCTCTTTTCTTTTGGGCCGAAATCAGAAGAGGTTGAGAGAGGAAAGAGAGTGTTTATGTGAGGATTGTGAGAGAAGTGATTTCCTTGAGAGAAAATCAATTCTGCTCAGGTTTTTAGAAGAGACGATCGGCTGGAAAGATGGGATCGGATCAGAGTGAAACTTTGAGGGTAAGTTCTCCACTCTCTAATGTTGATTCAGGAGGAAACGGTTTGTGAATCGAATGTTTATTCTGAGAGTTATCGTTCTTTTCCCGAGAGAGATTTCTGCAGTTTCGTGTCTGCGATCAGTCCGCTTCGAGGGAGGATTCCCGTCGAACTAGAAAGAATCAGGAGACGATCCATATTCCGTTGGAAATACCTCGCTGTCTAGTTTCTAGATCAGGGTTCTGATCCTGATTCGGAGGTAATCTCCATTCTCTGTGTTCTTTCGATTTCAGGGTGTCGTTTCTGAAATCTCTGTTTTTCTAGTTCCGATCAGCGAGATTGCGGGCTATTTTCCCGTTGAATCTTAGGGACGCAGAGGACAATCTACATACCGTTGTGTAGATCTCTCTGTCTAGTTTTCAGAACAACTTTCCGATTCTGTTTCGGAGCTGTGGTTGATGAGATAATCGATTCCGAAATCAAGGTGAGTGCGCGACCAAAGACCCTCGGATTAGGATTTGATGGAATATGATTGATTGCTGTTGTTCCTGGTTGTATTTGTGTTTGGATGTTGAATTTTGTGCAGGAGATCTATGAAAACGCGTCTGGAATCTATCCATGAGAGGATATGATCGATTCTGGTTTTCTGCGTTTTCTGGGCTCCGTGTCGGGCGACACACAATTTTTGTGTCGAGCGACACAGATTGTGTGGATCGACACAGGGTGTTTGTGTCGATCGATATGCATTTTCTGATTGCCGTCAGTTTGACGTATTGATTGTTGTGTTTTGCGTGTTGTTTGATAACCCTGGTATTGTATCTATGCTATGACTGAGTACATGATCTGTTGATGTGAGGACCGTCTCACTGAGTATTTGTGATAATACTCACGCATCTCTTTTTGCCATGTGATGCAGGTAAAGACAAGGTATGATCGTGGAATCAGGGTGAGGACGAGATGGATGATCTACTGGTCTCGTTTGCGTGGATTATTGGATTGCTAGGTTGTTAGTGATTCGATATAGAATGATCTAGGATGTTGAATGATTGGTTATTGATTTATGAAGTATTATTTAATGGTTTATTTGCATAATTGATTTCCGCTGAATGTTTGTTGTATTGAGAATTTTAGCATGTTGAGGGTTAGCATTTATGGGGATGCTAATTTATATGTATATAAAACGGATCGGGTTGTTTCAGTTTGGGTTGTTTCAGTGATATTTGCCTAAAGCTCTTTAAGATTGATTAATCTAAGATTACAAGACTTGAAGTCTTTTGTGAATCTCAGCTATGTTGTCCTGAAGACACAAAACTGTAAAAAGAGATTAAGAAGTATTATATCTCGTCTCTTTTTGGCTGAGCAGAATAAAGAGCTATTAATAAAAGTCATGAATAATGTCTAACTGATTCTGATCAATTCCCTGAAGTGAATGTGGTATCTTATATTAGAAATTAAAGGACCACACGAGTAACTATAGCTTAGCAAGAGGCTATAAAAGTGGTCGTTAATGTGAATATAATACATATATGGTTAAGGTCGAGGTCAAGAAGAGTTATTGGAAAAACTCATATTTTCACCAGAAGTGAGAAAATAAAAATGGTAATACGTAAGAGATATTGCAATCATCTGAAAATGAAAGAAAAGAGTAAGAGTACAATACAAGGTAGTATAAAAGTTATTGAATGCTCAAGAAGAGCATATATATGAATGTTCCTGAAGAGCACATAGATATTGTTGCCTATGGGAATGGAATTGAAATACTTAGATGTATTCTCGTAAGTGTCAAAAGTTATAAAGATCTAAGATAATATACATAACCCAGGTAGGGTATGCTATTGATTCAGAATTGGGATTCTGTTCAAGCTTGATAAACATGTAGTGATATCATCTCGAGGGGGAGAGTTAAAGAATCCCAATAATAAGTGAAACATCTAGAAGATTACGTTCACACTAAAATTGAGATTGATAAATCCTTTGTAAAATAAATCCATGGGATTTTCGGGTATATCATGTTAAGACAATAAATGAAGGAAAAGTCGGATACCTTCCAATCATAATTATTTCCCAAGCGAGTAAAACTATTTTAAAGAAACTACCTGTGATTTGAATTAAATTGTACTACACAAAATTAGTGTAATGGAGATAAATGATATTGTAAACCAGAAGTTTACCGAATATATCATTGTTTGGCATGAACCGGTTAGACCATTTCGGTTCAGTGATGATGCGCGATATAATTGGTAATTTATGTGGACATACATTAAAGAACTAGAAGATTCTTCTATATGATGTCTTATGTGTTGTTTGTTCTCAAGGCAAGATGATAGTAAATTCTTCACCAGATAGATAAATTTGCAATCTAGCAATTTCCTGGAACCTATACAAGGAGATATATGTGGGCTGATCACCCATCATATAGAAATTAATGCATCAACTAGATGGTGCATGTATCCTTGTTATCAATGTGCAACCTGAAGATTGCAAGATGCTTAATTATCCAAATTATGAGCACATTTTCTAAATGTTCCTATAAAGGAAATTTGTCTTGATAATGCTGGTGAATTCATGTGTAAGTCCTTGGCGATTATTGCATCTCCGTTGAGAAAAGTGTTGAACATCCAGTAGCATGTTCATACACAAAATGCAACAATATTTATTCGCATCAGGCCATTGAGTAATTAAATGTCTCCCCATTTAAATTGGTTTTGGGTCAGAAACCAAAGTATAACCCATCTCAGAATCTTTGGATGTGCAGTTGCTCCACCACAATGTTATGAGATGGATTCTCGAAGGACATTAGGAATATATGTTAGATAGTAATCTCCATTGATACTTAAGTATCTAAAGCCATCCAAAGATTTATTTGAGGCTTGATTTGTAGTGTGTCATTTTAGTGAGACAATTTTTCCAACATTAGGGGGAGAAATAAACAGCTGGAGAAGAAAATAAGTTAAAATGAATTATCATTGATCCTTGAACTAAAGAATGTGAATTAGAAGTCTAAAAGATAATTTCTTTGCAAAACTTAGCGTAATAATTGTCAGGCGCTTTTTGCTGACCCATATAGAGTGACAAAGTCACATACCAGCTGTAAATGTTCCAATTAAAATTGATGTCCCATAAAGATAATATCTAACTGCTAGCGAGTCTAAATATCGCATGAACCGTGATAGACATATTTGGTTCCAAATATAAGAATCCACAGAAAAAAGGAGCATAATTAACAATGGTCGAATTGAGGAAAATAATATACATGAAGGATATCCAGGAGAGGTTGAAGGATCTCCTGAAGAGAAACATGACATAGAAAGAAATTTAGGTTCCTGAGAATAAAGAGATCTCAAATAGTTATATCATGTAATGTTTGAAATAAAAATAGAATCTAAAAGCAAATCGACGTCGTAATATTTTTGCATGCTATGAACAGTTGATATTATAGATAAAAGGAGAGGATCATGAAGGTCTATTGAAACGTGTACACAAAGTAATGATTGGCAAAACTGGAAAGAAAGCAATAGACGTATTATCTCTTGCAGAGAATTAGACCAGTAGTCTATGCACGTGAAGTTTAAAACCAGTGGAAAATAAATGAGTCTTTGTGTGAAAAGATAGTGAAATTGTCACAAAGGCATATAATGTATTATAAAGAGATGTATTCTCTTGTGGTGGATGTAATACTTTTATATTCTGGCAATAAAAGAAGAAACACTCGATAATGCAATTTATATGCAATCCTGGAAGGATATATATAAAAGATATAATCCCTGAAGGATTAATGATATCAAAATTATAATTTTTGAAGGATTAATGCTATCAGAATTATGTTCCCGGGAACTCTACTCGATCGAATAAAAAAAAATATTTAACATGTGGTATAACCATGTAAATATGTACCTATATAGATTTATCAAAAGATATGATCTTCTATGAGAAAGAATGTTATGGACCAGAAGTTCAATGAAAATAAGAGATCATATGACAACCATACGAGTTTGTTCATTAAAGCTACTCTTATATTAATTTCATAAGAGATGAGTATATATGATCATAATTCATCTCATGAAGAAGATGTTTCTGAGGGGGAGAAATATAATGATGAGCGTGGATGTATTCTTTTTCTCTTATCATAGTTTTTATCTCATAGGGTTTTCTATGACAATGTTTTTAACGAGACGTCAAAAAAACGCAAATCATAGACACTTGAAGCGGAATGTTATCATTACAATGATATATGAAAGTCTATCAATCTCCCAAATGAATATCATACTTAAATGATATTGAGAGAAACAAATAGAATGACTAAGATCAATCATCTGAAGGACCTATGAGTTGCATAAGAATGGCGATGTACATGTTTTACAGATCGTTCAAGCAAAACTTTGGCAGACTTATTTTCCAAGATACTTCCAACTGCTTCTTTCAAGAAACAAATTCAAGTCGTCATGAAGATTTCAAGTTATGCACTCATCAGGGGGAGTAAAAGCGCGTTGCACTCTTTTTCCCTTAACCATGGTTTTGTCCCAATTAGGTTTTCTTGGTAAGATTTTTAATGAGGCAGCATCTTATGCGCATTAGGATTGTTTTTACTATAATGACACTCAAGGGGGAGTGTTATAAATCCATTAGTGGATACCCATTATATGCTCATATTCTAGAACCTTCTAGCTTGTTCCAAGTTCTACTTGGTCTCCAAAATATACTTTCTCGAGAAGTATTTGTAATTCTATATATAGTCTCTTCTATTGATGAAATAATACACAACAATCTTTCTCTCATTCTCTTATTCATAACACTCGACATATTTCCATCTTTTTGGACTAACAAATTCTTACAATTTTGGCCGACTCCTTCGCCTTTGAGAGGCAAGTTCTCTCCCAAATAAAAACCCTAGCCGCCGTCTATGAATCTCTTTGCCTGGCCCTCTACAGTGGCCGGTTTTGTCAATGGAGTCGTGGGAGGGTCCTCTCCTCCTTTCTTTTTTTCGTTTTTTTCTTTGTTTCTCCCATATCTGCTTTTCATCGATGTTCTTGGCTCTTTCCGGTGAATTTGGATCTTCCTCGGGTTCGTGGTGGCTCGTGGTCTAGACTTAGGCGGATCCTCTGAGGCTCTTCGTCTCTTGTTTCATCTGGTCCTGGTGGTTCCGGATCGGTGACTGCAAGTCTGCATGGAGTCTGGCTTGTCCGGTTGGTCCGTCATCGTCTTCTCCAGATGCGATGGCGGTTAGATCCAGTGGCGATTTCGAGGAGCCTCCAACCTTATAGTGATTGAGATTCTTGGGATTGTTTGATTAGTTATGAAGTTCAGTTGCTTTCTTTATCTTTTGATTAATCTCCTTTGTTGATTTGGCTAGCTTCATAGATAGGTTTTGAACTTGGGTCGTTCTCTTCTCCTGATCTAGTTGTTTCCCTTTAGTATTGCTCCTTGTTATGGTCGTTTCTATTTGATATATATTTTATTTACCAAATTAAAAAGTATACTATACAAAAAACGTTTAAAATTTAAAACTTTGGCTTTTATATAGATAATTATGATTTAAAAAAAAAATTACAGAAGATAAGTTTTAATAAAAATACATAACATAAAAAAAAAATGATGATATGAGATATTTAGAGAATGATTTTAGGACTAAAGTATGACTGAAAAAATTTAGACTTTTAACGTTTTCCTAAATGTTTTCATAACTTTCAAAACCAATTTACCGATCACTTCCTAATGCAATTAAAAAAAGTTGTGTTGGACAAAATATCTCTCCTAACCAAAATTTTTGAAAGAAAATCTTAATCCACCACAAATTATAAATCTTGAAAAAGAATCATTTGTACCAATGAATCAATTTGAAAGATAAGTATCGCAACAAATCGACAAATAAAGTGAGACACAAATACAATCAAGTATTAATTATTCTCTCTTTATGATTCAAGATTCTAACGAAATAAACAGAAAGATGCATTCCAACATTTCTGTTGAGGATATGCAGATGTCTTTATAGAAGCAAAATATACCATAACATGTCTGATCAATAGATTTTTACAATAGTTTTTTAGGAAACCGTAGTGAATATAGATAAAGACATATAAGTTAAGGATTTGTGTCAACAAATATGTTTTTTTATGTTGTAACAGTTTTTTTTTTTTGCCTATAACATTTTATTTGTACAACAATTTGGTGCGAATGCTTAGTTTTCTAACTTAGATAATTATTTACTATAAACACTAAATTTATATGATATTACATGCACAAATAATCAATACATTATAAATTATTGCATATTTTACCATATTAATTTTAAATCTCATGCAACGTGTGGGCAATCACTAGTTTTATTAATTGTTAAGAAATTTCCTTAGTGCAATGCACATACTCTTAAAGATGTTTCTGTTTGCTAGGTTGTCTCTTGCATGTCCATGGAATTCAGGAATAATTCAAAAGGTTAACCTACTATATTTTATCGCCATGGTTTTACAAGATATCAAATATTGAAAGCAAAAACAGAACTATTTGCCAAATGTTTGATGGACCAATGACACTTCCTATGATCTTTTAAAAGGTTTGCTTCCTAATATCCTTAGTTCGACTGTTTTGAGTCCCACTTAAAAAACAAAAATTAGGAAAATTTAGAGCATTTCCAATAGGAAAAATTTAATGAGTATCTACACATTAAAAAAAAAAATAAGATAAAAAAAAGTAGGAGAGAGACAGAGAGATAGAGTTCTAAATCTAGATATTCTTTAGAAAGTCTAATAACAAATGTAAGTTTTGGTTCAATTTATATTTAGATGTTAAAATATAATTCAATAATTAGTCGATATTAAGGTAATAATATTATATAGACTAGAAACTCATCTTAGATATCTATCCATTGTGGATGCTTTTAGATTCTGATGAAGAGAAGTATACAATTCGTGTAGAATTCTTTGGATATACCATTTAACTTGATAAAGGAAAGCTAAAATCTAGATTAAACTGTTGATTCTGAAAACAAATCTCAACATGATTAGGTTTTTACCAATATATTCAGATGTGTTTTTCTCAAAAAACATTCCGATGTGCATGCCAAACTAAGGTAGGGTTCACGGATTGAAAAGTAATAATAGAGGAGAGTCTGATAGAAAACAGTAGGCCCGTGACTTCACTACAATCCGTTCTTCTTTGTATTTTTCTTCCATGTTTCGCATCATTAATCACATGTATACACAATACACATGCATATTTCCCCATATATATACATCATATTATTGGTATTTATGTCTGTTAGCATATGATATGAGCGGATACGAAAATGTATATGTTATTCAAGTTTTTTTGTCCACATGTTTCAACATTTAGGGGGTTTATTGGTTCATGGAATTTAATAGATTTGGAAATCTATAAGTATTTGGAATTCTATATAGATTTCAAAATCAATAAATTGGATTTGAGAATCAAATCTAATGGATTTAAGAATCAAGTGAAGAGGATTTAGAAATCAAATGAAAAGGATTTGAAAGCCAAGTAAACTGGAATTAGATATAAACACACATTGTAAAATAAATAAAATTGACTTATATTAAGTATTATTAAATAAACGACAATTGTTTTTATAAAAAAAATTGCAATTTGCTCTTCAATAATTTTGTTATTTCATTAAAATTCAGTTTGTATTTATTTATGAAATCATGAAAATGTCACTTTTATTATATTAAATTTTTATTTATTTAATTAAAATCAGCTCTTCAATAATTATTTTCAATTAAAAATCAGTTTTTATTTACATGGAATCATGAAAAAATTGTTATATCATATAAACATAAAATACTAAATTTTATCATACACTGGAATGAAAAATTGTAGATATATGGGATGGTATGAAAATGTATGAAGTGAGTTTTGAGAAGATTGTGACTACAATAATTTGTTTTGTCAAATCTAATTCAAAATAATAAGGTTTGAATAAAGATTTCAACATTTGTATTTATAACACAAAATCATTATCAAACCCATTAAAATTCATTCTCAAATCAAATCAATGTTTAAATCATTACTATTGAATAACACTTGATTTGAATTTGTATTTGAGAATCACAAATTGAATATACTGGAATTCAATGAGGATTTTAAAATGATTGATTGAATAACATATGATTTGGTTTGGAATTCCAAATCTATTAAAATACCAAAACCAATAAACCCCCCTTAACTAGGACAATTCTTGGGTTCACCCCTAGGGGTCAATACTTCTTATTCACCCCCTCCCCATTAGCCAATCACAATTTAGTTAAAAAAATAAATTATATTAAATCACTTAAATAATTATGGGAACCACTAATTCTCTTTCCTAATTATGACATCTTTCCTAATTATGACATATAGACAATAAATTAAAATAATTAATATAATTAACAAAAATAATTAGATTAAATAATTAAATCTTAAAAATCTAAACCACAAATACTAAACCCTAAATCCCAAATAATAAACCCTAAATACTAAACCCTAAACCGCAAATAATAAGCCCTAAACCCCAAATCCTAAATCCTAAACCCCAAATAATAAACCCTAATCTCAAATACTAAATCTCCTAAAGTTATTCAAGAATTATTTGGGGTTTAAGATTTAGTTTTTAGAGTTAGGGTTTATTATTTGGGGTTTAGAGTTTATTATTTGGGGTTTATGGTTTAGTATTTAGGGTTTGAGGTTTATTGTTTGGGATTTAGGGTTTAGTATTTGGGTTTAGGGTTTAGTATTTGTGCTTTAGATTCTTAAGATTTAATGATTTAATCTAATTGTTTTTGTTAATTATATTAATTAATTTAATTTATTATCTATATCTCATAATTAGGAAAGAGAATTAGTGGTTCTCATAATTATTTTAGTGATTTAATATAATCTATTTTTTAAATAAATTGTGATTGGCTAATGGGGAGGGAGCGAATAAGAAGTATTCACCCCTAGGGGTGAACCCAAGAATTGTTCCTTTGACTAGGCCTTGATTGGCAAAGCATTTAAATGAACATCATGCACTTTATCATCAAATTTTGATTGGTAGACAAAGCATTAAACAGAGCGTTTAGTAAATGCTAATGCTCTCTAAATGCTCCTACCCTCAATGCTCTTAAATAGAATTTTCCCTGAGTTTTGACCTATGCTATTATTGAAAAATATTTAAAAAAATATTAAATAACTAATCTTTTTATATATAAGATCAAAAATAAATTAGATTAACTTTTATTTATTTTATTTAATATTTAATATTATTTTATTGGTTTTATTATTTTAAAATAATATCAAAATAAAACAATAAAATTTAGTTAAATATAATTTAAATTTGAAAATATTATTAAAAAAATTATGTAATAATTTTATAAATATATTTATATTAAAACTAAAATCTAATATTTAACATTAGTTAATTTTTCTATTTGTTAAATAGTATTATAATAAAATAATAATTTAATAAAAAATAATTGAATAAAAATGTTGTTTTAACTTATGACTAGTATATATATAACGTATTAGAATACATATAAATAAATATAATAAAATAATTTATTTAATTTTATATCTACTTATTCACAATTCTGCCAATCACTTATATTTATTAATCAGAGCATACTGTTTTTACAGAATACTGCTAATGCTAATGCTATTTAATGCTACTGCTCTGTCATACCAATCAAGGCCTAGATGTTTGGCTTTATTCCTCTTTTCACTTTGTCAAGTTCTTTGGATTTACTTTCTCAAACAAAAAACAAAGTTGTTTGGATTTTTTAAGTTTCAAAAATAAATAAAAAGTTCTTTGGATTTATTCATATTTATTAATCTGTCGACTCTTTGGATATATCGCTCATTTTCTGTTTCGGTCGGAATTTATATCTATTCATTTATTTTCTTCTGTAGAATTTTATTTATGCATATATTAATGCAGGAAACTTGAGGTCTTAAGCATTTCATTTCTTCGCAAGCTGTTGACTCCTTTCTTTCAACATAAAATTTAAATTTGTTTTTTGTCAATAAATATAAATTAGCTATGTATAAAATTATGTTTTTTTCGTAAAAATTAATTTCTTTTTGTCAACAAAAAAAAAACATCCAATAAAATTAAAAACGGTACCAAAAGTTATCATAACTTTAGTCTTTAGGGGAAGGTTGAATCTTTGTTATCACGAAAGCGTCCATGAATCTCAATATTCATGTACGTCTAAAGATGGATACACTCAAAATACTGCAAGAATCCAAAACTGTACTTCAAAAAAAAAACCAAACTACTTAAATGAATAAAAAGAAACCAAAAATGTAAAGTTTTTGGCATGCAACATTAAACTCCAAAACACTTACACAAAAACTTATTATAAAAAAAACCTCCTCACTACTCTCTTTTCTTACCTCTAAACTCTTACAAGTTATAATCCAAAAATGGATAATCCTCCGCCGGAGACGGCGGCCTACACACTAACCACCTCTTCAATCTCCTACGCCAAACCCAAAACCTCTGTCTCTTTCCTCCGCTTTGCAGCGACTGAGCCACCTTCCTTTATCCTCCGCAACATCACTCTCACCGCTCATCCCACCGAGATCCTCGCCGTTGTTGGCCCCTCCGGCGCCGGAAAATCAACTCTCCTCGATATTCTTGCCTCTAAAACCTCCCCAACATCCGGCTCAATCCTCCTTAACTCCATTCCCATTAACCCTTCCTCTTATCGCAAAATATCCTCTTATGTTCCTCAACATGACTCTTTTTTCCCTCTCCTCACCGTCTCCGAGACTTTCTCCTTCGCCGCTCGTCTTTTGCTACCAAACCCATCAATACTCTCTCAAACTGTAACCTCTCTTCTCTCAGAACTCAACCTAACACACCTCTCCAACACAAGACTCGCTCAAGGCTTATCCGGTGGAGAAAGAAGAAGAGTCTCTATAGGTTTAAGCCTACTTCATGACCCTTGCTTTCTCCTCCTCGACGAACCCACTTCTGGTTTAGACAGTAAATCCGCTTTTGATGTTGTTCATATCCTCAAATCTATTGCTGTGTCAAGACAACGGACCGTGATCTTGTCCATTCACCAACCTAGCTTCAAGATTCTCTCTATCATAGATCGCCTGTTACTTCTCTCGAAAGGAACTGTTGCATACCACGGAAGTCTCGACTCCCTCGAAGGTTTCTTGCTCTCCAAGGGATTCACTGTCCCTCAGCAGCTCAATTCTCTCGAATATGCCATGGAAATACTTCAAGAACTCCGAGAATCCGACGGAAACACAGACATTGTCGCTCTCCCTTCGACTGAAAACAGAAGACAAAGTGCAAAACAGAATATTATTCGATATAGAACATCAAGAATCACCGAGATAAGCCTTCTTTCGAGAAGATTCTGGACGATCATTTACCGGACAAGACAGTTGCTTCTGACAAATGCATTAGAAGCCCTCGTAGTTGGTCTTGTTCTAGGAACTATCTACATCAACATTGGAATAGGCAAAGAAGGAATCGAGAAAAGATTCGGTCTTTTCGCCTTCACGCTCACTTTTCTCCTCTCTTCAACAACCGAAACCCTCCCTATCTTCATCAACGAGCGTCCGATTCTTCTCAGAGAGACTTCCAGTGGCGTTTACAGGCTGTCCTCTCACATTCTTGCCAACACAGTCGTTTTCTTGCCTTACTTGTTTGTTATCTCAATCATTTACTCTGTTTCGGTCTATTTCCTCGTCGGTCTCTGCCCCACGTGGAAAGCTTTTGGGTACTTCGTGCTCGTGATATGGATCATTATCCTAATGGCGAACTCTTTTGTTCTCTTCTTGAGCTCTCTTGCCCCAAACTACATTGCGGGAACTTCTCTTGTGACCGTTCTTCTAGCGGCTTTCTTCTTGTTCTCAGGTTACTTCATCTCCAAGGAAAGTCTACCCAAGTACTGGCTTTTCATGTACTTCTTCTCCATGTATAGGTATGCATTGGACGCGCTTCTTATAAACGAGTACTCCTGTTTGGCTTCCAAGTGTTTGGTCTGGCTTGAGGAAGCTCAAGGGAAGATCTGCTTGGTTACTGGAGCTGACGTGTTGGAGAAGAAAGGGATTCATGAGAAACAGAGATGGTTTAATGTTTATGTATTGTTAGGGTTCTTCGTACTTTATCGTGTGCTGTGTTTTCTTGCTCTGCTTAGAAGGGTTTCAGGTTCCAAGAGGTAACCTTTTTTTTCTTTTGCTTAATTACTTTTTTTTTTTTTTTGTAAATTCATTTCTTCATACTGATCAATCCATGATCTCTTGTACTATTATAGTCTATTTCGTAGAAATTCGAATTTGGGACCAAATAATTCAATCTATTCCTCTCTAATTTTGTACGATTTAACTTAAGTGTTTGCTATATGGAGACATGTCACATACGTGAGATGAGAGGACAGAGAGGTCATATTCAACATTTTGTAGATCCTGTCGATTGCTATAGTTATTTTCCAAAATAATTCTTGAGAGAGATCTTGGGATCGAGTTTCACTCATAATTATGTATGTACATCATATTTTGGATCCAGAAGGTTAAAACCCTTTCTATAAAAAGGGGTAAACGTCAATATAGTATGATGAAGATACGATTACATTTCTACTACAAGAAAACGAAATTAGTACTATCTAAGTATTATATAGACTGATTAATCCACGTACCAAGTTGAATTACTGTTTTTTTTTTTTGTCGTACCAAGTTGAATTACTAGTTCTAATAAAGCGGTAATTGTAGTAAAAAAGAAATAAATATCGTTCTCATGCTATAAGATTCATTCTCATTAGTTATATCTTTTCTTCTTTTTTTTGGGTCACAATAGTTATTTCTTAATTCACTATATTATTATGGAGACTGCATATTATGATAGATATGTAGAACATGTAGAGCTGATGCTAGCTAGGTTTTATAGGTGGGGAACAAGGTCATTGCATGGAAGAGTCTTCACGGGTCATTTTAAAAAACACAATTTTTTTTAATTTCTAATTTTCGAGTTGACCAAAAAAAAAAAATTCCTAATTTTCGAAGAAAGTGAAGAATACTTCGGATAATTATAAACGTTTTCTTTCAATGACCACATACTATGAAATTTTATTAAATTTGGATTATTCATGAGTTTCCAACTCAAAACCAGTTGTCAATTAATTGATTAGTCATAATCTTTTATATATTAGTGAATTATTTCTCCAACTTCCGATGTGAGACTTTCTTTCATTAACATCCCCCTCACGCTCATACATGATTATCTCTGAAGTGTGGGCAATTGTGGGAACAACATCCACGGGGTGGCTCAAAGATCGGGTGGCTCTGATACCATATTAAACGTGAGAGAAAGCTTGTGTTCTTTATTAACATTAAGAGAATATATATAGTACAATGATTTAGGTTAAACCTCCTAAGATCTAAGGAAAGTCAATATACACAATAATGAAAAATATACAAAGAGAATATCCTAATATTCCCCTCAAGTTGGAGCGTGGAGATTACAAACGTCCAATTTGCGTAGTAGATATGAGAACTGTTGTCGCCCCAAAGCCTTGGTAAGTAGGTCAGCAAGTTGTTCCGTAGTGCTAACATGTGCTGTAGCAATGTTTCCCGAAGTTATCTCATCACGTATAAAATGACAATCATTTTCAATGTGTTTCGTACGTTCATGAAAAACCGGATTTGCTGCAATATGAAGAGCGGATTTGCTGTCACGGATGAGCTTCATTGGATCTTTATGAGGAATACCCAAAGACTGAAGAAGTTCTTTGACCCATAATATCTCTTGAGTTGCAAAAGCCATTGAACGATATTCTGTTTCAGCAGAAGAACGTGCTACTTTGTCTTGTTTTTTCGTATTCCAAGACATTGGTGAATCACCAAAGAGAATGACGTAGCTACTAAGTGAACGACGAGTAAGAGGAAAAGAGGTCCAGTCAGAGTCACAATAAGCGATAACCTGAAGATCACATGTTGAGGAGAGGATGATGCCTTGACCAGGACAACCGTTGAGATATCGTCCAATGCGTATAGCTCTATCCCAATGTGCTTGTCGTGGATTATGCATAAACTGAGCGAGTATGTGAACTGAGTAGCAGAGTTCATGACGTGTCAGCGCAAGGTAGACTAAATGCCCGATGAGACGTCTGTATTTGGATGCATTAGCAAAGGATGGTCCATTGTCGGAGGCGAGACGATGATTCTGTTCAATTGGAGTCTCAACCAGTTTCGAACCAGTAAGGCCACATTCAGATATTATGTCAAGACAATACTTGCGCTGTGAGAGATAAATACCATCAGAATCGCGAGCCATTTCGATTTCTAAGAAATATTTGAGAGGGCCTAAATCCTTCATACGAAAATACGTATGAAGATAGGCTTTAAATTGTGAAATGACCGCCGAATCATTACCAAGAATCACCAAATCATCAACATAAATCAGAATATGAAGCACCGTGGAACCACGAACACGAGTAAAGAGAGAGTAGTCTTTTCGACACTGAATAAAATCGTAATCAAGTAGTGTCTTAGAGAGCTTAGCGAACCAATAACGTGGTGCTTGTCACAATCCGTATAGAGACTTATTGAGTTTGCAAACGAGTGACGAATCAGAAGGTTGAAAGCCCGGCGATGGTTTCATGTAAATTTCTTCATCCAAATCACCATGAAGGAAGGCGTTATGTACGTCCATTTGATGAATTTCCCAATTCTTTGCGGGAGCCACTTGAAGTAAAATTCGAATTGTATTCATCTTGACCACTGGAGCAAATGTTTCATAATAATCAATGCCTTCTTCTTGAAAATTTCCCATAACAACCAGACGCGCTTTATGGCGTTCAATAGATCCATCAACAATGTATTTGATACGAAACATCCATTTAGATGCAAGAGCCTTCTTACCCGGAGGAAGTTTTTCTAAAGACCATGTTTCATTTTCCTCAAGAGCTTCTACCTCAAAACCCATTGCTTTTCGCCAAACCTCAAATTTGACAGCGTCTTTAAAATAGAGAGGTTCGTCACCAAGAGTAATCACAGCTAAGAAAGCTTCATGATTGCTTGAAAAACAATCACAAGAGACATAGTTAGAGAGAGGATAGAGACACGTACCAGAACAAACCAAATCGGAGGGAGGAGAGACGAGAACATGGTTATCACTTTAAGCAGAATATGTGACATATCCTTTAAGACGAGTAGATGGGATACCTTTACGAAAACCATGACCCAAGTTCTCTTCACTTACTGTATCAGCAGCTGCTTCAACGATTATATCAGCAGCTACTTCAGTGATTGTATCAGTAGCTGCTTCAACGACGATTGTAGCTGCAGCTGCTTCAGCGGTTGTATCAGCAACTGCTTCAGGAGATGCCTCTACTTCAGACTCTGTGACAAGAGGAGATTGTGTAATAGGTTCCAGAACCGAGTCATCACTCCCCTTATCATTGATGATCAGAGCATCAGGAGTGTCTGGAAAGAATGGAATATCGGGCGGAGACACGATAGAATTTTCGACAGTGGAGGGAGAAGTAGTGGAGGAGGCATAAGGGAATGTACTTTCATCAAATATGACGTCGCGGGACACAAATATATAACCGGATTTTATATCAAGAACACGCCAACCTTTTTGCCCATGAGGATAGCCAAGAAAAATACATCAGATGCCTTGTTTGTCAACTTATCAAGTTTTGCGGTTTGATGTTTGGCAAAACAGAGACTTCCAAATATGTGGAGATTCAACATTGAAAGAGGTGTGTTGTAGAGTAGTGGTATTGAAAGAGAAGAGCTCTAGTGGTATTTAAGATGTGACGATGCTTTCGCTCAGTCCGTCCATTTTGTTGCAGTGTATTGACAAGATGTTTGATGAACAATACCATTACTAGCAAAGAAAGATTTCATACATATGAATTCGGTGCCGTTATCGCTCCACACTGTTTGAACTTTCTTTCCAAATTGACGCTCCGCCATCGCAAAGAAGTTCTTGAGAACACACGCCATTCTGCTTTTGGCTAAAAGTAAATGAGTCCAAACAGCACGAGAGTAGTCATCAATAATAGTAAGAAAGTAACGAGCTCCACAAGTTTAAAGGATACGATATTGTCCCCAAACATCCCAATGAATAAGAGAAAACATGCTTCAGCTTTATTAGAACTTTTGGAAAAAGAATCACGAGTTTGTTTTGCTTGAATGCACACATCACAAATCTCCTTAATCTGAAAACCACTTGTATCAAAATCCCTTAAACTAGATAAAAAGGTAGACAACACTTTTTTGCTAGGATGTCCCACACGTTGATGCCACAAAACTGCTTCAGCCTCTGTAGTCTTAGTAGTCTTGGTAGTCTTGTGAACTCGAGCAGGAACAATTCCACGAAAATGATAAACCTCGTTCTCTTCTTCACCTACGCCAATCAGAATCTTCGAAGAACGATCCTGTATAACACAAACTTTGTCAGTGAAAGTAGCAAAGCATGAAAGCTCACGAAGTAAACGAGCTACGAATATAAGTGTGCAAGATAATTCGGGAATATAGAGAAAACGATGTAGAGTTTTGTCGCCACCAAAATAAAGAGAACCTTCCTTCGTAGCAAAAAAATGTTTACCGTTCAGTAGAACAACAATACTACGAGAAATGTCTCGTAGCTCAGTTAGGTGCTTAACATCACCTGTCATATGATGTGAGGCTCCAGAATCAAGAAGAAAATCAACAATACTAGAGAGCTTCTCGGTTGTGGATGAGGTTTGATTTCCTGGTTTGAGAAGATGAACAATCACATTCCAAGTCTTCTTGCTCACTCTAGGTATTCCAGAAACCTCAACAGGAGGATTAGCTTGGGTGTTGTATGCTCGAGATGGAGTAGAACGCCCTCTTCCACGGCCTCTTCCTCTGCCACGACCTCCGCCTTCATTCCCACGAGAAGCGCCATCACTAGGAGAGTCGGTGAACCAATCCGGATAGCCATGTAACACAAAGCATGTGTCAACGGTGTGGTTTGTGCGATTACAATGAGTGTAGTGTAGATTATTGCGAGTGCGTGTAACGGAAGCAATCGCATTCATACCTGATTGAACAGCAAAGTTAACTGCTTCAACTCGCTCCTCTTTGGTGCGAGTAACCGTCATATGTCGTTCTTCAGAAACAAGTTCAGAGTAGATTTGATCAATTGATAAGTCTTGTTCATGAGTGTGCCTTCCCAACAGATTTGTGTGAGTAGTACCAAACTTTGAACTGTCCAATCCCATGAGGAATTGATGAATTCTTTCTTGATCACACCATTTGTTGTGTTTCATGAGAATTGGACAATCAGACTTGGTACAACAACAACCAAGGGGTGGTTCATAGTCATCGAGATTATCCCACATGACCTTAAGTCTTCCAAAGTAGGAAGCAATTTCTTGTCTGTCTTGATGACAAGCCACTAGATCAGCCTTTAGTTGAGGTACTCGCGATGCGTTTCCGGTAGAGAATCGAATGCGTAAGTTTTCCCACATCACGCAAGCATCATCAACAACCGAGATAGCATGATGAATCTTGGGATCTATACTTATGCAGAACCACCCGATGAACATGGAGTTGACAGTAACCCATCTGTTGTAGTTGAGAGAATCTGATAGAGGTTTGGTAATGATTCCGTCGATGAAACCAAGTTTCTGTTTGGCTCGAAGATTGTTACGAGCAAGCTTTGCCCATCGCTCTTAGTTTTCTCCATTCAGCAATATCGGAGTGAGAACATGATGTGGATGGTCTAAGGGAGAGAGATGATACGGTGATGAGGAGATCTCATCTTTGCTTGCCGAAGAGGTTTCAGAGATGTTAGATTGAGGAGTTTCGGTGGGAGTCACCATGATGAATAGAAAAGATAAGAAATTTAGAGTAGTTGATGAAAAAGAAGATGAAGATAATCAAAATCGATATCGAGATCAATTTTTCTCTCATACCATATTAAATTTGGGTCCTTCATGGACTTCCAACTCAAAACCAATTGCCAATTAGTGGATTGACCCTAACCCTTAATATATTAGTGAATTATTTCTCCAATTTCCAATGTGAAATTTGTTTTCATTAACAATTTCTAACTCTGAAAATCTAAACTAGTTCGTGAAGTTTTATGCATGTCATGTGTTTTAGGCCAATGCCAATTGTTCGAAAAATCAGTCTTAACAAAAATCGATACTAAGAACACCGTATTTTTAAGAAAAGAGAAAACAACAGCCGAATTCGTCATAGTGTTAGTTGCATTATCCATGTAATTTTTTGGGGTCAAAATATCTATTATTTTGAAAGTAAGATCTTTCATTTTGGTCACACTGCCATTCAAAATGAAATGTTGCTTTTCTTGTTTGTTACCTTGAAATTTATTCCCAAGTGGAAGATCATGAGTACAATGTACATGCTTGTTTGCTATATACATGCATGCATATAACAATGTGTGGTTTTGCATATATAATAATGTTCACGGACTTTTTCTTGTCTAGTCACCCGTGAACGCCTTTCTCTGAATCCCATTGTTATCAAATTTTTTGTCCGGACATAAAAAACAAAGAATTCAAGTTTCATTTTATTGGTTCGGAATTAGCTTATTTTCGAATTCGTTGACTCTTCATATCAGTTTCAAATTATTTTGTATACATATATGTTTATATTACGCACCGTGTTTAACTTGAAACAAATTGAAATACTGTCCCATGGTCTTGTTCTTTTTGAGGAATTAAACATTAAGAGGTCTTTGTAAATCTTCAGCGTGGGACAATTCGAAAAGGTATAATCGTTTGGCATGGATCATGACGGTAGACTTGTCCGTTATGGAATCGTCGATGTAACAATTCACCTAGTTTGTAATAGAATAATAATCAAAATTCAGTGTTAAGAAAAAATATTAAGAGACCTTTTTTATAAATATTTTGTTTCTAAAGAAAGTTAATTTTACATTTTTTTTGGTTTAAAAACCAATTATATACTTAGAACATCTCCAATAGAAAATCTATTAATGAAAATAGGAAATCTATTAATGAGAATCTCATCACTAAAAAAAATAAATAACTAAAACAATAAAAATAATGAAAAATCGATTCTCATACGAGAAACTATAAAAAAAACCCCATAAAAAGTCTCTTTTTCCACTTGTCACTTCATAAATGGTTCAATTTTTTTTTGAATTAAAATTTAGTGAACCACAGTATTACATTAAGATATTCATAATATATTATTTAGAAACTTTTCTAACCATTAAAAATGCTCTTACCAGAGTTAGAACTGATTTGTTATAAAATAAAATATCCTTACAACAATTATGTTAACCAAGGGTGTGGTAGCTTGGCAGGTAAGTGATTAACACATGAAATTTGTTTCATTGTACCTCCTTTGGAAGTAGGTGTATTCCCAAAAGAAATAGACTAAATGCTTATTTCGGGTCCACATAGAATAAGACATAAACCCGAACTTCGAAATTATAAAAAAATATTTAAGCGACGAAAAACAATCACTAAATAAATAAGATAAATAATGTTACTTTTAACAGAGTGGTAGTGCAGTAATGGTTCTCGCTTGTTGCTATGATTCAGTTCCATTAGAAAATCCGGTGAATGAGTTAGTCGACGAGTACACTTATTCATAAAAGATTAGTCGAACGGTAAAAAAATTAGATCACCCTCTAGTTGTTAAAAAAAAAACTCTTCTATTGTTTTAGTTTTGGTTGCCGAATAATGACACCACTTCTGCTGAATGTTTTCCGATAAGTCATTCCAAATTGCGTTTTATCGGTAAACTAGTAGCTTTGCATACATCCCGTGCGAGTATTAAATGTATTTAAAATTTATATATTTAATAACTATTTATATTTTCATATACTCCTTAATTGTTTTTTTAAGAGAAATTAGGGTTGATAGCAAAAATATTAGGGTTAATTAGGGAAATGACAAAAACCTTAGCAAAACCCTATAGTGTTTTACAAAGGAATCCTTTTTTTTTGTCATTTTATTTATTTTTTTGTTATGTAGCAAATTAATTCTTTTTTAACGAGGGTTTATTATTTTTTGATGTTCTCACTATTCTATGCAAAATTAATCAATTATTGATAGTGTTTTCACAGTTTAAATTTTGTTTCTTTATTATTGGTGAAATTTCTTTGATAATGAAAATAAATAATGTTTCAACTTTAGAAAAATTAAAAATTAAAAATTGAAGGCATCATCAATAGTTTTGATAAATTTGCAGAGAGGACATGCTTAAAGATTAGCATGAAAAAAACGAACTTGTTTTCAGCTGCAATTTCTTCTAGAACCTGATGATGCGTTATTTGGGGATTCCAGTGTTAACGAAGAAATGACTTGATCCGATTACAAGCCATTAGTAGGACATATAAGACTGAAAATGAACTCCTAGACAAGTCCTTTGATATGCTCAAATTTACCCTGAGCTACTCTCTCAAATTAAGAGATCGATGTAGTACTTAGGGATCGAATCCACAGGGAAAAGATTCACACAATCAATTAGTGAATTCAAATTATGCTAAGTCAAAATGAGTAAATGTAAAGCAAAGAAATAAAACAAAGTAAGAGATGGTTCAAATTCAAGTAAATCAATGAGACAAAAAGCTAGGCGATGGGTAATTCTTCGGGTATGAATCGAAACTGAGGATAAAACTACTGCAGGGTTTAATAAGTGCCGTTCTAGAACTCAAACACGAAGGTAAAGCCAATCAACTTCCGTTGCAGAGACTATCTATGACTAGAAACCTAAATTCCAAATTCCTTTGCAAACCTAGAGAATCAAGTCAAGCATTAACGTTCAGGTTCAATTGTTCACAAAATCCCTAAGCCAAATTCCTTTGCGAATAGGTGATTTTGCTCATCTAAGATTAGTTCAAGTTGTTAATAACACTTCCGTGTCTACAAAGCAACCTAAGATCTAGATTCTAGGTGTACATGCTAGATCTAGCGTTGAAAACAATCTAGATGAAGAACCAGAAGGTAAACCCTAACAGATTTTCAATCCTAACAATTTCTCATCAAAACCCTATAATTCCCCACAACCTAACAAGCAAACTACTCAGACATAGATGATGAAATCATAATGAGAGAATAAGATTGCATAAAAGATAGAGTTAGAGATACAGAAAAAGGGGTTTGAAAACCCTGTAGAAATCTCCCTCAAAACTCTCTCTCTCAAAGTCTAAGTTAAAAACAAGATCCTCCCATAAAAACCTAAGGTAAAACTATATATAATGTGTAAAAATTGGATTGGGCTTTTCAGTAAACTTCTGGGCTTTTTGGGCAAAAAAGGAAATTCTTCAAGCTTGACATCTTCTAGCCAGACCAACATGTTTTCACTAAAACCTTTATAACTTTCGATCGCACCGTTGGAATTGCCTCAAATTTCTTTCAAATGCAAACTAACTAGCTTCTCTAGCTTGTGTCAAAATCTCAGCTCGA
Source organism: Arabis hirsuta (assembly GCA_964056655.1). NCBI lineage: Eukaryota > Viridiplantae > Streptophyta > Magnoliopsida > Brassicales > Brassicaceae > Arabis > Arabis hirsuta. The sequence continues at coordinate 26,656,702 of OZ053302.1, read as the reverse complement.
TCCGTCGGTGGAAAGGGCTTCAACGAGTGCCAAACTTCTAACTATTCGGGACTGTTCTTCTCGTCAAACACGTGTCGATCGACAGAGGTTGGTCATGTCGATCGACATAGACCTCTCTGGAATTTCTACTTGTGTCGAGAAGCCCCGTGTCGATCGACAGGAGTAGGTAGTGTCGATCGACACGAGCTCATCTGCTCGATTCCGACTTGATCTCTTCAGCTCTTCTTTCCTCGATGCTTCAAAACACTCCAAAAGCTTCCATTAAGCTCCAATCAATCTTCAACCTATAAAGACTCTAAAAGACTCGAAAAACACCAAACAGACTCTATAAAAAGGACTTATATCATGGTTGAAAATGGGTAAAAACCATGATATATCAACTCCCCCAGACTTAGCCTTTGCTTGCCCTCAAGCAAAACTAAAACCAAGAATGTGAAAGAGGTTTGAAAACATAGAACATACCTTCCCTTGATGCAGCGAATCGACCCTTCCAACTTAGTGAACCACATAATTCAGAACCAACCAAAATCAGACCACCATGTACTTCTCTGCAGACATTCGCAGCCTTCCAAATTCATCCACAACTTCACAGCATAATCCGTTAGTCTTCATAGCTTGGTCTCAATGTTCTCAATGCCAAGAACCTTCTAGACTCATTCCCAGACTATACCATGACAAATCAACCTATACAACACTTGGTATTCCTCCTCTCCCCCAGACTTATTTTGTTCTCTATTCCTATTGTTTCATGATTGCTGAACTCAAAGCAGTGCATATTTCACTAACGTTGTTCCTTGTGAGGAGACAGGGTCGTGACTCACTACTATTGTTCCTTGTGAAGAGACAGGCTCGTGAGATTGCTCGTCTTCTTCATCCGTTTTACGGGACTCAGACTGCTGCTTTTGAGCTGGGTGATCACCTCTTGAGTACAGACTCATTGGATTTTATTCCTCGTCTTATACTCAGGAGCTATCATTTCACCCCAATCCTAACATAACTGATATATATTTTTTCTAAGGGAATAGAGGGAGAGGAGTACCATCACTTTCAAAAAGGGGTTGAGCTTGTCAGGTATGAATGAGGAGTCAAGCTCTATGGACATCGATCCCAAAGAGAACCGTGCAGTAGCTCTGACTTGGCGGATTATACTGGAAATAGCAGACTTCTCTAGTCAACTGGTCAATCCTAGGATTTCCCATTAGTCTGACTCTGAAATCGTTCCTGGAAGAATGGTCACATGCTGGCAAAGACAATCCACTGAACCAAAAGAAGGGTTCCTAACTAGTTTTGACTCAATAAAAACAAAAATTTGACTCAAAGTAAACCAAAACAAAAAGAAACACGTTAGTAGTTTCCTCCCCTAGACTTAACCAACACTGTCCCCAGTGTTGTCAAACCTGAAGTTGGCAAAAGAAATCAAAGAAAAATTGAACTTGAATGAAATAACGAGATTTACCAAAGTGGGGACCCTGTCGATCGACACAAACAAGTCATGTCGATCGACACGAGGTCTGCGGGATCGGATCGTTGTGATGTCGAGAATTTTGAAAATTGAAGGTCATGTCGATCGACACACAGGTTCGTGTCGATCGACAGATACCTCACTGTCGCAGACTGCAAGTTTTCTGCATCACTCAACAAACACGATCAAAGAAGAAGGCACACAATGCAAATCCTTAAGATGATCAAGTTCAAGCTTCTAAAAAAATCCAAAGACTAACTGACTCAAAAGAAAATAAGAGATAAAATAGAAAAACTTACAAGTGGGTTGCCTCCCACTAAGCGCTTGTTTTCAGTCATTAGCTCGACTGTGTCAGGCTCAGGTCTCGGGTGGGTCGGTGAAGGGTAACACCGGGAAGCAGCTTCATGGTGTTTAACATCATCTCCTGGATCACTTCCTCTCCTTTCTCACTTAACTCCATAGGAATGATAATTCTGAACTTGGAGAATGGCTTGGAAGTCTTCTTGCGTTTGGCCGTAGCTGGGCTGGGTGGTGAAGTCAAGGGTGGGGCATACGGGATCTCCTTCGTGTCATCTCCAAGGTTTGAACTCGACTCTTCTTCATTTGTAACAGTCAGACAAGAGTTCTTCTCAAACCGAGCTGAGGGGTAGAAGACATCCTTGTTGATCTTGGAGAAAGAGATTCTCTGATTGGGAAAATCTACAATTGCACCCACCGTGGCAAGGAATGATGACCCAAGAATCAATGGTCTTTCCCTGTCATTCTTCGTCTCCATAAGGTGAAAATCTACCGGAACCAGACAATCTCCTACTTGAAACATCAAGTCAGGAATGAATCCTTTCGAACACGGTGAAGAAGAATCGGGCAGTGTGATAGATATCTTCGAAGGTTGCATATCCTTAATCCCTAGCTTCCTTGCCACAGACTCAGACATGACATTCACATTAGCTCTAGTGTCACAAAGAGAATTTTTAAATTCCATACCTTTGATTGAGCAAGGAACCATGAACATCCATGGATTTGTTATCTTCTGCAACTTCCTCAGCTATGGTTGAGCATGTCTCCCTTTTTCCTCTGGTGATCTGATGTTAATAGCCCGTGGGAATGGAAGCTTAGGCTTGTACACCCTTTCCTCTGCTTTGACTGAAGGTTTTGAAGAAGGTGGGCTGTTCTGGGCAGCGTGTCGATCGACATAAGCAGTGTGTCGATCGACAGGAGACTTCTTGTCCGTTGTGTCACCGATCCGTGTCGATCGACACTTACCAGTCGTGTCGATCGACACGAGCTCTGCTGTCCCCAAATCCGTGTTTTCATCAGGCTCCACGACTTCCACCTCCTTTGAATCCTTTCCACTAGTTTCAAACACCTCTTTCCTATTCCCCACAGTGATGGCATTGACATGGAGCCTTGGGTTTACCTCAGTCTTAGCCGGGAGAAATCCTTCCTGCCTTCTAACATTCTCCGCAGCTTGAGCAACTTGGGTGTCTAGCTTCTTGACATGGGCGTTCAAAGCTTCGAACTTCCCATTCAAATCCTGGTACATGGCATCCATCTTCCCATTGAAGCTCACAGTCATCTTCTGTTGACCCTCCAGAATCTGCTCCGGCATAGATTTCATCTCGCTGTCTGAAGATTAAGCAGGAGGTGTCTGGTAGGAAGAAGAACCGTAGTTCCTATTGTAGTTGCTCTGGAAAGGCCTCTGATACTCGGTCTTCTGAGACTGAGGCTTAGGAGCGTAACTAGGTGAACCCGGATTCCCAGTGAACGTAGTTCTCTGATTTCCATTGAAGCCTCTGTTACCCTGCTGATTACCAAACCGCTGACCCTGAAAACCATTCTCACTGATGTAGTTGACGTCTTCTTCATCCTGCTCGAAAGTCTCCACTTCTGCAGCAAACTGAACTGACTTCTTCCCCACCAGAAGATTATGCACGGAGTCAATCTTGGCCTTAACCTCCGCAATCTGGCTTCCATCCATGCTGCCACCCGACTTCTTCCTCGCGAAATCAGCATTCTTGGTACTATTGCTAGAAGCCAAGTTCTCGATGAGCACAATTGCATCCTCTGGATATCTAGTGTTGAAGTTCCCATTTGATGCAGCATCCAACGCCATCTGATAGCGCCAATCTACTCCTCTGAAGAAGATACCCAATAACTGAACATCACTGAACCCATGATGTGGACAGTCCCTCTGATAGGCCTTGAATCTCACCCAAGAAGCCTTGAATGCTTCAGTTGGTCCTTGTTGGAACATGGAGATCTTTGTCCTCAGATCTTCGGACCTTGCCGCATCAAAGAAGTTGTTGAGGAAAGCATTCTTGGTGTCCTCCCAAGTGGTCAGTGAGCCCGGCTCTAACTGTTTCAGCCAGTAGGCTGCTTCTCCACTAAGTGAATAGGGGAAAAGCTTGCAGTAGAGGTAGTCGATGGAGACTCCATTAGCCTTGATGCTGGAGGCTAAGTCCTCAAATCTCTCTAGGTGGTCCATGGGGTGCTCAGATGACAGGCCATGAAAAGAGTGCTGGGCGACAAGTGAGAAGAAAGCAGGCTTCAGCTCAAAATCGCTCCTCTGGAAGGCTGGAGGGCGAATGGCAGCCCTGTTGGCATAGAACTCGTCAGGCCTATTGTACTCTCCCAGAGTACGCCCACGCGCAGCAGCTGCTGGCTCTTGTCGCTGCTCGACATGCTGCTCCTCCACAATCACAACCCCATTTTCATCCAGCCTCTGACCCTGAGCGTTGCGTCTGCGACCCTCAGCATCCTGAAAGAGCCCATCGTCACCTCTGATCAATACCAATGGATTAATTCTGGCTGTCCTTGTCGCTGCTCTGTTGGCTCGTTCTAACCTTCCAATCTCAAGGTTGAGATTGGCTAGCTCTTCGTTCTGGTTGCTCCTGGTAATGCGATTAGGCATAAACCTGAAACACACAAGACAAAGAGAAAAGATCAAGTAAGTAAAACAAAAACTAAAAACTTAGACAAAATTCTACTAACAATAATCGAATGGTGAAATCTATTCCCCGGCAACGGCGCCAAAATTTGATATGCTCAAATTTACCCTGAGCTACTCTCTCAAATTAAGAGATCGATGTAGTACTTAGGGATCGAATCCACAGGGAAAAGATTCACACAATCAATTAGTGAATTCAAATTATGCTAAGTCAAAATGAGTAAATGTAAAGCAAAGAAATAAAACAAAGTAAGAGATGGTTCAAATTCAAGTAAATCAATGAGACAAAAAGCTAGGCGATGGGTAATTCTTCGGGTATGAATCGAAACTGAGGATAAAACTACTGCAGGGTTTAATAAGTGCCGTTCTAGAACTCAAACACGAAGGTAAAGCCAATCAACTTCCGTTGCAGAGACTATCTATGACTAGAAACCTAAATTCCAAATTCCTTTGCAAACCTAGAGAATCAAGTCAAGCATTAACGTTCAGGTTCAATTGTTCACAAAATCCCTAAGCCAAATTCCTTTGCGAATAGGTGATTTTGCTCATCTAAGATTAGTTCAAGTTGTTAATAACACTTCCGTGTCTACAAAGCAACCTAAGATCTAGATTCTAGGTGTACATGCTAGATCTAGCGTTGAAAACAATCTAGATGAAGAACCAGAAGGTAAACCCTAACAGATTTTCAATCCTAACAATTTCTCATCAAAACCCTAGAATTCCCCACAACCTAACAAGCAAACTACTCAGACATAGATGATGAAATCATAATGAGAGAATAAGATTGCATAAAAGATAGAGTTAGAGATACAGAAAAAGGGGTTTGAAAACCCTGTAGAAATCTCCCTCAAAGCTCTCTCTCTCAAAGTCTAAGTTAAAAACAAGATCCTCCCATAAAAACCTAAGGTAAAACTATATATAATGTGTAAAAATCGGATTGGGCTTTTCAGTAAACTTCTGGGCTTTTTGGGCAAAAAAAGAAATTCTTCAAGCTTGACATCTTCTAGCCAGACCAACATGTCTTCACTAAAACCTTTATAACTTTCGATCGCACCGTTGGAATTGCCTCAAATTTCTTTCCAATGCAAGCTAACTCGCTTCTCTAGCTTGTGTCAAAATCTCAGCTCGATCCGTCGGTGGAAAGGGCTTCAACGAGTGCCAAACTTCTAACTGTTCGGGACTGTTCTTCTCGTCAAACACGTGTCGATCGACAGAGGTTGGTCATGTCGATCGACATAGACCTCTCTGGAATTTCTACTTGTGTCGAGAAGCCCCGTGTCGATCGACAGGAGTAGGTAGTGTCGATCGACACGAGCTCATCTGCTCGATTCCGACTTGATCTCTTCAGCTCTTCTTTCCTCGATGCTTCAAAACACTCCAAAAGCTTCCATTAAGCTCCAATCAATCTTCAACCTACAAAGACTCTAAAAGACTCGAAAAACACCAAACAGACTCTATAAAAAGGACTTATATCATGGTTGAAAATGGGTAAAAACCATGATATATCATCCTTCCCTCTCCTATGCACGATGAATCAAATTGCTTAATTATGTTGTAGCAAGTATCGTCAACTTATGGATCTTTGCATACTGATTAACTAATGGTTTTCTCAAAGAGTTAGGAAAATCAGTTATGCTTTTTTTTTTTGTCCAGTCCACTAAACTAAAAAAAAGAGAGAAGAAAAAGTCCAGACCTAAACTCTTAAGAAAGCTAAAATAAATGTAAGCAAACTAAAAGAGAAAGGGGTACTGGCAGTGCCGTGTGTATGCCAGCGGGGCTCGACACGAATTAAAAAATAAAAAACAATTATTGGGTTCACCCCAGGGATATTCACTTCCTTCCCATTATCCAATCACAATTTAGTTAAAATACATATTATATTAAATAATTAAAATAATTATGGTAACCACTAATTCTCTTTTCTAATTATGACATATAACCAATAAATTAAAATAATTAATATAATTAACAAAAATAATTAAATTAAATCATTAAACCTTAAAAATCTAAACCACAAATACTAAACACGAAACCCCAAATAATAAACCCTAAACCCCAAATCCTAAACTCTAAACCCCAAATAATAAACCCTAAACCCCAAATAATTCTTGAATAACTCTAGCGGATTTAGTATTTGGGGTTATGGTTTATTATTTGGGGTTTAAGATTTGGGATTTAGGGTTTAAATCTTAAAAATCTAAAGCACAAATACTAAACTCTAAACCCAAACATTAAACCCTAAACCCCAAATAATAAACCCTAAACCCTAAATCCTAAATTCTAAACCACAAATAATAAACCCAAAATCCCAAATAATAAACCCTAATCCTAAATATTAAATCCTACACCTCAAATAATCTTTGAATAACTCTAGCAGATTTATTATTTGGGGTTTAGAGTTTAGGATTTGGGGTTTAAGATTTATTATTTGGGGTTTAGGATTTAGGATTTATTATTTGGGGTTTAGGTTTATGATTTGGGGTTTAGGGTTTAGGATTTGGGGTTTAGGGTTTATTATTTGGGGTTTAGGGTTTAATGTTTGGGTTTAGGATTTAGTATTTGTGGTTTAGTTTTTAAGGTTTAATAATTTATTCTAATTGATTTTGTTAATTATATTAATTATTTTAATTTATTGTCTATATGTCATAATTAGGAAAAAGAATTAGTGGTTCCTGTAATTATTTTTGTGATTTAATATAATATATTTTTAAACTAATTTGTGATTGGCTAATAGGGAGGGGGTGAATAAGAGGTATTCACCCCTAGGGGTGAACCCAAGAATTGTTAAAAAATAAGAGCTTTTTTAATATATTTTTTTAACGATATGAAATATTTAAAAAAAAAAAGATAATCTAAAAAGTCTCATAATCTTTTTTTTTTCAAAAAAGTCTTTCACCAAACTCTCATAATCTATGTTCTTAACTAGTTCTCTTTCTAATCTTAACATTAAAAAAAAAATTAGTCTCTTTCTATGGATATGATATCTAGACCATTTAAACTTTCTTATGACATAGTTAATCGCATATAAAACTTGATCAACTTTAACTTTGTAAATGTCCTTTTAGCAGAAACAACATAAAGTGGAATCGTCAGAAATATTCGGTAAACAATCCATGAGTTTGGATAGCAATTTTCCATTCCTCTAAAAAAATTTAACACTATCAAAAGAATCAAACATTGAACACATATTTTTACATATAATAGATAAAAATTAAAAAAAAAAAACAAAACAAATAAGCTCTATCAAAACAATCAAACACTGAAACACATCTATTATATTCTGTTTAGCAATTAGCAAAGACATGTGTTCGTCAATGTCAAACTCAAAAAAATAAACAATCACAAAAATAGGAAAGAGTAATTGAAAAATCAAAAAAGAAAGAGAATTGGCAATAACCAGTGAGTGAAGGAGAAGAAGAAGAAATAGTGGTGGAGGAAGAAGAAGACATGAGAAAATCGACGAAGATTAAATTGAAAACTAATTGAGATTTGATTTGTTTCTTTGTAAATTGTAAGGGTTATTTTATAAACTAACAAAATTTAGAATTGATTACTATTTAATCCGTGATTATGAATTCTTTTTAGGTTTAAGACCATGGAATCGAACCCTCGTTATGTGACTAAATATAACCCATCAAAACCACTAGGCTACAACATATTTTCGGCCCTAAAAACTTATATACTTTGCAGACACTAAACAAATGCCTATTTTTTAACCTAGTAAGCGCAGGCCTGGGCACTGGGGATTGTATCAATCAAAAAAGCCAACCAAGTTTCTTGTTTGAGACTAATTTGGCGTATAGCTTCGCATTAACCAACATTATATATAGGCCAGTTGGATCATAATTGTGATAATGTAAACAAACATTCTTGACATAATTGTGAAAAGAATAGTTGTTTATTGCTCTCATATTTTCATCATCCCACGCGCAGTTTTGGAGCGTGTTACTAACTAGACTGTTGTATCCAAAAGCTAAAAACTTCAACAGATTCTTATGTTAAACATCAAAGTTTTTTTTTTTTTTTTTTTTTTGGTAAACTTAAACATCAAAGTTTCGACCTTTTTCTGTCTCAAAAGTTTGTGATGCAAAAGAATGACGAACAAAGTAGCAGTTGCTGCTGCATTTCTCTCTCGCACTAACGAACTGGGTTATAATCTTCAACAATCATGTAGTCATATTCTCTCTTTTTGCGAATCCACTGCATTGCGCTCTGGTTTACACATCCATTCTCCTGTAATCAAGCTAGACCTACTCGAGAATCTCGACTTATGCAACAATCTTTTGAGTCTTTACTCGAAAACCGATGGTATATGGAATGCACGTAAACTGTTCGACGAAATGCCGCACAGAACTGTTTTTGCGTGGACTGTTATGATCACTGCCTACACCAAGAGCCAAGAGCTTGGGTCTGCGGTTTCTTTGTTCGAGGAAATGATTGCTTCGGGAACACGTCCGAACGAATTCACATTTTCCTCGGTGATAAGATCTTGTGTTGGTTTAAGAGACCTCAATTACGGAGCTCGAGTTCACGGTTCTGTTATAAAGACTGGGTTCGAGGGGAACTCAGTTATAGGAAGCAGCTTGACTGATTTGTACTCAAAGTGCGGGCAGCTTAAGGAAGCTCGTGAACTGTTTAGTTCTCTTCAGAACGCTGATACCATCCCGTGGACGATGATGATATCTTCTTTAGTTGAAGCTCGTAAATGGAGAGAGGCGTTGCAGTTTTTCTCTGAGATGATTGAAGCTGGTGTTCCTCCTAATGAGTTCACCTTCGTTAAGCTTTTGGGTGCCTCTTCCTTTCTCGGTTTGGAGTTTGGTAAAATGATTCATAGCAACATAATAGTTCGAGGGATTCCGCTGAATGTGGTATTGAAGACATCTCTCGTTGATTTCTACTCGAGGTTCTCTGAAATGGGAGATGCTGTTAGGGTATTGAATTCGTGTGGAGAACCCGATGTGTTTCTTTGGACGTCTGCGGTATCAGGGTTTGCAAGAAATTTGAGAGCCGAGGAAGCTGTTGCTACGTTTCTTGATATGCAAGGTTTGGGTTTGCAACCAAATAACTTCACCTACTCTGCAATCTTGAGCTTGTGTTCCTCTGTCCGATCGTTGGATTTAGGCAAGCAGATTCATTCAGAGACAATTAAGGCTGGTTTGGAGGACAGCACTGATGTCGGAAATGCACTTGTAGATATGTATATGAAGTGCTCAGCATCAGAGGTAGAAGCTTCACGAGTCTTCAGAGCAATGATCTGGCCAAATGTCGTCTCTTGGACAACGTTAATTATCGGTCTTGTTGATCACGGGTTTGAGCGAGATTGTTTTGGACTGTTGATGGAAATGGTAACACAAGGAGTAGAACCAAACGTTGTTACTCTATGTGGTGTTCTCCGAGCCTGCAGCAAATTGAAATATATAAGGCAGATATCAGAGATACATGGATATTTACTCAGAAGACACATAGATGGTGACATAATAGTAGCGAATTCACTCGTCGATGCATATGCCAGCTCGAGTAAGGTGGATTATGCCTGGAACATGACTAGGTCGATGGACAGGAGGGATGATATCACGTACACGAGCTTGGTAACGAGGTTTAATGAGTTGGGCAAGCATGACATGGCAATAAGTGTCATCAGTCATATGTGTGTAGATGGAATCAGACTGGATCAGTTCAGCTTACCTGGGTTTATCTCAGGTTCAGCTAACTTGGGAGCTCTTGAAACTGGGAAACATCTTCATTGTTACTCCGTGAAATCCGGGCTTTCTAGCGCAGATTCTGTTTTGAATGGTCTCGTTGATATGTACAGTAAATGTGGTAGCTTGGAAGATGCAAAAAAAGTTTTTGAAGAAATAGCTAGGCCTGATGTGGTTTCTTGGAACGGGTTAGTATCGGGTTTGGCATCAAACGGTTGTATTTCATCTGCGCTATCTGCATTTGAGGATATGAGGATGAAAGGAACCGAGCCCGATTCTGTAACTTTCCTGATACTGCTCTCTGCTTGTAGTAACGGAAGATTGACCGAGATGGGTCTTGAGTATTTCCGATCAATGAAGGAGATTCATAATATAGAGCCACAGATAGAACACTATGCTCATCTAGTTGGTATCTTAGGTCGTGCTGGACGACTAGAGGAAGCAACAGGAGTTGTAGAGACGATGCCATTGAAACCAAATGCTCTGATCTTCAAAACATTGTTGAGAGCTTGTAGATACCACAGGAATCTGTCTTTAGGAGAAGATATGGTTAACAAAGGCTTAGTACTTGCACCATTTGATCCAGCCTTCTATATACTTTTGGCAGACTTATACGATGAATCTGGAAAACCAGAGTTGGCCCAAAAGACTCGAAATTTGATGACCGAGAAGGGTTTGAGTAAGAAGCAAGGCCAGAGCTCCCTGGAGATTCAAGGAAAAGTTCACAGCTTTGTCAGTGAGGATGCTACTACAGTTGATAAAACGAATGGGATTTATGCAGAGATAGATTGGATAAAGAGTGAGATAGAAAGGTCAGGCTATACATACCGAAGTATTAAAAACGCAAGCTATCACAGCGCGAAACAAGCTGCTGTGTTTGGTCTTGTGTACACATCACCACAAACTCCGGTTCATGTTGTTAAGAACAAAATCATGTGTAAGGACTGCCATGATTTTGTGTCCCACATGACCCGGTTAGTTGACAAGAAGATAACTGTAAGAGATGGGAATCGGGTTCATATGTTTAACAATGGTGAATGCTCTTGCAAAGGGGATGAAACATCATTTGTATCATCATAGGTTATTTTGATGATAATGATGAAACATTTGTGAAAAGCGTACGACATTGTTATAGTTTTTAAAATTATTAAGCATTTTATTCAGAGGCTGACCTGTCTCTGAAACAACTCTAGCCAAAAAAAGCAAACAAAGTACAGAAAATGTAAAACTGGAAAGTTACTCCTTCAACTGCGGATCGGTGGAGGTAGCAGCTGGAATTTCTGTCTTGGCCTCTGAAAGTAGACCTTCAAGGGTTTTGTAGAACTCTTCAGGAAGAGGACCAGGTCGGTGCTGAGGAACATGCTTGGGAATTGGTGCATCATTCTCAATTACTTCACACTCGTAGTCATCTGGAACACCCCAAGCATCCCACTCTGCATATGCAAATAGAACAAATTACAATTCTGCGGGGAAGAAAGAGTTGCCAAAGGGCAAACTCAGAACAAACGAACCAAAATTTTAGGCCGTTGAAAGTTTGCTCAGTAGCATATTACATATAATAGGAGGCTCAAACAATAGCTACTTCTACAAAAGACGATTGCATTTCATAAGAAGAAGAAATAAAATCTCTGAAACCTCACTCAAAGGATCATGAAATTCTAAGATAGTTTTAACAAGCATTAACACTAATTATGTAAACTGCAAAGAAAGTACACTAAATTTAGAACATGACCACACTTATGTGACATTGAAGATGTAGGCTTTTCTTTCGTCGCATTACTCACATAAGCAGAAACCATTTCAATCTCAAGTGAACTAAACTTTCACCCATACGCCTAAGTTAACAAATAATTCTTGTGCATTCCCTTACTTACATTTCCAGTTTAGATTACATTTTCAATGAACTGAAACTGACAAAAAAACTCACTAACTCATAGTTAACTTCCACAAACTTGATAGCCTATAAAGATGTAACCTTTGCAATGGTCTGTGTCCAGTTTTTGCTACCTAAAGATTCACAAAGCCTCAAGATTCAGCTTCTCATTTAAAATTGGAAAAAAAAAAACAATCAATAGTCCAATTGTTCACAATGTGTTCCCTAACCAGAAATGCAAAATTTCATTCTAATCCCAAATCTCATTCCACATCAACAACGAATGAATCGTGAAAACGGGAAGATGTAGGAAAGGGAAGAGCATATAAACGGACCGATCATTTTTCCAATGAGAGTGAGCTCATCTTGTGCCTCTTCGATGAGCTCTTCGACTTGACCGCAACCAAGCCGTTTCTCAATCGCCTCCCAGTCTTCTTCTTCCTTGCACACATTGAGACGGTGGCGAGTGAAAGATTCCACAGCTTTCCGGTATCCTTCATCCTCCGGTACGGCTTGGATCTCCTTTAGGGTTTTGCTGTAGAGATCGATCAGCACCGCCCTCGCGTTTGGGACCACGTCAAGCCCAACGATCCCTGTCGTCTCCTTCACTTTAGCCAATAACGGCCGTCCGATTGCCCGTAGGAACATCTTAACCGCTGGATCGAAACTCCGGCGAAATCTCAGATATGATTTGTTGTTGTTGATAGTGTCAACTCCCACTTTTTCAGATGGAGAATAAGCAAACGCGAGCCAGAGGTGAAAATATGGGCCAAAAATTGAGTAGAATTGGCCCATTTACTAGATTAATGGGCCGAATATGAGCATTGCTTGTAAGGATTCTTTTCCAACTATAGACTGATTAAAATAGTTTAGAAATCCAAACAGAAAATATACAAAGGTTACATAAAAATGTTTTACGAGTAAAGTCTAATATTTGGTTTTTTTTCTTCTAATAACAATTTTAATATAGATTAATTATTTACTAAATTTTAGACTATAAAAAGAAACTAAACCAATCATATAAAAGCATGTGTCAAATGGGTATCTAAAAAAATAGTTGAGAGTTTCTTAGTTGAAAATCGTCTTTTGTTTTCTTTGTTGTTTTGACATTATTTTCTATTTTTTTTTATTTTTAAAAAACTCAATGAAAATCTCTCGATGGAGTTGCTCTTAAGCCCTCAAATACATATTCAGCTTTCGTTAGGGTTTAAGACTACACATCTTATTCGTATATTTATATTTTGTTTTGTCGGGTTTAGTTTAAATTATTTCGGGTGTAGATTGGTTCCGAAAATTTACTTAAACCCATATGTATCCTGGTTTTTTGGGATTAAGATATTTCTAAACACAATTATCTAAAATACTCATAATTATTCAAAATATCCAAAAATATCCCAAATAACCAAATAAAACTATAGTAATATAATAATATATCCAAACTAGTTATTTTTATCAAATCATTACCCACGAATTCTCAAACTAACCGGAACAGGAAAAAAACTATAAAATTTAGTGGAACTACATAAACATATATATCCAACATAGAATGTAATTCTTTTTAGATTAATTTATTTTAGAATACTTCGAAAAAATTTTTAGTTCCCTTTTGGTTTGAATTTTTTTATACTATATGTTGAATTTTCGTTAGGATATTTTAAAAATCTGGTGCGGATTCGATTCATATTCGATTCATGTAATTTTGAATTGGTTTTGGCTTGGTTTTTGAATTTTGAAATTTTTTATCCAACTCTAATTTTAGATGTACAATGCTTTCTATTATTCATCATGAGTTGGGACCATGATGAATAGGATGTCTTTCATTAAAAAAACCTTTTAATGTATCAAAGGATATAAACAGATTGAGAAAAATAAAAGATATCCTTTTCAAAAAATATCCAACGTAATATGGCAAACTCTTAAGTTGGATATTTTTTGAAAATAATATCTTTTATTTTCCTCAATCTGTTTATATCTTTTGGTAATGAATAACAAAAAAAACAAAATATTTAAAAAGTTGATTAAAAGGGTAGGTGGCATAATTTTAATTTTGGCGATTGAATTTAATTTTTTTTTTAGTTTGTAAAGTATAATTTGTTTTGTTGTATTAATGGCCAATTATCATGAAATGCTTGTTCACTAAAGTAATAAGATAACACTTTTAAGAAAAAACCAATAAGATAAGACAATTAAAAAGGCTAATAAGATAAGACGTATGTGACCAAACTCAGCTTTAGGTTTATTTCTCTCTCTCTCTAGTCCACCGCCTTTTCTCTTATAAGCACAGCCTCCGTAAATCCCCGATTTGGTGCAGTTCCGGCGGCTCCGTTAGCGCCGGAGCTGCGTCTCTGTCTTTAGATTTATGTTCTCCTTCCTTTAATCGGGTTGCTTGTCTAATCGGTGAAATCAGTTATGAATTTTTTTAGATCTAAAACTTTTGTTCTTGATTTGGTTTCCTTGTATTAGCCGGCGTTTTTCTTCGTTTATCTTTATCGCCTTCAGCAAATTGGGGAGTATTCAGGGATGTTAGCTTTTGCGGTGGTTAGCTTTGCAGGGTTTCGGTCTTGGTGGTTAGCTTTAGCGGTGGTTTGTGGCTCTTTCTACGTTCGCAGTTTTGCTTTAAATCCGTGGGTGTGGGGTTGCTTCAAGATCTGTCCGGTTCTGTTGCAGGGAGTTGTTGATTCTAGTTCGGGGAGTTGGGGCTTGTAGATGTAGAGATAATCTTTTTTGATCTCTTGACGGAGCGTCAAAACCGCGTTGCTACGACTCTACTTGCTTTTCTTCAGCTCTAGTCCTAGATTGGCTCCTCCTTTTGGCAGTGTTGATTTGTTTGGTTCGGATTTTCTCTTTGAATCTCTGTTTGTGGATTCGTTGGTTTGGCTCGGGCTTTAGTTATCGGCATGGTTTGGCCTTCCTCCTCCCTCGTCGCGTTTGCAATAGCTTCCTCCCTATCATCCTCTCCGATTTTAGCAGGTAAAGGAGTATGAATGTTAAGCTTTGCGCTTGTCTTCTCGACTGTACTTTTCTTCATGGGCAGTCGAGCTTTGTATTGTTTCCTTGATGTGGAAGAGTGGGTTTTCGGGGCTGTCCCTCGCCCAGCTCTATTGCTGGTGTACATCTTCAGTAGGTTGTCTTCAAGGGATCGAGTCAATTGCTTCCACTCGGCTTTTCTTTATGGTGCTAGCTTGCTGGCTCGACTAGTAGTTATATGTTAATCTTTAACTGTTGATGTTTGGATTTTATCCATGTACTTTAGTCTAAGTGTTTGGCTCCTAGGAGATCTTTGTACCCGCTAGCTCTCTCCCCGGAAAGGACTTATCCTTTGCCGGGCTACGTTGTAACTCAAAAGTTTGATAACGATGAATAAAACCGAAACTTAGATGGGAAAAAAAAGAAAAAGATAAGACGTATGTGACCAAAAAAAGGAAAAAAACGAGGGGTAACAACTTGCATACCGCATCTTTCGTCATGAGAATCTGAAAGCATGGACGGACCCATGTTTTTATTAGAGACTAATTTTCTAATTTTAGCTAGTATTGTCTAGGGCCAGGCAAATAATCCATTAAATTTGATTTTCGGATATTGATTTTAAATCGAAATGAACTAAATAGTAAAATTTAGTATCGCAAATTATAAATACTAATTTTAAAATCCAAATATCCTCTATGATCTGTATATTACTTATATATACATATAATACAGTAGATTTCTAACGTATCGTTACATTTTTTATTTTTGAATATATTTGGCGAATATATTTATAATAAAAGAGAAATTTTGAAAAATATCACTTCGAAGTATTATTTTCAAAAATACCATATTTTTCAAATCTTTGCAAAAATGCTATTTTTTATAAATTATTTAGTCATTATATTATTTATATTTGGATTAACTATGTTGTATTATGGTTCAGTTTTGAAGGTTTAGGGTTTGTTAGGGATCAAAACATTTTTTAGGGTTTAAAATTTTAAGATTTAGGTTTTAAAAATCTATAATTTGTGATATTTTAGCAAATAGACAATCTAATGTGATATTTTTTAAAAATAGCACATCAAAAATGACATTTTTGTAATTGTCTCATACTTAAAACAAGTTGATACTAATCTTAGTTGAAATATGTTTCTTAAAAAATACATATATATATATATATATCTATTTTATTCTTCACTGTTTTAATATTTCACTTTTTTTTTAGTTATATCGAATAAAATTAGACCATTTTATATATTTAGTTATTAGTTAGTTTAAATATTATTTTATATCTTTTTGTTTGTTTAAAACAAAAATCTTTGAAGATCCAGATATTTGCAAATATTTGAAAAAAGTTCGGAGATTTATCTACCTCTTGATAGGATTGATGTATAATATAACAGTTGGGTTTTTCTGATTTAATATAACAGGTTGGCCAAAAAAAAAAAAAAAAAAAAAAAAAAGTCTCTTCTCTATATATTTTAATACAATAAATGTCAAATTTCATAAAGAAATTAAAAATTGACTAACTTTACTTTTAAACAATGAGATTATTCGTTTTCATCATTCATCATCGTCTCCGGCGGACAAAGAGGAAGGAAAGTTTCCAGCCAAGAACAAAAGTCATCTTGATCTCTCAGCGTGAAATTCGGTTTCAAGAAATCATCCACGTCATCTTCCCCATCTTCTTCCATTTACTCTACTTCATCTTCTTCGTCTTCCATGTTGACTTGAAACATGGCATGAAACATTGGGGGACATGAAATTTAACTCGAAGCTTCAGCGGATGAAGTTTAAAGACAAAAGGGGCGAAGATGGAATTGCAAGGAGATCCCGGGTTATGTTGTGATTTAATCACTTTGAAAGCACTGTGGAACCAAGGACAGGGATTGATACCGGAGTATGGTGGATTACAGGCGGCTTCAGTACCAGAAAAACTAGTACCATGTGTTATTTATGAGATATTAGAAGAATTCTCACAGATCTTTGGTGAACCCCATGAGCTTCCCCCATCCAGAGGCAAGGAGCATGGGATTGTCCTGGAATTGGGTTCAAAATCGGTTAGTGTGAGACCATTCCGTTATCCACAAGCTCAGAGAAGAGATAGAGAAGTAGATGACGGTAATGCTGGCGGGATAATACGTGACAGTTGTGGTCCATTCTCCATGCCAATACTGTTGGTTAAGAAGAAAGACGGCAGTTGGAGTTTCTTTATGGATTATAGAGCGCTCAATAAGGTTACGGTGCCATATAGCTTTTCTATACCAATGATTGACCAAGTACTAGATGAACTACATGGGGCTGTGGTTTTCCCTAAGTTGGACCTCAAGTCAGGTTATCATCAAATTCTGGTCAAGGCGGAGGATGTCCCCTAAGACTACATTACGGACACATGACGGACACTATTGAATTCCTAGTGATGCCCTTTGGTATGTCCAACGCTCCAGCTATATTTCAGTCTCTAATGAATAACATCTTTTGGAAACATCTCAAAAGGTTTATGTTGGTATTTTATTATGACATACTGGTATACAGCAAATCAATGGCAGAGCATCAGGAGCATCTCAAGGTGGTTATGCAGATTTTGACTCAACATCAGTTATATATGCCAACATGAAGAAGTGTGAGTTTGGCAGTGATGAGATTGAATACTTGGGTCACGTAATATCCGGATAAGGAGTAGTAGCTGATCTGGAGAAGATTTATGCCTTGGTCACTTGGCCAGAACCCAAGAATGTCAAGGTTCTAAGAGGATTTTTTGGGGCTTACAAGGTACTACAAGAAGTTTGTGAAGGGATATGGGGACATTGTAAGGCCATTAACTATTTTGTTAAGAAGGACCAGTTTCAAAGGAGTCACGAAGGAGGGCTTGCTTTTCAATGTCTCATAGAAGCCATGAGTAAAGTTCCTGTCCTAGCCATGGTTGATTTCATGGCTCGATTTGTGGTCGAATCTGATGCTTCAGGAGTAGGGTTGGTTGGGAGCAGTCTTGATGCGGCATCAGAAACCTTTGGCTTACTTCAGCCAGGCACTTACCGAGAGGCAAAGGTTGAAATTCATCTATGAGAGGGAGTTGATGTTATTGTGTTTGCTCTCTAGAAATGGCGTCACTATTTGCTAAGCAGGTTGTTCTTGGTCAAGAGTTTGAAATTTTTGTTGGAGTAGAGGGAGATCAACATGGAGTATCAGAAGTAGTTGACTAAGATCCTTGGTTTCGACTTTGACATCCAATACAAGCCTGACTTGAAAACAAAGCAGCTGATGGTTTATCATGCAAGGAAGTCATCCCTCAACTGTTTGCCTTGTTGGTTCCTGCAGCTATTCAACTAGAAGAGATTGGTATTGCCGTTGATTTAGAAGAGGAGCTTAAAAAGATGAGGAGAACTTTCTAAGGGATCCAACTATTCATCGTGATTTTTTATGTGGTTTAGGGAAGATTATTGAGACAAGGAAGATGGGGATTCCCCATTCATCTCATCTGGTGGGAATGATTTTGACACTAGACTGGGTAGACATGGTGGAGTATTGAAAACTCAAAATAGGATTGGAGCTCTCTTCTATTGGAAAGGTATGATGAGTGATATCAGCAAGCATGTAGCAGCTTGTCAGATATGCCAAAAGCATAAATACTCTACACTAGTTCCAGCAGGTTTGTTTCAACCCCTCCCCATTTTAGTTGCAGTATGGGAGGATATATTTATGGACTTTATTGAATGACTGTCTAAATCATATGGGTTTGATGTGATTATGGTGGTGGTCGATACGCTTACCAAATACGCTCATTTTATCATCCTCAAGCACATGTTTGATGTTCTAGGAGTTGCTTTGATCTTCGTCCAAGAAGTGGTCAGGTTACATGGGTTCCCTAAGACAATCGTATCTAACAGAGTCAAGCTATTCACAAGGAATTTTTTAAGGGAGTTATTCAGATTAGCTGGCACCAACCTTAACTTTAGTATGGCATATCATCCGCAATCTGACGGCTAGACTGAGATCACTATCAGGGGAGTGAAAACTTTTCTCAGGTGATTTTCCAGTGATAAACCTATGAGCTGGGTAAAATTCCTTCCTTGGGCAGAGCTTTGCTATAACTCCTCCTTTCACACAACTTTCCAGATGACTCCTTTCGAAACAGTGTATGGGAGAGACCCTCCTATTTTGTTCAAGTTTGACAATGGCTCTACAAGCAGTGTTGACTTGGAGAGTAGGCTGAAGGAAAAGGACGTTATGTTAAGTCTGATTCGTCAATAGATCCTCAAGGCTCAACAACTTATGAAGAAATATGTAGATGGTCACATGAGGGATGTGGAATTTTGCAGTTGGTGACAAGGTCTTCCTCAAGATCAGGCCATATAGACAACAGTCCTTGACTAGGAGGACCATTGAGAAGTTGGCGGCTAGATACTATGGGCCGTTTGAGATAAAGGCCACAGTGGGAGATAAAGGCCACAGTGGGAGATATGGCATATCAGTTGAAGCTACCATCAGAAGCCAAGATTCATCCCATTTTTTACGTGTCCCATCTTAAACCAACAGTCGGAAGGAACCTGCTTCTTTGCCGCCTCAGCTCAATGGAGAGGGATTTTTGGAGTATGAGCCTAAGGCCTTTAGAGGTTTTCGTGTCAATTCCATCACTAGTCAGAAGGAAGTATTGATCAAATGGAAGGGGTTACCTGGCTACGGTTGCTGTTAGTAGTGGACATGAGTCATATATGAGCAATTTTCGAACTTTGACTTTGAGGACAAGGTCAATTTCGTAGGTGGGGTTAATGTTACATTTGAGCAGGAAATGCCTCTTACATTGTACCAGTACAGGCCCAAGGGACCAAGGCCTATGGAAGCCAACATTGGATCAGGTGGATTCTATAAGGGGCCACGTCATAGTATCAACAGAGGCATGAAGAAAGGGTGAGGACATAGCAATTGATAGCAGACCTATAAAGGAATCATTTCGTTATGCATTATCTTTTATCGAGTATTTTATGAGTTTGTAAGGAAGAGAAGAGACTCAATAACATCTCTTGCTTTGTTTTACATTTGGATTTTGAGGAATACATCTATGTTTTCTTAACATCCTTGTGTTTTATATCATATATCATGACATTTACTGGTGAAGCATCCTAATCACAAATGAGACTAAAGAGGAACAATGACTGACGTAAGGTTGGGAATTTTGGTTTGCAGTGTTTACCAAATCACTGCTATATTCAGCAAAATTTCCAAGATTTCTTATTAATACTCTAACACTGGTGAAGCATCCTAATCACAAATGAGACTAAAGATGAACAATGACTGACGTACAGTTGGGAATTTTGGTTAAACATATTGCACTTCAAAAATATTTCAATTGATAATTTTGTTTGTTCTGTTTTAAAGGTTAAACATATTGTCAATCCTATTCTTTTTATAGAAATTTTGTTAGGAGATGAGTATATTAAAAGATTAAGGCTTTTAGAGAACTCGATGCTCAATAAAACAAAGAAGAAAGATATAAGATGGTTTTTTTTTAGCTGCTCTCGGTCGTTAAGAACAAGGCTCAAAGCTTGGTGCTTCAGTATCCAAATCGTGATTCTCTTCTTCCTTGCTGGGCTGGACCATCTTCTTTTCAGTTTCATCCTCCTTGATTGTGGTATAAGGTTGTGTCATCTTCTCTTCAACACTTTTCTTTTATCCTACTACTGTCTAATCGATCTTTGTGTTGGTAATTTAGTATCTTGTAACTGATGAGTAGTTTCATCAAACTCCCTTGTAATCTTATTAAATCTATTCAAGAAAACATGTTAACAAACAAAATTTTTTTCTTTTATAACCTAAGATATAAGATGTTTGTAGATTCAAACGAGAAGGAGAAGAAGCTTCTCATTTTTGCCTTCACGGTTGAAAATATTGAAATCATGTAGTGACGCTTTGAAGGACTAAATTCTAACAACAGTGGTCTATATCAATTAGTTCTTATCCCAAATAGGCTTTGAAGGAATGAATTTCACTAACTAAAACATATCTAACCAAACTAAGATTATGAATGGTGATACTATGGTGCAGAAAATAGTAACTAAAATATTATATAGACATGAATGTTATGTATTTTTACTTTTGTTTAGTGTGGAACAAGAGAATCTTCGTTAAAAATTTAAATTGTAACCGAGTACGGATCGTATCAAAGCTATAATAGTCCGCGTATGCGCTTATTTTACAATTACGAAAAATGAACGAAACATATTTTGTTCTAACTTAATTTTATTCGTTACATTTCGTACTGTCGTTAATATGTCTATGTGGATTCGATGCCTTATTTATACTAATTATGATTACTGTGCACTTGCAGAAAATTTGTTGAGAGGTTAAAACTTTGACAACATCACTAACATGACTACCTGTCCTCATAACGGGTGGCAAGCCTTGGGCAAGGCATGGGAGGGACAGTTAGGCGAGGAGACAAACCAAAACCTTTGATTTGTACGAAGGATCTGGACTGACCGTTTGCCAAAACTTGGCAATCATGTGTGCCACTTCTGGGCCGATCTAGGTCTAGACACCGCTCGCCAGAAAGGAGGAACAAAAAAAAAAAAAAAAAAGGCAATGCTACATTAAAGAGGACGAGTGTTGTCTCTCAAATGCATTTTATTGGTTTGTTCAAACAATATTTTCTACGTTTTTTTATTTGAATATTACGAGGTTATGGGTTTAGCCCGTTAACCCTCTCATATCGGAGACCAGAGAAATTATAAATTTTCAAATGATATTCGAACCAGTGACTTCTAAACTTTGCCTAAAATGTTTGCCTAAAATCTTTACGAGTAAAGCTATTAGTTTTTGGTATCTACATTTATTATAACAAATCTTATAGAAAATAATATGTTTAAGGATAAAAAAATAAAGTTGATTTATGAAAACTTTTGAAAAAACTGATTAGCTTATTTTGGTTATTTCAATAATTTTTAGAATTTCTTTGTCATATTATTTTAAAATTTATTTTAACAAATCTGCCTTTTTCCATCTAACATTAGTTACTTTTCAAAATTGAAATAATATTATACTAAATAATATTATACAAATTATAGCATTTATTTATCAATTTTTCTCTTTTCAACATTTGGGCAGATCTATATGACTACATTAATTTTATTTATATACGTCCAAAATTCAAGGCATAATATACACTTGAACTAGATATCATTTAATTTTAATCAAGTCTTTTATTTATTTTCTAACAAAAATATTAAAGTATCAAAATGTTATTGAACAGATTTGTTAATTTTTCATGTCGGTGACCTTGCCTAAATAAATATAAAGCTTTTTAACTTGAACATCTATAAATCCAATGAACGAGAAGGACATATTTACAATCAAATATTTCGAATAGTGTTCATCATGAACGGTCGGACGAAAACAAGATTAATTGTAATCAACATTCTAATCATAACGATAACGGTTGTCGGAAACGAATTTTCTGCCATTGATGATGTTGAAATAGATCGACTCTTGAAAAAACTCAATAAACCTGCTGTTAGATCCATCGAGGTAATCAAATTTATGAATTGACCTGAAATTTACATTTCACTTCCTATAATTTTATTTTTGTTTTGTTTTTGTTTTTGTTTTTTTGGTTTATTATTGCTTTCAATCGCTAGTAGTGCAGATTTTGTAATACTTGTGTAGAATACCCCAAAATTTTCATTTCTTCTTCAACTATACACTTTAAACCCGTACAAAATCCAAATTGAAAACCCATAACTGTGAAGCAGAGTTTGGGCCACTTCTTCTGAGCAGTTGGGCCATGGGCAGCTGGGCCAAAATCTCTGACTTGGGCCTATGACGAATCTGTGATGTATCAGGTCCAACAATACAGACCAATATCTATTACAAAGAGGAAACAGATGGATGATACAACTATAAGAAGAAGAACAGAGATCACGAGAGTTGAAAAAAGGGGATTTTCTAGGGTTCTTCTTTTCTCCAATTTGTAAGCATACCTGCTAAGGAAACAAGTACAAATTAGGTTTAATTTGTAATCAAACTCTTTGGATAAATACAAGTCTCCCTTTGACAAATTCAGTTTTGTGTTCTTATAACTTAGATTCTCAAGGAAAGAAATAGGCTTATTTCTCAACAAGTGGTATCAGAGCATTCCAGGTTTGAGTGCGGAGAATCTAGGTTTATAGATATAAGAAAACTAATCTGTTAAGATGGATCCTACACCGGGTAGGTTTGAGATGGAGAAGTTTGATGGATCGGGTGATTTTGGATTATGGAAATTCAAATTACTTGGGCAATTGGAAATCCAGGGGCTGTTAGCAGTTTTGAGTGAGGATTGGACATCCTTGACTACAAAAGAAGTGTTAAAGGAAGGTGAAACACAGCTAGCAGTAAGAGAAACAACTGTTGATCCTAAGAAAGCGGAAAAAGATCTAAGGACTAGAAATCTTATTGCGACTTGTCTTAGTGACAGAATCCTAAGGAAGGTAATGAAGGAAACCACAGCCCTAGGCATGTGGAAGGCTCTGGAAAAGGAATACCAGACTCGTTCATTACCTAATCGTATCTACTTGAAACAAAGGTTTGCAAGTTTCAAGATGGAGGAGAGCAAATCAATAGAGGAGAATGTCGATACCTTCTTGAAATTGATTGCTGATTTGGCCAGCCTAAAGGTCGAAATCTCTGAGGAAGACCAAGCTATACAGCTTCTCTCAAGTCTTCCTCCTCTTTTTGAGCCACTGGTACACACCCTGAAATATGGGACAGGCAAAGAGACTATTACTGTGGATGAAGTCACAAGTGCTGCCTACGACAAGGAGATGGAATTGAAACAAAAGGGAAAACTGCATAAGGGACAATCTGGTTCGGACAGCTTGTTTGTTGGTACTAGGGGAAGGTCAGACAAGAGAAACAACTACAGAGGAAGATCTAAAAGTAGAGGACGATCAAAGTCTAAGCCCAGATTTGATGCAGCAAATAAAGGAGCATGTTTCATATGTGGAAAAGAGGGACATTGGAAGAGAGAGTGTCCAGATAAAGGAAAACGAAGACCTGAATCTGCAAATGTGGTTCTGGAAGTGCCACAGCCTATGGTCTTGACTGTTTGCACAGCTGCGTCCAATGGAGAATGGATCCTTGATTCTGGATGTACTTTCCACATGACTCCAGATAAAAACCAGCTGTTTGACCTGGAAGAATTTGATGGAACTAAAGTTAGAATGGCAAACAAAACCATAAGTCAAGTTAAGGGAATGGGAAAAATCAGAATTATCAATCCAGACAAATCAGAAGTTATCTTATGCGATGTGAGATATATGCCTGATTTTGATAAAAGTCTGATTTCAGTAGGTATGCTTGACAAAAATGGCTGTAAGTATGAAGGTGGTAATGGAATGCAGCATTACTACAAAGATGGAAAGAAGGTTTTCTCTGGAAAATATGAAAACGGTTTATACTACTTACAAGCTACAGTAGTTGGAGCTGAAGCTAATGCAGTAAAAGAACATGTCAACATGACTGATATATGGCACTCTAGGCTGGGACATATGAGTTCTAAGAATATGGAAATTCTTAGCAAGCAAGGATATATATCAGATCTTAAGGGAAAAGAACTTAGCTTCTGCGATAGTTGTGTGTTGGGCAAGTCACACAAGCAGCCTTTTCCAGCTGCTAAGCACACAACTACAAAGATTCTAGAGTACGTACATTCTGATCTTTGGGGCTCTCCTGCAAACCCTCCAAGTCTCGGTGGCTGTAGGTATTTTGTGAGCTTTATAGACGATTTCTCCAAGAAGGTATGGGTCTACTTTCTGAAATCAAAAGATGAAGCTTTCAGCAAGTTTAAAGAGTGGAAAACAGCAGTTGAAATGCAGACAAACAAGAATATTAAGTGTCTACGAACAGACAATGGATTAGAATTCTGCAATAATCAGTTTGATAATCTATGCAAGGAATCAGGCATTAAAAGACATAGAACATGCACTTACACACCTCAACAGAATGGTGTAGCAGAACGATTAAACAGGACAATCATGGATAAAGTTCGGTGCATGTTGGCAGAAACTGGTTTGGAAAAAGAATTCTGGGCAGAAGCAACATCTACAGCAGTATATTTGATAAATAGGTCACCTAATTCTTCTATTGATTTTAAGTTACCAGAGGAAGTATGGTCTGGTACTAAGCCTGATCTAACACACCTAAGGAGGTTTGGGTGCTCAGCGTTTGTTCATACAGTACAGGACAAGACTAGTCCTAGGGCTGTGAAGGGTTTTTTCATGGGATATCCTTTTGGCATAAAAGGATACAGGGTCTGGTTGGATGATGAAGGCAAGTGCATTACAAGTAGAAATGTGGTGTTTAACGAAATGGAGCTCTATAAACACACATTGACTAATCCAAAAGAATCTGGTTCAGAGGTTGCAAACTCGGAATCTGAGACTAAGGGTAAACAAAAGAAGAAGGTTTCTTTTAGTGCACAACTAATCAGAGGACCTACACCTACTGCTACAGTAACTGACGAAAATTCAGCTCAAGGTGGAGTAACTGACAGCATGGAAAACTCAGAGGAATCTGATCCTGGTACAGACTTAGTTGAAAATACAGAAGCTGAAGACACTGGATCGGACTACTCCCCATCAGATCCAGACAGTGAGGATTCGATCAATGATGGAGAAACAAACATAGGAGAGGGTGTCCTAGCCCGAGACAGAATGAGGAGAGAGGGTGTTAAACGTCCTTCTAGATATGAAGATGGTAGCTACGTTGCTTATGCACTTGCAATTGCTGAAGAGATAGAGGTTATGGAGCCAAAAACGTTTTCAGAAGCTATGAGAGGAAAGGATAGGAAGTTATGGAGTGGTGCAACTGATGAAGAGATGGACTCTTTAGTCAGAAATCAGACATGGGTTCTGATTGAAAGACCACTTAACCAGAAGACAGTGGGCTGTAAATGGATATTCAGGCTGAAACCGGGCATTCCGGGTGTTGAAGATAAAAGGCACAAGGCCAGGTTGGTTGCTCAGGGTTTTTCCCAAAAGGAAGGAATTGACTACAATGAGATTTTCTCTCCAGTGGTAAAACATGTATCCATACGGATAATGTTATCTATTGTGGTTAATTTAGACTGGGAATTGGAGCAGTTAGACGTAAAAACGGCTTTTCTACATGGGGACTTAGATGATAGAATTCTAATGGAACAGCCTGAAGGATACGTTAAAAAGGGTGATGAACATAAAGTGTGTCTTCTGAAAAAGTCTCTTTATGGATTAAAACAGTCTCCTAGACAGTGGAATAAGAGATTTGACAACTTTATGAAAAAGGAAAAGTTTATCAGAAACAGCAAGGATATTTGTGTCTACATGAGGAATGTGAACTCGCCAAAAGCTATTTATCTACTTCTCTATGTAGATGATATGCTTATAGCGTCTGGAAACAAAGATGAGATTAGGCGAGTGAAAGAGAGTCTAAACAAGGAATTTGAGATGAAGGATCTAGGAAAGGCTTCTCGTATTCTAGGAATGGATATCATTAGAGACAGAGAGAAAGGAGTTCTCATACTCTCACAGGAAAGCTATATAGAGAAAGTATTAAAGGTTTTTGGTATGATTGATTCAAAACCAGTTACTACACCTATAGCTACTCATTTTAAGCACAAGAGCTTAAGTGATTCAGAAAGAGAAGAGGAGGCTAGATTTATGGACGAAATTCCTTATGCTAGTGCAGTTGGAAGCCTAATGTATGCAATGATTGGATCAAGGCCAGCTTTGGGTTTTGCAGTTGGTGTGATTAGTAGGTTTATGTCAGCTCCAGGAAGAAAGCATTGGGAAGTTGTTAAGTGGGTTTTAAGGTATCTTAAAGGTACTTTAAAAACTAGGCTTACATTCACTAAACAAGGCAATTTCAGTGTTGAAGGTTTTAGTGATTCAGATTATGCCACTGATCTTGACAAGAGAAGATCAGTAACTGGATATGTGTTTAAGGTTTGGGGAAACACAGTAAGTTGGCGTTCTACGTTGCAATCAGTTGTTGCGTTATCAACCACAGAAGCAGAATACATGGCCCTATCAACAGCAGTGAAAGAAGCTATATGGATGCAAGATTTTTGTGAAGAACTTGGTTTCAAAGACAAGAGCGTGACATTGCATTGTGATTCTCAAAGTGCAATTTCTCTAGCTAAAAATGCAGTGCATCATGAAAGGACTAAGCATGTTGCAACAAAATGGCATCACATTCGGGATTCAGTTGAACAAGGTACTATCAACCTAGCCAAGATACACACAAGCAGGAACCCAGCAGATTTCTTGACTAAAGCTTTACCTGGACCAAAGTTTAGTCTCTGCTGCGATCTCCTGAATATCGTCTGAGACAGCTATAGCTCCAGGTAACTCCAGTATCAGCAAAAGACTCTCGCAACATCAGAAAAGAGTAATGGTTAGGGGCCATTTGATTCTATGTTTAGATGATACTAAAGAAGAAGAAACGGTTCAAGGAGTTACCTGTAGAAGCTAGAGGAGCCGATTATAGTGGTCATCGGTTCCAGGTGGAGAATGTTCTGCGTCAGAAGAGTCGACGGCGAAGTAATCGCCGGATTTGGAAGCTACAGATCGGAGAATCTCATCGGAAAATCTCACCAGGTCAGAGGTGGAGAATCTGCAGCGTCGATGGCCATCTTAAGCCGATGAAGGTGAAAACGGAAGCTTGAAGAAACGAGTGACAAAGGTCACAGGTTCTAGGTCGAGTCGAACCTGAAATCAGAAATTGAAGGAGTTAATTTCAAGGGTTTCGGTTTTGATAAAGGCGAGAGATCAAAGGGAGAAATGGAAAAGAACTGTGTGTTTACCTTACTGGAAATGGAAGCTTGAAAATCTCAAAGGAGTGAATCGGGTTTTGAAGACCCTAACTCGACGGAATCAAATGAAAACTACGACCAAAGGCTTCAGTTGGAGAAGATCTTCTGACGACTCGGCTGGTGTAAGGGTCGTCGACGACTGCTGCGAGAACCGGAGAAGAGTCTCGGCGACTCGGTTGCTTCGAGATTCATCGACGGCGGCGATTCATCTTCGTCGAAGAGGAGAAGAAGCTGGCGATTCCGGCAAATGAAATCGAAGCCGGAAAAATCGTGAAGAAGCAGATCGGATTTGTTTGGAAAAAGGTCCGAAGTCGAAAAGGCATTTTATGCGAAGTCGGCGGCTGCTTCTACGATCGCCGCCGCGACAGCTGCTGCAAAGGCTGATGGGAGATTTGGTGACGCAGCGGCTGCAACTGTCGATGCAAGAGACGGTGACTCTGTCTGGTGAAGATGAAGCCGAAGGTAGAGGAAAAGACACAGCCGCATGGAGGAGAAATGTTGTGTCGGTCTTTGGTGAGAAGATGAAGGGAAAAAAATTAGGTTATGCGTAAGTGATCCCAAACTGGTGGAGTTTGTGAAGCAGAGTTTGGGCCACTTCTTCTGAGCAGTTGGGCCATGGGCAGCTGGGCCAAAATCTCTGACTTGGGCCTATGACGAATCTGTGATGTATCAGGTCCAACAATACAGACCAATATCCATTACAAAGAGGAAACAGATGGATGATACAACTATAAGAAGAAGAACAGAGATCACGAGAGTTGAAAAAAGGGGATTTTCTAGGGTTCTTCTTTTCTCCAATTTGTAAGCATACCTGCTAAGGAAACAAGTACAAATTAGGCTTAATTTGTAATCAAACTCTTTGGATAAATACAAGTCTCCCTTTGACAAATTCAGTTTTGTGTTCTTATAACTTAGATTCTCAAGGAAAGAAATAGGCTTATTTCTCAACAATAACCATACATTAATAAATTTTAATTTACCCAACAATATCAATTTTTAAAATAACGTTTACTATTAAAAACATCCAAATCCTGATTAGAAACTAAAATTGGCCCTAAACCAAAATTAAACACTTAATTTATTCCGATCCGAATTTTTTTTTGACCTAAAACACCCTATTGTGAGATCCAACCCCATTATTGCCTCTTAAAACCATAAAGTGACTTTATGACTTGACACGAGAATTATATTAAACTACCGTTTTGCTTTTGGAGGCTCTTCTCAAACCTCTAAAGTGGCCAAGATATCGAATATTATTCTCACAAATCATGGAGCTACAAAATCCGTTTGAATGTTGCTTTTTCGAGTTTTGGAATCCATGAGTTCGAACACTATTGTGCGTGATATCGCCTAGAGTGTAACATTGGGAGGTCCATGGTCCTCTTTGTAGGACCAAAATATGGACCACTGCGGCTTTAATAATCACGGTTCTAACACTCTTCAATCTTATTTCGCATTGGGAGGTCCTTTTTGGTTGAAGGATCGTATTGCTCGAGAAACTTTATAAAGCATCATTCATCCTTCATATTAGGCTTGTGATGCTTTTCTCTTTATATTTGGGGTTTTCCCCTGTTTTGGTTTTAGATTTTGATTTTGGTGTCGACTTCTTTCTAGTTAATATATCTTTTTGCTTTTTGTTTTGTTTTGTTTTTAATTGCTAATTGTGCACATTATGTAATTTTTGTGTAGAGTCCATATAGAGATATAATAGACTGTGTTCATATGAAAAATCATCCAATTTATGATCATCAATTATTCAAAAACCACACAATTCAGGTTTGTTAAACATTTTTATTTAATTATTCTTAGATCTGAAACTATTATTTGATAATACTTGTCATAAATTTACAAATCCTAAATTATTTTTCCTTTAAATAATAATGGATTAAGAAACAAATATTATATCATGAACGCGTACACATTGTTAAATAGCTAAGTCTGGGTTTTCATTTCTTATGTTCAAATACACTATATGTCTTATAGCATTATTTTGTTGTAGATGAGACCAAGTTTTTACCCAGAGGAATGGGATAATATATCTTTGAGCAATGCTGAAAAAATCGAGTATGGTAACTCAACTTTGGACAATTAATGGAAAATGTCCAAAAAAAAGTATTCCGATTAGAAGAACGAAAAGAGAAGATATTTTACGAGTAAAATTAATTGAAAGATACGGAAAAAAGTATTCTGACAATATTCATCAATCTAAACAAAATGGTTTAAAACATGAGGTGCATATAGTATATATGTAAAAGACAAATGAACATCAATTAATTTTTCTTATTAATATATGTGTTTATATATATATATATATATATATAAGTGTAATGTGTAATTTTGAAGTTTATTATGTGTATGTATATATATAGTATGCCATAATTAGAGCGAAGGGAAAGTTCAATGGAGGCAGAGCGCTTATAAATGTGTGGAAGCCTTTTGTCTAAATGGCAACAGTTTAGCCTAGCACAAATATGGGTTAAGGGTAACGCTCCCGATTCTCAATATAACACCTTCGAAGCTGGTTGACAGGTATTAGTTTATTCTTCTAACTACATATATATATATATTATTTGGTTGACAAAAAAAAAAAATATATTATTTTTTATTAGTTTGTTTAACATTTATCAATTAGGTGTACCCAAGATATTATGGCGATGATAAGCCTCACTTTTTTATTTATTGGACTGTAAGTTAACTATGTAGCATTGTTTTGATTTTCAATTTTCCTTTTGTTTTCAAAATGTGTACTTATATATGCAATTTTTGTGTGTATTGTTTGGTAATATGAAAACAGGCTGATGGATACAAAAAACATGATGCTACAATCTTAATTGTCCAGGCTTTGTTCTCTTCAACCAGGAATTCGCCCTAGGTGCAGCTGTTAGAGACATTTCCACCTTAGATGGTCGACAATATGATATTCCCATAACTATATGGAGGGTAAATATAATGAAAATTATTTTTCATCATATCATTTCAATGACTACTTTCTTATTATATTTAAAATTTTGAGAACAATGTTTTTACTTTTATAGGACAATTTCAACCACCAACGCCCTGAACAATGTTCAGGACATTGGTGGTTGAAATTTAGTACTCATACACTTGTTGGGTATTGGCCATCTTCATTGTTCAACCATCTACAAAATGGGGCAAATGAAGTTCAGTGGGGAGGAGAAATAATAAATTATAATTATGGTTGGCAACACACATCGACGAAAATGGGAAGTGGGCATTTCGCAGAAGAATGATATAAAAAGGCTAGTTATTTTAGAAATGTTGAGATAATCAACGAAAGTGATATTCCGCAAAAACCTAAGGAAGCTGATCTTATAACTACGCAAAATAGTTTTTACAATCTCGATGTTGGCAATCATCTTGTGGGGGGTTTATTCTTTTATCATGGTGGTCCTGGTCGAAATTCTAATTGTAAATGATTAAACATACATGTTGTAGATGTAAACATGTCGTCTTTGATTTAATCTATGTCAATAATTTAAGAAAGATTACGATCAAATTTATAACTATAGATTAATATATAGGGTGATCGGTCTCTATCCCTCTTCCCTCCTTTCGAAAGTTTTATTTTCTACTCTAGCCCGAACATATTTAAGCTTTAACTTCAACCACTTGCCATTAAGTTCTCCAGGTTCCCATTTCAATCCCATGTTTTTAAGCACAACACCTCCATCTGTGAGCACAAAGACAAAACTGGAACACAACTCTATAGAAAATTATATGAAAAATCTCTATACTAGAGGTAGATTTTGACATGCAAGTGTCACTGTTCACATAAGGCCAATAAGGCACCATCCAAACGTTTTTCACAAATAATGACTAGCGAAGAGAGAACTTTTGGCTAGATTTAGAAGAAGGAAAATAAACTTGTTTTCAACCGTTTATTGAAAATTCGCTCAACAACAGCTGCAGTATGAGCAACAATAGACCAACTAGGCTCCCCTGCAAAAAGTGAATGTTCACGATCTAGTTGCAAATGGGTTTTCGGAGGTATTAGATGGAACTAAATTGTTGTATGAAAAAATAAAGGGACTCAAAATAATGTGAAAGTGTAGAAACATAGCAAAAACTTCAAAAATATGCCATCAAGGATTTATCACGTATCTTCCTCAGTCAAGTGGAGATGTTAATCCATTAAAATCATAGTAGTCCTGGTGATGAACACTGAGACCACCTTCATGTACTAAAACTTCAAGCCAATCTTTTAAAGGCTTAACTACTTTCCTCAGGAGTTCATGCCATTTCCCTTTAAACTCTGGTGGATGACGCTAGTATCGCCTACTAGGGACTAAAGTCCCACATGGAAAGTTGGAAATGATCCTAAGCAATATATAAGAGATATGGACTAATTCACTTTTTACCAATTGGTTTTGAGTTAAAAATCCATATTCTAACATGGTATCAAAGCTCACGATCCAAACTATCTAATTCGATCCAAAAATTGATCGGACCAAAAGTTGGTCCATCGAAACTTGGCCGACCAAAAATTTAGTCTCGTCGCTAAGTGCCCAATATTATGAGATTAATGGCCAAAGAGGCATCATCTCGAATGGGCGTATTAGGGACTAAAGCCCCACATTGAAAGTTGGAAAGGATCCTAAGCAATAAATAAAGAATATGGGTCAATCCACTTTTTGCCAATCGTTTTGAGTTGAAAGCCCATATTCTAACATCGCCAACATACAGAACATCAAAGGCAACATTTATTACAAGGTCAAGGAAAGTAATATCTCTGAAATGGTTAATAATATCTCTGGAATGGTTCCATAGTGAGAAACCACTTTGCTTAATCTTGAGGTCGGTCACTGCATAGAACTCTTGTAAAGAAAACCGAAGAGGCCTCTTAGCAAACACAACCCATATCTCATGCAGCTTAGAAACATCAATATGCCTACACATGAAGCTGTGTATCAGTCTCCCGGAGTATTTGAGACAATCATCATGTATTGCCATAATGTGAGCGAAAAATGGATCTACCTTCACTTCATCGTACTCATTTGGCACTAGGTTCTTCAATTTTTTAAGAATCGACATCTTGCAGCTATTGTTGATTTTCTTGACTTCCGGTTCATATCCTATCCTGAAAAGTCCTCTTGGCAACTCTACATCCATATCTAGAAAAAGTTAAACAACTGAAAATATCAAAAGTGAGTGCGATTACTTTCATGAGTTTACCAAATTCATGTTTCACTTACTGGTAATATCTTTATCAGAAACTGAATAAAACCACAAAAAAATAAAGAATCATGAGACAGTGTTATATGTATTCTAGCTTGATTAATTTTTGCTACTAACTCAACAATTAAATGTAACAAAAAGTCTCTTTTCTCTTTATTCAATAAGCTTTTTTCCCTCAACAGAGTAAACAAAGAGGCTCAACAAAACCTCTTTGGCAACAAAGCCTAAGGATAGAAGATTTCTCAAACACCATAATATAATAAGATCCAATTAGGGAAGATATCAATGAATATCAGTTCTATATCTACTTAGTACTTATAGCCACCATGTAGTTATCTTCTTCTACTATAAACTAATCCATCAATTATTTACCAACTACTAACAAGCAAATACTAACAAGTTATTCCTTTCTCTTTACTTTACCCCACATGTAATAACAACTACTTATATGTCAAAACAGTAGGTAGTTTAGAATGTTTGGTTCAGAAATTCATTGTAATCTCTAACCAAAAACAAATATCTTTAGTTTTTCAAGATATATATACTTCAAATTAATATGAAGAATCAAGAGTTAATTAGCCATATAGCAAAAAAATATCTTTAGCTTTTCAAGATATATATACTTCAAATTAATATGAAGAATCAAGGGTTAATTAGCCATATAGCAAAGTTTTGATTTATATTTAGTGTAGTAACAATGTAATATATTTAATGGAGGAAATAGCAAATGGCAGTGGTGAGTTTACTTTTCTAGCCTCTACACGTACGAAAAGAGGAAGACTTTTTTAAGTGGTTGTGATGTCAGCAAAACAACTTCCTCTAATCTGGAATTCAGCCAGCGAGGCTTATTTTGTCTGTGTTGGTCAACTTTTAAAACCAAAAAAAGTTGTGCGTGACAGCCATGCATGGCAATAAGGGCAAAACTGTCACGAACACACAAAATACAGGCGTGCATAGTATTTTTTGCTACTCGCTTAATTAACATTTTTTTACGTCATTTCTGCCAATTTCCCAAGAATCAATGCAAATCAAAATCACTAAGTTTAAGCTTTTGTTCTCATTTCCTAAGCAATCTTAGCAACCAACCAAACAATACATTTATCTTTGAACAAATCAATAACCAAATACACATTCATAATATTTCAACAGAGGAAGATAGCGAACAAAAGATAAACAATAGGACACATATCTCTCATTTTCGTCCAACAAACTAAAAGAAAAAAAGAAACAAAACCGTAAAATCATACCGGTACTGATCGGTGAGGACGAATCCAGTGATGGACGGAAAAAATAGAGGCAAAGAGAAGATTAAAGGTGAGGAGGAATCGGTGACGGACGGAGAAGACAGAGGCAAAGAGAAGATGAAGGGTGAGGAGGAATCCGGTGGCAGAGAGAAGACAGAGGCAAAAATTCGACGAAGGGTTTTGATGGTTTCTAGGGATCTCTAGTTTGTATCGATAAAGATAAAAAGTCTTTTGTTTATATTATAAAGCTATTTCCTTTTCATAAATCAGATTTAATAATTAGATTTGTTTTATTTAAACAGAAATTAAAAATAAAATTAACAAAATTAGAGGGTAAAAGTGTGTTTCTACAAAATTGGAGTCTAATGAGACTTATTCATAACTAGGACAAATTGAAGTTGAAATGATGGTAATTTTTTTTTTTTTTTGCTAAACTATGTTGTATCATGTTCGGATTTACTGAAGGAAACAGAGACAAAATCATAGGAAACTTTTTATTAACACGCCCTTATATTAGATGAGAGACCAAATTATTTATCCTTTGAAAAAAAAAAAAACTCAATCAAAAATGTTGACTCACTCTGATTCTTCAGTATCAGACTCTTCCATATAGTTAGGCCTCAGATTATAGACGTCCTCACACAAATTTTACTCTCTTTGCAAACAATCTTCTAACCAGTGCAAGCTAACAACATGCAACCTTTTCTCCAACAGATGACGTTTCTCCGTTTTGTTGAAACTTTTAAAGAGAGAACAGAGTGAGTGTTACTCCTCATCGTAATCTAGTGCTAAACTCAATAGCAGAAAGACAGAAAATTTTGTATACCTTCTCGAAAGTGAGGTAAAATCTAAAGGGTCTTCTGCTATAGCAAGGAGGCAAGGACTACAAGGCGCGGCGCATGAGAAAGACTATTGCTAACTTTACCACCAGCCATTAAGATTTCGAGCGCTAATCTCTTAGCCAATAATTTTTCCCGCTGGAGACTTTTTTGTACTTGAATTAAACAGTGAAAATGCTTTACAAACTATCCACTTGTACCAATCAATTACTCGTCTTTCTTTTGTGTAACGGGTCGAGTAATATCGAATAAGAGAGCAGGATAAAAATACTTAAGTTTAAAAAAAAAAAAGAAAAAAAAGAGAGGAGACAAAATACTTTGGGTTTGGGTTTGGGTTTGGGTTTGTAAGTTAACATTTGAATTATACCCGGAAAAACTGAGTTGGTTTATGCATAGTTATTGTGTATTTAATATCACAGCATGTAATGGTATTTACTATACATTTTGCTACATATAGCTGTTATCTTTGTGACTTTGTCTAACTATGAAAATCCAGAAATTAATAACATAAGAACCTATTGATATTTGGTAGACATGTGGTCATTGTTATGTGTAGAGAGCTTGAACAACTCAATTTTGCGGAAAAAGAGAGTTAATAGTCAATATATAAA
This sequence comes from Arabis hirsuta, assembly GCA_964056655.1. NCBI lineage: Eukaryota > Viridiplantae > Streptophyta > Magnoliopsida > Brassicales > Brassicaceae > Arabis > Arabis hirsuta. The sequence goes on along the minus strand of OZ053302.1, from coordinate 26,621,041 downwards.
AACTTAGCAAAAAAAAAAAAAAAAAAAAATAGTCTATATGTTTGCTTTATTTACATAAAATAGCAATGTGTCAATATTCATGGCATGGCCCCATTACACTGAGCGTTTTTCACAAATGAAAATAAAAAAATTTAATTCTATTGCTAGCCAATTGTGCACTTTCTTGAATTTCAGGTAAACTAAAAGACAACCAAATATGAGTTTGTGCTCTGATCTTAGCGACATAATAGAAGAGGAGAAGGTTTTGGAGTCTTGACGTCCGATGTGAAGCAAATACCAGACAATGTATTGGAGGAGTTACTCACACTTAACGCTAACACCGAGTATCTTCGACGTTTTCTCCATGGGAGTTCTGACAAAGAGCTCTTTAAGAAGAACGTTCCCATGTCGACCTATGAGGATGTTAGGCCTTTCAGCGTGTCGCGAATGGAGAGCCCTTTGATGTTATTTCTGGGAAACCCATTACCAGATTTCTTCTAAGGTATATACTATACGTTTCTTGGCTTTTACCTTACAAATCATAGAAAGCAAGAACTTAATCATTAGTTATTATTTGATCAATGTGATGTTTCGAGGAGAGACTCTAGAATTATTGTTCTAATGGTTTTCCTTTTATTGTAGTTCCGGAACCTTTGAAAGACAATAAATTCATCTTATCCCGATGCTTTATCAAATCCTATTGAGTTTCTAGTTTATTAAAATTTTAATTATGTGATTTCATTTATCGAACTTGTAACAGTTGGCTTGATATCGGCAAAGATAGTTATTTGGATTGGATTCTAGCTGCTTGCATAAACTTTTTTTTAAAACGTCTATTTTTTTTTATTTTTATTATAACTTATGAGAATTGTTACAAAGACGAATCTACCACAGACAATTCACTCCGATCCTATTAGATCCGTGACAGACGACATTTCCTCATCCATGCTCATGACGGACACCTTCTACCTTTATTCGTGGAATCACGGCGAACGGCTCTAATTGCACAATATTGGAGAAATCATGTAAGCGTACCTCCATTAATCTGCATATTTGTTAATAAATCGCATCATGTAGAAATCAAACCCCAGACCTCTAGATGTAGAAGCATTAGTTAACCCTTGGTTAAACCTTGGACTAAATAGGCTTCCACTCTTGCATAAACTTTAGTGAATAATTCCTCTGCGTGTTTTTCAACTTCTATATTCACTTTACATGTTTCACCAGTCTTGAATTTAATTATTTATCCTAGACTGAACAGAAATTTCGTCGAAAATCCGTTTTCTGTTTTGAAATCAAAATCAGAATCGGAATCAGAAGCTTTTGGAAGCTTTTAGTGCTTCCTCAAAACCCCTTTTATAAACCGCTTCTTCAAAACCCCCTTTAAAAGATATTGGAAGCTTGCGCTTCCGTGTTAAAAATATTGTTCATATAAATAAATATGAAGGGTAAATTATTTTTTGATATATCTCTCATTATAAAACAAAACAAAACCGAAACTACTTTGATATTTGTGCACACTAATTTTCGTCTTTTATCTATAAACTATCATGCTTAAAAATACTCCATCCGTTTCATAAAAGCGTCATTATACCATTTTTCCCACATATTAAGAAAACTATTAAAAGTTCTCTTATACCCCATATTAATACACTAAACAAATTTCTTTCTTTAATTAATACATTAAAATATAAAGGTTAAAAATGAAATTTGGTCAATAATTTATGCGTTGAAAATATAAAACGACACACTTTGTGAAACATAAAATATATGGTTAAATAACACTTTTTGTAAAACGGAGGGAGTAGTATTTTAGTCAAATATGAGATGTTAAAAGTGAATGATTTGATTAATTGAATGAGATTACCCTAAAAGATTTGCATTTGGTGATTACAACATAGAATTTGAAGCAAAATTGTTTGATTGAATTAAAAAAAATTGAGAATGAAAATGGTGATTAAGATTTTTGATTTTGAATCATATTATTTTAAATTATTCCTATTAAGTTATATAAAAATGTATTGAATTTTTGTACCTGAGCATGCCTGTCGGGACCCGAAAGATGGTGAACTATGCCCGAGCGAGACGAAACCAGAGGAAACTCTGGTGGAAGCCCGTAGCGATATTGACATGTAAATCATTCATCTTACGGGTATAGGGACGAAAGACTAATCGAACCACCTCTTAATAAAATTTTAAATATGGTATGATATATAATTACAAATATACGTTGTAACACATATCCGCTTCCTAATTTTCTTTAAAAAATTGTTTCCGCATTTCTATACGCTTTTACTTACGTGTATCCGTTCATGATTTCATGCAAAATAGTATCTATGAGTAGGCTTTAAAAAGTTATCTACAGTATGGGGTTGTATTCAATGTAGTATTTATGAGAATTTAAAATGATTTGATTTTAAATGAGTTTTTAGATGATTTTGTATGATTTAAGGGATGTTAAATAAAATACTCTATAATCACACGTAAAACTATTTGATTTGTGTTTCTATATTTTTAACTAAGAAACTCCACAAAAACACCATTTTGTTTTGTCTAAAATTAATTTCATTCAATAAAACCAGTTATGGACCGGTTTCGGTTAATACATCGAGTAAAGCTGTTTTCGCGATTCGATCTGATTCTTTGTTTTGAGATCTAAGAACATGAACAAAGCGTACATCCAGATCTAGTGAGAGATTGAAAATATCATGTATGATTCCGTAGATCTCTAGGTGGATCGTGTTGGTGGTGATGAGATTGATCAATTGCTTCGAATCAGAGATCATGGTAAAGCCGCGGATGTTCCTTAGGGCTGCCTGGGATAAGGCTTCCCGCATGGCCGATGCTTTAGCAATCAGTGGAGATGCGATTCGATTCTTGACCTTGGAGCCCTATGCCACAACTCGGTCGTTTTGGTCCTTGATAACCTAACCTAACCTTGCGTCTGTTGAGTCTGCTCGCCACGATGCATCTGAGAAGCATTGGGTTCCTGTAATTTTCGACGGGATAATATGCGCTTGTCTATGTTTTGTTGTGTTGTATTGTTGAGCCGTTGTCCATTCTATGGCATCATGGATTGCCTTTGTGATTGTCTCCAACGGAGAGAAAGCTCGAGTTAACTAGATGGTCCAAGCAATCCATGGGAATAACGGATCGGTTGTGATGCCTATCGGGGGCAAGCATATCATATGTTATGCTTGGAGGAGGCCGTCTTGGGGGCTTGGAGTCATTGTTACTGATATCTTATCTTTGAACGGGGCTAACTTCCACATTTATTGAGCAAAAGAGCATTCAAGGAGTAGGTGGTCCACTGATTCAGCCTCACCACAATGGATGCATTGAGCTTGCGCCATAACTCCTCTTGCTGCCAATTGGGTCCCTACGGGTAAGGCTCCTCTGATTGCTTTCCACAAAAAGATTTTTATCTTATGTGGAGCTTTGATATTCCATATGTTTGAATTCCAGTTAAAAGTCATCAAAACTCCGTTGTCTGGTAGATCTGGAGCAGATTCTCTAGCTGTTTGGTAGCCTAATTTTGCTTATGTAAGTCCCCAACGTGTTCCCAAGCCATACTAGTCTGTCCACCATTATTGTGTTGCTTGGTTTGAGGCTCGTAATAGCCTCTACATAGCTTGGGAGGAGGTTAGTGATTTTCTGGCAATCTGATATGCTCAAATTTAACCCTGAGCTACTCTCTCAAATTAAGAGATCCTCGTAGTACTTAGGGATCGAATCCACAGGGAATCAATTTACACAATCAATTTAAGTATTCAAATTATGCTAAGCAAGGAATATGTAATGAAAAGCGAATAATAAAAACGAGCAAAAGATAGCGATTTTGGTTGTTGTGTAATTAAAAAAGACAAAAGCTAGGCGATGGGTAATTCTTCAGGTATGATTCAAAATTGAGGATAAAATTACTGCAGGGTTTAATTAAGTTTCGTTCTAGAACTCAAACACTAAGGTAAAGCCAATCAACTTCCGTTGCAGAGACTATCTATACCTAGATCCCTAAATTCCAAATTCCTTTGCAAATTTATTGAATCTAAACAAGCATTAAGTTCAAGTTCAATTGTTCACAAAATCCCTAAGCCAAATTCCTTTGCGAATGGGTGATTTTGCTCATCTAAGACTAAGTCCAGTTGTTAATAACACTTCCGTGTCAATTAAAGCAACCTAAGATCTAGATACTAGGTGATCAAGCTAGATCTAGCATTAGAAACAATCTAGATGAAGAATCCTAAAGATAAACCCTAGCAAAATTACAATCCTATCAATTTCTCATCAAACCCTAGAATTCCCCACAACCTAACAAGCAAACTACTCACTCATGTTGAAATAAGCAAACATCATGAATAAAATTAGATGCATAAAGAGATAAAGTTAGAGATACAAAAGGTTTGAAGCTTGCAGTATGAAAAACTCTGTAGATCTCTGTAAAAGCTCTCCCTAGCAATATCTCTCAAGTCTCAATGGAAAACAAGATCCTCATCTAAAAACTTAAGTTAAACTATATATACAAAGGTAAAAAATCGTCATGGGCCTTGGAAAACTCGTGTGGAAATCTTCATTAAATCTCGTGTCGATCGACAGGAGTAATGTCTGTCGATCAACAGGCTGCTTTCTAGTAAAATCTTCTGCTTCGTCAACTCGCGTGTCGATCGACAGACTTAGTCACTGTCGATCGACAGAGAAGCTTCTGTCGCCGATTCCAACTTGATCTTACTCCAAAATGTTCCAAAAGCTTCCATTAAGCTCCAAATGACCAAATACCTGTAAAGACACTAAAAACACCAAAAAGACTCTACAAAACGACTTATATCATGGTTGAAAATGGGTAAAAACCATGATATATCAACTCCCCCAGACTTAGCCTTTGCTTGCCCTCAAGCAAAACATAAACCAAAACTGTGGAAGAGGTTTGAAAACACAGAACATACCTTCCCTTGATGCAGCGAATTGGCCCTTCCAACTTAGTGAACCACATAATTCAGAACCAACCAAAATCAGACCACCATGTACTTCTCTGCAGACTTTCGCAGCCTTCCAAATTCATCCACAACTTCACAGCATAATCCGTTAGTGTTCATAGCTTGGTCTCAATGTTCTCAATGCCAAGAACCTTCTAGACTCATTCCCAGACTATACCATGACAAATCAACCTATACAACACTTGGTATTTCTCCTCTCCCCCAGACTTATTTTGTTCTCTATTCCTATTGTTTCATGATTGCTGAACTCAAAGCAGTGCATATTGCTATTGCTGTTCCTTCCCAGGAGACAGGGTCGCGACTCACTACCGTTGTTCCTTGTGAGGAGACAGTTTCATGAGAGTGCTCGTCTTCCTTATCCGTTCTACGGGACTCAGACTGCTGCTTTTGAGCTGGGTGATCACCTCTTGAGTACAGACTCACTGGATTTTATTCCTCATCCTATACTCAAAAGCTATCATCTCACCCCAATCCTAACAAATTTTTTTTTTTTTTTTTTCTGTAAGATGAATAGAGGGAGAGGAGTACCATTACTTTCAACAGGAGATTGCACTTGTCAGGTACGAATGAGGAGTCAAGCTCTATGAACATCGATCCCAAAGAGAACCGTGCAGTAGCTCTGATTTGGCGGATTATACTGGAAGTAGCAGACGTCTCCAGTCAACTGGTCAATCCTAGGATTTCCCATTACTCTAACTTTGAAACTGATTCTGGAGGAATGGTCACACGCTGAAAAGGACACTCCACTAAACCAAAAGAAGGGTTGTTCCTAACTAGTTTTGACTCGATAAAACCAAAATCTTTGACTGACTCTCAAAACAAAAAAAACTAAGTTAGCAACTACCTCCCCCAGACTTAAACAACACTGTCCCCAGTGTTATCAAGCCTGAAGTTGGCAAAGGAAATCAAAGGAAAATTGAATGTGATGGAAAAAGATAAAATTTACCCCTGTTCGGATCCCGTCGATCGACAGAAGACCCGTCTGTTTCAGACCGTTGTGTGGTAGAGAATTTGAATTTTCGGATATCCTGTCGATCGACAGGCTCGTCTCGGGCAAATGTCAACTTTGGAACTTTGTTGTTTTTCTCCTGTTGATTCATGAATTGCATAAGTCCTAAGCCTGCAGTACTTAACAAATGATCAAAAGGAAAACAGGGGTAATCCATATAGTAAATCACGTTCAAGCACTCCTAGGAAATCTAAAAACAAACTGACTCAAAGAAAAATAAAAATGACGCAAACAATAAAAAGGATAGAAAAAGGTGAAGTGTTAGGCCTAATCCTCTGCGGACTGGAAATCAGAGGTGCCTTCAGGTGATGTAACTGGTGGTGCTGGATCTGGTGAAGCCGGACGCGGTGGAGATGGAGTGCGCGGACGAACACAGCTGGACTGGCAAGACAGCGTATCCCATACTGCTTTAAGAGCACGAGCGATCCAGTCCAACTTCTGGTCAACACTTGCCGGATCCTGAAGAGATGGTGGAAATACATGCTGGTGTGAAGGAACCGTAGAGTGTGTCGGTGGCGGAGTCTGAGAAGTGCCAGCTCCCGGAGTACTAACGCCCCGCGTCTTCAGCTTCCTAGTGGTCCCGATTGGCATGAGCAAATCCTCTCGTGGAGTGAAAAGGAGCAAAGAGGCATCCGTAGTTACCGGCATCCAGTCAACTACACTAGGAATCGCAACCATCCTAGATCCTCCCACCGCGAGGGGAAAAACCCAATGAATTGGAACCTCACCCTTGATCCAGTGTGCGTGCTTCATGTGATCCAGATCCACAAAGCCATCACTCTTATCAAAATAATAACCGGATAAGGGGACCTGACACTGCTGGAAGATCGGAGTGAGAATGTTCCCCACGGTGAACACCCTCTTACCAAACTGAGTCGTCGTAAGCGGAATGTGCCTCAGCGAGTAAAGATGCTCCATCAAGACGACTGCCATATTAGGGTGAAACCCAGTGCTCCAAGTCGCATTAGGGAGGATGTCCCTCAAAGCATACGATAGTAAGACTAGCTCGTGCTTCCTCACCTTGCCCGGCTCCATCTTGCACAAGATCGTCGTAGAGAAAAGTCGAACCAGATAACGAAGGACTGGATGGCGGATATCGGTGTGGGAGGAGCTCCCCACTTGGAATGAACCCGCTCCAATGTGACACCAAAGCGTATGTACCCCCCCAGCAATGTCATCTGGTAAACTTGCCACCGGAACCTCAGGAAATCCAAATATCCCACAAATATCTCTAGCGGAAATCGTAAGTCGTTTCCCACTAGCCATGAAGCTCAAGATGTAACAGCTCGGATCGAGCTTCTGCTCCTCAGTCTCCGCGGTGATATACACCTTCACCGAGGCAAAGAACTGCCTTACTAGATCGGGGTATAAGCCCTCGTCATAGGTACACAACTTCTCCAACCCAACCTTCTGCAATAATGCCTCCACTTCATTTCGAATGTGCAAACGACCCATCGTTACGCTATCGGCGTATCTAGTGGGCGCCATTGGAACCTTGAGCCACTCATTGTAGAGAAACGAATTGAAGTCATCCCACTTGTTGCGCATCTCTCGGTTATCCACTAATGGATCCTGCAAAACGTCCCTGAGCGTCCGATCCTCCGACTCAAACTCAATACGGAATGGCGTGTTCTCCTCCTGTGGCCACTTGGGATTAGCAAAGCAACGAATGATATAGGTTGGTGCAGGAGGAGAGTGTGAACTCGATCCCGTGTCTTCCCTTGCCCTCTTGCCCTTCTTCAATATTCCTTTAGGAGGCATCTGCACAACAAAATCAAAAACCAAACACACAGGGACCGAAATTAGCAAAACAGAAAATTCGATCCGAGAGCACCCTGTCGATCGACAGAGACCCTGTCGATCGACAGAGGCGTCTCTGTCACAGTTTTTGAATGTCGCAAATTCGCGAAATGCAACCACAAATCTCAAGGAAAAACGCATTCGTGACCAATCCTAGCAACCTTATGAGCCCAATGTACCACGATAACACCAATAATTCAACCCAAATCGAACCACATTCAAAAACCCCCAAATTCTCATGTCAAACCCTAACCGACCAAAATCAAACAATGCAACGCACAAAACTAGTCTAAAGTCACTCGAGAAGTGTATATGAAGCATGAACAACGCACAAATCGAACCAATTCAACCTCAAAATCACCCTTTTTCTTCGAGAAATCGAAACGAAAAAGAAGAAGTAGAGACCCATACCTTTGGATAATGACGAAAACGATGGTAGAAACGGAAAGAGGGACAAAATCCGAATGAGATAGACTCAAAAATCGTTTGATTTGGTGAAAGATTGAGAAAGTTAGGATTTGCCAAAATCTCTTCTCAAAAGGGGATGAAATCGCAAAAGAGGGAAAAGAAGTGGTTTTGATCTTCAAAATCAGATGTAGAAATAAGAAAAACGTTTTTGGGCTTTAAATGGGCTTTCGGGTTTTGGAAATCAGAAGACTTACCTTGGTTTTGGGCCTGTCCGCAGGGTCTGTCGATCGACACTACTCCCTTGTCGATCGACACGGGCCTTTCCAGAAAACTCCCTTTTTTTTTTTTTTTTTTTTTTTTTTTTTTTTTTTTTTTTAAAAGCAAAATTAAAACTAAAACAAAATTAGTAAAAACTAAATCAAAAACTAAGTAGACAAACTTACAAGTGGGTTGCCTCCCACTAAGCGCTTGTTTTCAGTCCTTAGCTTGACTGTGTCGGAGTTCAGGCTTCCGGTGCATCATCCAAGGACACAATGTGTCCCTCTGGAATCTTGGCTTCCGCCCAGTAATGCTTCACCCTTTGGCCATTCACAGTGAATTCCCGTCCGTCTTTGGTAAGAAGGATTACAGCTCCATGGGGTCGAACCTCCTTGATTGTAAAAGGACCTGACCAACGAGAACGCAGTTTACCAGGAAAAAGCTGTAAACGAGAGTTGTAGAGCAATACCTGGTCATTCGGTTCGAAGTTCCTGGAGATGATCTTCTTATCATGATATGCCTTTGTCCTTTCCTTGTACAACTTGGAATTGTCGTAGGCATGAAGTCTAATCTCGTCCAGTTCGTTTAGCTGAATCAGTCTCCTTTCCGCAGCAGGCTTTATGTCAAAGTTGAAGTGCTTCACGGCCAATGCTGCTTTGTGCTCAAGCTCTACTGGAAGATGACATGCTTTTCCATAAAGCAAATGAAAAGGAGTAGTGCCCAGGGGTGTCTTGTAAGCAGTCCTGTAGGCCCAGAGCGCATCATCCAGCTTTGTAGACCAATCCTTCCTTGTGGAATTCACTGTCTTCTCAAGGATCTCCTTGATCTGTCTGTTAGAAACCTCCACTTGCCCACTCGTCTGAGGGTGATAAGGACTAGCAACGCGATGATGAACACCATATGTCTCTAAAAGTTTAGAGAAAACCTTGTTGATGAAGTGCGTTCCACCATCACTGATGACAACTCTGGGGACTCCGAACCTTGGGAAGATGATGGTCTTAAACAGCTTAACGACCACTGCAGCATTGTTCTTTGGACTAGCAATTGCCTCCACCCACTTGGAAACATAGTCCACCGCGACCAGAATGTACTCATTCCCATAAGAAGATGGGAATGGACCCATGAAATCGATGCCCCAGCAATCAAAGACTTCAACCTCAAGGATGAAGTTTTGTGGCATCTCATGTCGCTTGCTAATCTTCCCTCTCCTCTGACAAGCATCACACTGCAAAATAAAAGAATTAGCATCTTTAAACATTGAAGGCCACCAGAAACCTGCTTGAAGAACCTTGGACACTGTCTTGAAAGTAGCAAAGTGCCCCGCATAATCAGAACCATGACAGTGATACAGCACATCTCGAACCTCACTTTCTGCAATACACCTCCTGTAGAGGCCGTCTGAGCAATGCCGGTAGAGATAAGGCTCATCCCAATAGTATCTCCGGAGTTCCCGCATGAACTTCTTCTTCTCATACCCCTTGAATTCGGTAGGAAGGTCCTCTGTAGCTAGGTAATTTGCAATGTCTGCATACCAAGGTCGATCGCCCTCTGAAATTGCATTTAAATCTTGACTCTCCGTCTCTGCACACACTGTCGATCGACAGTGATGATGAAAATCGATCGACAGGGCAGTTTCTGTAATCTGGGACTCGGGCAGATGAAAGCCTGTCGATCGACATACTCCTGTGTCGATCGACAGCGAGGCTTCGGGCAAACTGTTCGACTTCGGACCTTGCTGAATTCCATTCCCAGTCACTTGAAATCCAATCTCTATGAAGTGCACACTTTCCTCAGGGAAGTAGTCATCAATAGGAACACTATCCTCAATCCGAATGCGTGAGAGATGATCCGCAACACCATTCTCGACCCCTTTCTTGTCCTTCACTTCAATGTCAAACTCTTGGAGAAGGAGAATCCATCGCAACAGTCTTGGTTTAGCGTCCTTCTTCTGCATGAGGTACTTGAGTGCTGAATGATCCGTGTGCACTATCACCTTGGCTCCAATCAAGTAAGGTCGGAACTTTTCGAAAGCAAAAACCACAGCTAGCAGCTCCTTCTCAGTTGTTGCGTAGTTCTTCTGAGCCTCGTCAAGCGTTCTACTAGCATAGTAGATAGCATGCAGCTTCTTGTCCTTCTTCTGACCCAACACTGCTCCAACTGCATAATCACTGGCATCACACATCACCTCGAAAGGCAAATCCCAGTTTGGAGGTTGCACTATTGGAGCACTCACCAAAGCCTGCTTAATTTGATCAAAAGCAGATAAACAATTAGTATCAAAATCAAATTTGACATCCTTACAGAGCAATGTGGTGAGTGGGCGAGCAATTTTGGAGAAATCCTTGATGAATCTCCTGTAGAAACCAGCATGTCCAAGGAAACTCCGGACCTCTTTGACGGAAGTTGGCGGTTGGAGACTAGTCATCACCTCAATCTTGGCACGATCTACTTCAATCCCATCTGCTGAAACTCTGTGGCCAAGTACAATGCCATCTTGCACCATGAAGTGGCACTTTTCCCAGTTAAGAACCAAGTGCTTCTCCACACATCGGGCAAGCACTTTCTCCAGGTTTTCAAGGCAGCCCTTGAATGAATCACCGTAGACTGAGAAGTCGTCCATGAAGACCTCCATGTAATCCTCAATCATGTCTGTGAAGATGGACATCATACAGCGTTGGAAAGTTGCAGGAGCATTGCAAAGTCCAAAAGGCATTCTGCGGTATGCAAAAGTGCCATACGGACAAGTGAATGTGGTCTTCTCCTTGTCCTCTGGGTGGATGGGGATTTGGAAAAATCCAGAGTACCCATCTAGGAAACAGTAGTAGGGATGGTTTGCTAGCCTCTCCAACATCTGGTCAATGAAAGGCAGGGGGAAGTGGTCCTTTCTGGTGGCTGCATTGAGCTTCCTGTAGTCGATGCACATCCTATGCCCAGTCACAGTCCTCATCGAAATCAGCTTGTTCTTGTCATTCTTTACCACTGTGACTCCTCCTTTCTTAGGCACCACATGAACAAGGCTAATCCATGCACTATCTGAAATGGGGTAGATGATCCCAGCCTCTAAAAGTTTCAAGATCTCTTTCTTGACAACTTCCTGCAGATTTGGATTAAGCCTCCTCTGGTGCTCAATAGATGGCTTGCTCTCATCCTCAAGATGTATCCTATGCATGCACAAATCCGGAGAGATACCTGCAATATCATCAAGAGAATAGCCAAGAGCTGGGCGAAACTTTCGCAACTTGCTTAGCAGTAAGGTGAGCTCTACATTGTTTAGCGAATAGTTAACAATGACAGGGTAAATGGAATTAGGACCAAGAAAAGCGTACCTTAGCCCTGCTGGAAGTGGTTTAAGCTCAAGCTTTGGAGCTTTCTGCTCACTCCAATCGCCTACTTGTGGAGCTTTCACAGAAGGTTCACCCAAACTCACGCTAGCAACCATTTTCCTCCATTCCTTGTTAGCATCCATCATCCTAGCATAGCCTCTTGCATTCTCATCACTCTGACCTTCTTGTAGCACAGAGTTCACCAAAGTCCTTTCCAAGGGATCAATGGGGTACATATCGTTGAAGACTTCCTGTGCAAGGTCTGTGAGTGTATCAACGTAGAAAGTCTGTCCATCGATGGTGGGTCTCTTTACCAGCTTATTCATCTCAACCTTCATCTCGAAACCACCCACTCGCAAGGTAATACAGCCTCCCTGAACATCTATCAAAGCACCAGCTGTGGACAAGAAAGGTCTGCCTAAAATAAGAGGATCCTTGGGCTCCTCGTTGTACTGCAGGACCACAAAGTCGGTAGGGATCATGAAATCACCGACCTTGACTGGTACATCCTCCAATATCCCTTCCGGAATCCTTACTGACCTATCTGCGAGGATGAGAGAAATCATAGTGGGCTGGAAATCCGTCAACCCAAGACTGACAGCGACGGAGAGTGGCATTAGGTTGACACCAGAACCTAAGTCGTAGAGAGACCTCGGAAACCTATCCTTGAAGATCAAACAATCCAACACAAAGCTTCCTGGATCTGTGAGTTTCTCTGGAATCCGGTTCTGAATTACCGTACTAACCTGCTCAGAGATCATAGCCACCCTTTCCTCTATGCTCAAGCTCTTGCTGACCATCTTCTTCACATACCGGCGGATCACATGACTAATCTTAATGGCATCAACAAAGGGAAGTTCTAGAACCAACTTATCTATGATAGCCTTGCACCTAGCATCTTCAAGCTCCTGCTTAGACCTCTTCTGACTCCTAGGAAAAGGTGGCTTAGGCTTGTACACCCTCTCAACCTCGACATCCGATGGTTTTGAAGAAGTTGCGCAGTTCTGGGACCCGTGTCGATCGACACTATCACTTCTGTCGATCGACACTAGCACCTCTGGAGGTCCGGAAACGATCCGTGGGGTTCCTGTCGATCGACACTGATGACCGTCGATCGACACTGATGACCGTCAATCGACAGAGGAGTCTCTGGAATTTTTTCATTCTCACCAGATTCTCCTGACTCATCTAACTGCTCTACACCAAGTCCCTTCTTCTTCACAGGCTCTTGGAGGACCTTTCCACTCCTTGTGGTGATGGCTGCAACTGAATGTCTTGGGTTAGCATCTGTCTTGGATGGAAGAAACCCCTCCTGCCTTCTAGAGTTCTCGGCCGTCTGAGCAACTTGAGTGTCCAACTTTTTGACATGGGTGTTCAAAGCTTCAAACTTCCCATTCAAATCTTGGTACATGGCATCCATCTTCCCATTAAAGGTAACAGTCAGCTTCTGTTGACCTTCCAAGATTTGCTCAAGCATAGACTTCATCTCGCTGTCTGCTGATTTAGCAGGAGGTGCCTGGTAAGAAGATGAACCATAGTTCCTATTGTAGTTGCTCTGGAAAGGCCTCTGATACTCGGTCTTCTGAGACTGAAGCTTAGGAGCGTAGCTAGGTGAACCCGGATTCCCAGTGAACGTAGTTCTCTGATTTCCATTGAAGCCTCTGTTACCCTGCTGATTACCAAACCGCTGACCCTGAAAACCATTCTCACTGATGTAGTTGACGTCTTCTTCATCCTGCTCGAAAGTCTCCACTTCTGCAGCAAACTGAACTGACTTCTTCCCCACCAGAAGATTATGCACGGAGTCAATCTTGGCCTTAACCTCCGCAATCTGGCCTCCATCCATGCTGCCACCCGACTTCTTCCTCTCGAAATCAGCATTCTTGGTACTATTGCTAGAAGCCAAGTTCTCGATAAGCACAAGTGCATCCTCTGGGTATCGAGTGTTAAAATTCCCGTTAGATGCAGCATCCAACGCCATCTGATAGCGCCAGTCGACTCCTCTGAAGAAGATACCCAATAACTGAACATCACTAAAGCCGTGATGTGGACAATCCCTCTGATAGGCTTTGAATCGCACCCAAGAAGCCTTGAATGCTTCAGTCGGTCCCTGTTTGAACATAGAGATCTTTGTCCTAAGATCTTCGGACCGTGCCTCATCAAAGAAGTTGTTGAGGAAAGCGTTCTTGGTGTCCTCCCAAGTGGTCAATGAGCCTGGCTCTAACTGTTTCAGCCAGTAGGCTGCTTCTCCACTAAGTGAATAGGGGAAGAGCTTGCAGTAAAGGTAGTCGCTGGAGACTCCATTAGCCTTAATGCTAGATGCCAAGTCCTCGAACCTCTCTATATGATCCATGGGGTGCTCAGACGATAGACCATGGAAAGGATGCTGAGCTACAAGCGCAAAGTACGCAGGCTTTAGCTCGAAATCGTTTCTCTGGAAAGCAGGAGGACGAATCGCAGCCCTGTTAGCATAGAACTCATCAGGCCTGTTGTACTCTCCCAGAGTACGCCCACGTGCAACAGGCTCCTGGCGCTGCGCAATCTGCTGCTCGGCCTGTTGCTCAGCTTGCTCCTCAATCACAGCCCCATGGTCGTCCACTCTCTGACCTTGGGCATTTCTCCTCAGACCCTCTTGGTCATGAAGAAACCCATCGTCACCTCTGATTAGCACAATTGGATTAACCATTCTGGCTGCCTTTCTCGTTGCCCGGTTGGCTCGCTTTAAAACTCCTAACTCAGGAATTAAGTCCACTAACTCTTGATCCTTGTTGCTTCTGGTCTTGCGATTAGGCATGCACCTGAAACAAACAGAAACAAAAGAAAACGGAAGTAAGTAAACGAAAATTAAAACTTAGACAAAATTATAGAAACAAAAATCGATTGGTAAAATCGAGTCCCCGGCAACGGCGCCAAAATTTGATATGCTCAAATTTAACCCTGAGCTACTCTCTCAAATTAAGAGATCCTCGTAGTACTTAGGGATCGAATCCACAGGGAATCAATTTACACAATCAATTTAAGTATTCAAATTATGCTAAGCAAGGAATATGTAATGAAAAGCGAATAATAAAAACGAGCAAAAGATAGCGATTTTGGTTGTTGTGTAATTAAAAAAGACAAAAGCTAGGCGATGGGTAATTCTTCAGGTATGATTCAAAATTGAGGATAAAATTACTGCAGGGTTTAATTAAGTTTCGTTCTAGAACTCAAACACTAAGGTAAAGCCAATCAACTTCCGTTGCAGAGACTATCTATACCTAGATCCCTAAATTCCAAATTCCTTTGCAAATTTATTGAATCTAAACAAGCATTAAGTTCAAGTTCAATTGTTCACAAAATCCCTAAGCCAAATTCCTTTGCGAATGGGTGATTTTGCTCATCTAAGACTAAGTCCAGTTGTTAATAACACTTCCGTGTCAATTAAAGCAACCTAAGATCTAGATACTAGGTGATCAAGCTAGATCTAGCATTAGAAACAATCTAGATGAAGAATCCTAAAGATAAACCCTAGCAAAATTACAATCCTATCAATTTCTCATCAAACCCTAGAATTCCCCACAACCTAACAAGCAAACTACTCACTCATGTTGAAATAAGCAAACATCATGAATAAAATTAGATGCATAAAGAGATAAAGTTAGAGATACAAAGGGTTTGAAGCTTGCAGTATGAAAAACTCTGTAGATCTCTGTAAAAGCTCTCCCTAGCAATATCTCTCAAGTCTCAATGGAAAACAAGATCCTCATCTAAAAACTTAAGTTAAACTATATATACAAAGGTAAAAAATCGTCATGGGCCTTGGAAAACTCGTGTGGAAATCTTCATTAAATCTCGTGTCGATCGACAGGAGTAATGTCTGTCGATCAACAGGCTGCTTTCTAGTAAAATCTTCTGCTTCGTCAACTCGCGTGTCGATCGACAGACTTAGTCACTGTCGATCGACAGAGAAGCTTCTGTCGCCGATTCCAACTTGATCTTACTCCAAAATGTTCCAAAAGCTTCCATTAAGCTCCAAACGACCAAATACCTGTAAAGACACTAAAAACACCAAAAAGACTCTACAAAAATGACTTATATCATGGTTGAAAATGGGTAAAAACCATGATATATCACAATCCCATTCTCCTGAATTGGGGCATATTAGTTCTTAAATTAACATGTCCTATGTGTCTTTATTTGGTGGTCCAATAGGTTGGGAAGGTGTGGTGAGGGAGAGCAAATGATCCTTCTAAATCCTGGTATTCCTCCCATTGCCTATCACTTTTCCTAGCTTCCGTTTCAGAAGCTCTTTCCCTATCAAGATGTCTTTCTAGCCATGTGATGTAGTAGTTGGTGGTTGGCAATCCAGGAAGGAGGTTGATGTGCAGTACTTCCCGAGTAGAGTTCTAGCTAGTAAGCATTATGGATTTTGGAGAATTTACCAGCTTAGCTTTGCCAACAGGGCATCATTGAAGCTTTGGACATCTCTAAAGCCCAAACCTCTCCTTCTTTCCACATGTTAGTTTGTCCCAAGCTATCCAACACATCTTCCTTTTTTCAGAGCTTCCATCCCACCAGAACCGGGTAAGGGTTGATTGGATTTGTTTGCATAGACTCATAGGCAATTTAAAACATGACATTGTATATGTTGGCATAGCATATAGAACTGATTTTAGCATTACTACTTTCCCTGCAAAGGGTAGGAATTTAGTTGACCAACTGATAGCTCATTGTCTCATTCTGTCCACAACTAGGGTGAATATATATTTTTTCTTCTTCCCAAAATGCTCTGGCAATCCTAAATATTTCCCAACTCCTCCTTCTATAGGGATTCCTAGAGCCCACTGTACACTTTCTTTAATGTCTTGTGGAGCCTTAGAGGAGAAGATGATAGCCGATTTATTGCAATTGATCTTCTGGCCTAAGGCCTCTTCGTATTGCTGGAGAATTCTTCTAAGGGCTTTGATACTCTTCTTGTTTGTCTTACAGAAAAACATAGTGTAATCCGCAAACAAGAGGTGGTTAATTCTAGGATTGAGTATGGCCACTTTAATTCCTGGTAAGCTTCCTTGCTGTTGGACAGCTTTACAATCCATATAGAACTTCGGAGCCTAAGATGAATATGTAGGGTGATAGGAGATCTCCCTGTCTTATTTCTCTAGATGGTAGTGTAGATCCTTTTGAGGTGCCATTAAGTAGGAAAAAGTAGGATACGGAGGATATGTATTACATAGTCCAGTTAACCCAAATCTTGTGAAAACCCAATCTTTCTAAGACAGCTTTGATGAACCCCATTCCAATCTATCATAAGCCTTGCTCATGTCTGTTTTAACAGCCATGGAACATTTTGTCTTTGTTGCAGATGTTTTAAGGTAATGAAGGACTTAATGGGTGATTAAGACATTATCACTGATGGCTCTGCCTTGGACAAAAGCTGATTTGTTTTCAGACACCAATCCTTGTAGCACTGGCTATAATCTCCTAGTAAGTATCTTAGATATGACTTTGTAGTAGATTTTGCATAGGGCAATAAGTTTATACTCTACCACGGTTTTGGGGCTTGGAACTTTAGGGATCAGTTTGATGTGGGTTTTATTGATAGAGCTTGGTAGTATTCCCATTTTGAAAATGTGTTGTACTTCCTTGACTATGGCAGGTCCCATTGTGGTCCAGTTTGCCTGAAATAAGCCTGCTGAAAAGACATATGGCCTCGGGGCTTTGTCCCCATAAATAGAAAACATAGCATCCCGTATTTCCTTTGGTGAGGGCTCTTTAATGAGTTTATCATTTGTAGTCTTGGAGATGCTTAAGGTGAGAGCTCTATGGGCTGTGGCATCTCTTTCTCCTGGTTGAGAGGTAAACAACTCATTAAAATAGGTGTTAATTGTTTCTGTTATGTGAACTTCCTTATAGAATACTTTCCCATTACTATCTTCTATAACAGAAATGTTGTTTATCACATTTCTTGACCTTGTGCTTACGTGGAAATAACTGGTATTCCTATCTCCTAAGCTTAGCCATATCTGTCTACCTTTCTGTCTCCAAAAGTCTTCTTAGTTTTGTAAGCCTTTGCAAGTTCTGCATTTATCTCATGAATCACCTCTGCTTTGGTAGTGGGACATGACATGGTCTTCTCCAGTTTTTATTGTTGCACAATTATTTTTTAACTATTCCTTTGCTTTTCTCTGTTCCATTGGATAATGGCTCTCCTACAGCTGCCAATTCTTTGCTCTACTGATCTTTCACAATTTCACAATACCAAAGTGAAACAACCCCACCCATTTTTTATAGCATCGAATTAGTATTCCCATAAATACTAATTCTCAACCTACTAATTTACAACAGGTCAACACATTAAACAACATCCAACGGAAATCAACTCAACAATTATCCATAAAAATCCATTAATCAATACACCAATTCGAATCAAGTAATAACCAATGAAAATTTCATTTCTTAAACCATCAACCTAGCGGTTCTAAGCAATAACATCAAAGCAACAAATCGAGACTCTAGATCATCACCTCTTCACAACCTTGATTCCACGATTACACTTTATCTTTACCTGCATCACATGGTTAAAAGAGATGCGTGAGTATTATCACAAGTACTCAGTGAGACGGTCATCTCATCTACTCGGCTATACGCATAGGCATAAAAGAATGACACAATACCAAGCGATCAATCAACAACGCATAATATATATAATCAAATGAGAATCCGGTCAACAGACCCAACGTCGATCAACACACCAACCTGGTGTCGATCGATGCACAGCACATGCGTCGATCGACACATAACCCGTGTGTCGATCGATGCACAACTCCTGTGTCGATCAACGCACCATCGCAGAGTCCAGGAATCAAGCCTATCATCTCATGGCTCGTTCCAAAATGCGAACCATCGATCTCCTGCATGAAAAACATCAACATAGACACGCAAATCATCCAGAATTCACAATCAATCATCATCACATCAATTCAACATCAATCAATCGTATTTTGAGATTTTTTTTACCCAGATAAGCAATGGTCACGCACTCACCTCGATTATGGAATGAAAAAGGAATGAAAAACTGCGAAGAACGCGAAGAACATTCGAAATCAGATCTCCAAATCCAAAATCATATCCTCCTTCGCGAAGAACAAGCACTAAAACTCAATATAAGAGCCTCACAATCACAATAATGAGCTTTCAGGATCAAGAACATAAGGAGATCAACAATGATTACCGTTCTCTCTCAATCCTCTCACTTTCTCGCTAATTTCTGTCAAAAACTCGACCAAAACGCGGCTGGCTGAATTATATAGGCAAACCCTAGGTTTCCCTTAAACTGGGACCGTCAAATCGATGATTAAAATCGAACCAACTAGTTCAATCCGCATGTGTGTCTATCGACACACCTTCACTGTGTCGATCGACGCACGACCAAATCGGTTCGTGAGCAATATAATTTTCTCCCACTAACACAGATTCGACCTCGAATCATAACACCGTCTCACTACGGTTAACACTCTTAACCAACCCGACCAGCACCACCTCAGATCAACACTCCCGATCTCTGAGGCTCACATCTAGTCTCATACTTATAATCACGTTTCAGACATTAATTGCTCTTAACTCGTATCTACACCACTCACACTCTTAGGATTGCCACCCTTTGAGCTCTCGGTGCATCATACCACTCACACCCTCAGGACACAGTCCGTCAAGCTCTTGGTATGCTCCAAACCACTCACACTCTCGTGACACACAGTCAGTCAAGCTCTTTGTATGCATGGAAACTTACATTCCCTGTAGAGAACTCGTCATCTCTCAAAGAAAATACAGGGGAACTCGTCATCCTCTCAAGAGAACTCGTCATCTCCTAGAGCAATCAATTCTTTAACGTGCATCATAAGCACATGTCGACTATCACTACCTCTCATGGTATCCCCATGACATTCCACTATCCTATAATATCATCTCATCCATGACCAATCCCAGGTCATCTAAAACAACCGAATCACACAGGGTGTTTCCACTAGATTCTCTAGGAAATAGACAAGTTCTAACTCACATAAAGCTTATATTCCCTGACTCTCAGAAATAGATAAGTTCTAACCCACATAAAACTTCTAGTTCCATAAACCTTGGACGTAGCTTATTCTCTAAAATGGATATGTTAGGACCCCTCAACATCGCCATCTTGATATACACCTGATCTCCAACCGTGAACTCTAACTCTTTTCTCCTCTTATCAGCATTACTCCTCTGTCGATCTTGAGCCTCCTTCATGTTCAGCTTTAAAACACGGTTCTTTCCCGTTGTTTCCTGAATAAAATCTGCACCAAACATGCTCCTCTCCGCCACTTGAGTCAAGCATAATGGTGTACGACATGGCCTCCTATACAAAGCCTCATAAGGAGTCATCCCAATAATCGCCTGGTAGCAATTGTTATACACAAACTCAACTGGGTTCAAGTGATCAGCCCAATGACCGCCGTAATCCAGTACACACATCCTCAACAAATCCTCGAGTGTCTGAATCGTCCTATCAGACTGCCCATCAGTCTGCGGATGATAAGTTGTACTCATAGACACCTTAGTGCCCATCTCAGCCTGAAATGCTCCCCAAAATTCAGAAGTAAACCTCGGATCCCTGTCTGACACGATACTTACTGGCACCCCGTGCAGCCTCACTATTTTTCGCACATACTTCTTAGCCAGAACCGCTGCTTCATCGTCTTCTTAATGGCAAAAAAATATGCTGACTTAGTCAGACGATCCACAATCACCTAAATATCATAGGTCCGAGAAACCGGCAATCCTACCATAAAATCCATAGTAATTATATCCCACTTCCACTCCGGAATGGATAAACTCTGCAACAACCCACTCGGAACCTGATGCTCAGCCTTCACTAATTGGAGCACATGGCAAGCTGCAACCCAGTTCGCAACATCCTTCTTTATTCCGGCCCAGTGATAATACCATTTCAGATCCTGATACATCTTAGTCACTCCCAGATGAATAGACAACATGCTTGCATGAGCCTCTCTATGAATATTCTACCTCAGATCCTCCTCCCTAGGCACACAAACCTGTCTATTTACCAATATAGTCCCGTTCGCAGAGTCCTGATACGTAGAACCAATCACCTTAGAAGCATCAATCCGCCTGAGCTACTCAAATCCTGCTCAGCAAATCCGCCTGACTACCTGTCTCCAAACTCAAAGGCTCCTGTGAGATATCACATAACCTCAAAGTGCTAATATCAAAAATCTACCAACACTTAACGTGGAATGTCATTGAAGGATCGAAGAAGATGATCTAGGACTCCAAACCCACACAACAATTGACTAACTCACATAATCAATCAAGTGCACCTGCTCTAAAATAGTAAGGGCTCTGATACCAAACTGAAACAACCCTACTCATTTTTTTATAGGATCGAATTAGTATTCCCATAAATACTAACTCTCAACATGCTAATTTACAACAAGTCAACACATCAAACAAACAGGTGAAATCAACTAAATTCATTTCAACGAATATTCATTAAACCATTGAATCAATAACCAATTCAAATAACCAACAAGAACTAGCGAAAAAATTCCAATTCAACAATCCAACAACTTAGCGAATTCTAATCAAAACACATAAAAACAACACATAAACGAGACAATAGATCATCTCCTCTTCACAGCTTTGATTCCACGATCACACTTTATCCTTATATGCATCACATGGATAAAAAAAATGCGTGAGTATTATCACAAATACTCAGTGAAACGGTCATCTCATCTACTTGGCTATACATACAGGCATAAAAAAATGATACAATACTAAATGAGAACACAACAATGCGCAACTCAATATACAGCACAAACATCAACGCAAAGGTTCGTGTCGATCGACACGCCATTATCCTTAAGACTCCTATCAAATCTGAATAGACCTTTGGGTCTCTTCTTCTGGCCCGAGATGTATGTTATTAATGGCATATGGTCTGAGCCTTCAATGGTTAGATACTCACATCTAGTAGCTGGAAATCTTTTATACCATGAGCAATTTACAATTGCTCTATCCAGCCTACAGAGTACAGTATGATCATAGCGAGAGCCTCTCCAGGAATAGAAGTTACTTGAATGATGAAGGTCATAGAGGTCCCATTCTGAGAGAAAACTTCTGAAGTCAACAAAAGAACTTTCAGTTCTTATAGTTCTTCCTTGCTTTTTGGAATTATTAATGATTTCCTTGAAATCTCCAGTTAAAAACCAAGCTGTATCTCTGAGGGCCCAAGGTTGGTGAGCTGATTTTATACATCCCTTCTCTTTGTATGATCTGGTTCTCCATATACAAAGGTAATATACATTAACCTTCCTTCATGCTTAATCTGAGTATCTATGAAGTGATGATTTGACTTAATAATCTCCAATTCCATTTCTTCTTTTTCATAATATAGCCAAATCACCTCCTCCGTTGCTGTGGGGATAGACCAAGAGGTTTTAGGCATAGCCTAGCCACTCAAGCTCTTTCAGTACTATCTCATCATGATACTTGGTTTCACTGAAGAAGAGTATATCGGGGAGAATACTGTTGCGTATCTTCCTCAATCTAAAAATTGTTATGATAGTCCCTTGGCCACAATAATTCCAGCTAAGTATAGCTAAGGAAGAGGGGATAGTGGATTGTGAAAATCCACCCTCTCATTAGCCTTCTTCCTCCCCAAGCTAGAGGGTGTAACTCCCGTGAACCAAAAAAGGGATTTTTTTAGGCATGTGTGTCGATCCACGGAGTAAAATCAGACCGACGGTTTCAGCTTCTGATTTACCGGTTGGGGGAGCGGTTTAGGGGACACCCTAGGGTTTGTATAAAAGGGCTGGAACAGATGCGTGTTGGTGTCATTTTGGCTGAAAATCAGAGAAACAGGAGGATTCGAGAGAGAATCAAGAGACGTTGTGAGTTGTGTGTGATTGAGGGTGAAGGACAGCTTCTGTTCAAGTGTTTGAGAGGGCAAACGGCTAGGCAATTCGAGAAGGATTAGGGTGAAACTTTGAGGGTAAGTTCTCCGATCTCCGGTCTCGATATAGGCAAAATCCGTTCGTCATTTCGTTGAATATTCATTGAGTTATGGCTGTTTGAACTCGATAGACTTGTTGCTGCGATCAGTCGGCTTCGGGAAGGCTTTCCGATTGAACCAGAACGACTTAGGAGACGATCAGCCTATCTATAGAAAGCTCTCTCTCTCTAGTTTCTAAATCAGGTTTCTGATCCTGATCTCAATGGCATTCCTTGGTCTAGGCCACCCTCTGATAGCCTCTATCTTCGCCAGATCCACAAAAATTCCCTCTGCAGAAACCACATGAAAGAGAAAACCCATCTCTCGCTGCCAAAAACTGCAATTGCTCAACTTAGCATACAGCTTCTGCTCTCGCAGCTTCTCCAGAACCGCTCTCAGATGAACCTCACGCTCATCAGGACTCCGCGAATACACCAGAATATCATCAATGAAGATAATCATAAACTCATCTAAATACTCCTGAAAGACCCCGTTCATCAGCCTCATGAACGCTGCCGGCGCATTAGTCAAACCAAATGGCAACACCACAAACTCATAATGCCCATATCTCATCCTGAAAGAAGTATTCCTAACATCTGCCTCATCAACAGGAATTTGATGGTAATCAATCTTGGAGAAATAGCCCCTCGCAACTAATCCAACAACTCATCAATCCGCGGCAGAGGATACTTGTTCTTCACAGTAACTCGGTTAAGTCCCCGGTAATCGATGCATAACAAGAAACTCACATCTTTCTTCTTCACAAACAACACCGGCGCTCCCTACGGTGAACTGCTAGGCCAGATAAATTCCTTACTCAAAAGATCATCCAACTGCTTCTTCATCTCTGCCATCTCTACTGGAGCTATACGGTAAAGCGCCTTATATATCCGAGTCGTCCCGGACACCAATTCAATTGTGAAAGGATCAGACAGAGATGGCGATAATCCATGTAATGAACAAAAAACATCCTCGAAATCCTGGACGACTCGAATATCCCCAACTGCATCCTCTCCAATAGTCTTTGGCAACCATTCTCAATCAGCTGCGCAGCCTGAATCGCTGAAATCACGAGACTCCCGAAAGTCGGTCGCTCTCCCGAAAGTCGGTCGCTCTCCCTGATAAGCCAACCTCCCTGTCTCTCGCTCGGACACAACTCGTCTCTGATGACAACCCAGATGAATTCTCTACCGATCCAGCCAATCCATATCCAGAATGACATAATACGGCTCCACAAGACTAATAATCAAATCTACTGGCATCAACTCTCCAACCACCAGAATATCCACGCCACTAGCCCAGCCAAGAGTAGTTAAAAACTTCCCTCCAGCAACTCTAGCTACTCCCGGCTGCTCATCGGAATCGCTCCGGATGCCGCTGCCTTCCGCACACCCCAGAGTAATTAAGCAATTCGTAGCTCTAGAATCAAACAAAACATGGGACTCACACCCGTCCACTAATAAGGTCCATGCACAAATCCCATGTGCCTAAGAACCCTAACATTCTAGCACATGATTCACAAATTTCAAAACAGACAAAAATTTACAAACACCAGAATTTACAAAGTCAAGTTCTGAAATTTAGTTGTGATCAGCCTAGCGCTTGAGCCACCCACCTCCACCGAAGTGAACACCCGCGGTGCTACTGCTGCAATCGGTGCCACTAGTTGCACTGCCGCTACTGCCATCTGCTGCAGCTTGGAAAACTTAGGCTTGATATGCCCCGGCTCCCTGTAGTGGAAACACACCCGAGTATCCCGAGACTCGTCTTTTTTAGGACAGCTTCTCCAGCTTGTGATCCATATTCCCACACCCGAAGCATCCCGAACTACGCTAACCTCTCTAACTCAATCCTGAAGTGATCTCCAACTTCCTCTTCTGTCTTTGCGCAGGCTTACCGCCCTTACTCGGATCCACCTGCTGCTGCGACCTCCTTTGCCAAACAGGCGGACTAACCACCACAGTAGTCTCAACCAACTTCGCCCTCGTGGCGTACTTACTCACTCTACAGCTAGTACTCAAATCAGCTCGAATTCTTTTCAAGAACCTCTTCACCTGGGCCTGCTCACCCTCCATATCCCTACCAGCATGAACCATAAGTCTACTAAACTCCTCATCGAACTCCCAGACCGACCGGTCACCCTGAATCAACTCCAAGAACCTCAACTCCAATCGATCCACCACCTCCTGCGGGAAGAACTTGGCGTTAAACTCAGCCAAAAAGTCCTCCCATGCCATCTCCGCCCGAGCTCTCCTAGCCACCACACCTCTCCACCAGAAATGTGCATCGCAATCTAGGTAATATACCGCCAGATCCACCCGGTATCTCTCTTGACACCTGATCGAGCAAAAATTATGCTCCAGTCTCATCCGCCACTCATTGGCCTCATCAGGCTTGGCACCTCCCGAGAAAAATCCCGTGGCAATCCTATGCATCTGCTCCATCATCCTAAGATAGAGTTGGAGCTCCTCAGCAACTGCAGCCCTCGGCTACACATCCACCACTAGCGGCACTACCGGAGCCTGAGCCGGAGCCGGTACCGCTCCAAAATCAGCTATAACAGATCAGCCAGACTATCATCTCGATCCTAAGCTATACCTACGGTAGCATCTGGTCCTGGGCCACCGCACCGCCAGCTACTCCGTGACCAACACCAGTCCCACCAGTCTTCACACTAGTACTCGCAGTGGCTACACTCACGGACCTCTCCTGAAACGCATGCGAAGCTGCCACCTGCGCCTGCATGGACTCCTGGGCCACACTCATGGCAATGGACTCACTCACATGTCCATGCCCGCGCCCACGTCCTCCACGACCACCACAGCGTCCACGACCACTACAGCCTCTACCTCAAGTAGCTCTCGCCATCTCTCGCTGCACTAACAACAGCATAAACTAAGCATATTAGAAAACCAGAAAAATCTACCAACACTTAACGTGGAATGTCATTGAAGGATCGAAAAAGATGATCTAGGACTCCAAACCCACACAACAATTGACTAGCTCACATAATCAATCACACACAACTCACAACCTCTCTTGATTCTCTCTCGAATCCTCCTGTTTCTCTGATTTTTGGCCAAAATGAGACCAACACGCGTATGTTCCAGCCGTTTTATACAAACCCTAGGGTGTCCCCTAAACCGCTTCCCAAACCGGCAAATCAGAAACCAAAACCGTCAGTCTGATTTTACTCCGTGGATCAACACACATGCCCAAAAAATCCCTTTTTTGGTTCACAGGCGTTACAACCTCTAGCTTGGGGAGGAAGAAGGCTAATGAGAGGGGTGGATTTTCACAATCCACTATCCCCTCTTCCTTAGCTATACTTAGCTGGAATTGTTGTGGCCAAGGGACTATCACAACAATTTTTAGATTGAGGAAGATACGCAACAGTATTCTCCCCGATATACTCTTCTTCAGTGAAACCAAGTATCATGATGAGATTGTACTGAAAGAGCTTGAGTGGCTAGGCTATGCCTAAAACCTCTTGGTCTATCCCCACAGCAACGGAGGAGGTGATTTGGCTATATTATGAAAAAGAAGAAATGGAATTGGAGATTATTAAGTCAAATCATCACTTCATAGACACTCAGATTAAGCATGAAGGAAGGTTAATGTATATTACCTTTGTATATGGAGAACCAGATCATGCAAAGAGAAGGGATGTATAGAATCAGCTCACCAACCTTGGGCCCTCAGAGATACAGCTTGGTTTTTAACTGGAGATTTCAAGGAAATCATTAATAATTCCAAAAAGCAAGGAAGAACTATATGAACTGAAAGTTCTTTTGTTGACTTCAGAAGTTTTCTCTCAGAATGGGACCTCTATGACCTCCATCATTCAGGTAACTTCTATTCCTGGAGAGGCTCTCGCTATGATCATACTGTACTCTGTAGGCTGGATAGAGCAATGGCAAACTGCTCATGGTATAAAAGATTTCTAGCTACTAGATGTGAGTATCTAACCATTGAAGGCTCAGACCATATGCCATTAATAACATACCTCTCGGGCCAGAAGAAGAGACCCAAAGGTCTATTCAGATTTGATAGGAGTCTTAAGGATAATGGCGTGTCGATCGACACGAACCTTTGCGTTGATGTTCGTGCTTATATTGAGTTGTGCATTGTTGTGTTCTCATTTAGTATTGTATCATTTTTTTATGCCTGTGTGTATAGCCAAGTAGATGAGATGACCGTCTCACTGAGTATTTGTGATAATACTCACGCATTTCTTTATTCATGTGATGCATATAAGGATAAAGTGTGATCGTGGAATCAAAGCTGTGAAGAGGAGATGATCTACTGTCTCGTTTATGTGTTGTTTTTATGTGTTTTGATTAGAATTCGCTAAGTTGTTGGATTGTTGAATTGGAATTGTTCGCTAGTTCTTGTTGGTTATTTGAATTGGTTATTGATTCAATGGTTTAATGAATAATTCGTTGAAATGAATTTAGTTGATTTCACCTATTTGTTTGATGTGTTGACTTGTTGTAAATTAGCATGTTGAGAGTTAGTATTTATGGAAATACTAATTCGATCCTATAAAAAAATGAGTAGGGTTGTTTCAGTTTGGTATCAGAGCCCTTACTATTTTAGAGCAAACGGCTGCGCAATTCGAGAAGGATTGGGGTGAAACTTTTAGGATAAGTTCTCCGATCTCTGGTCTCGATATGGGCGAAATCCGTTCGGCATTTCGTTGAATATTCGTTGAGTTATGGCTGTTTGAACTCGATAGGGTTGTGCAGACTTGTTGCTGCGATCAGTCAGCTTCGGGAAGGCTTTTCGATCAAACCAGAACGACTTAGGAGACGATCAGCCTATCTGTATAAAGCTCTCTCTGTCTAGTTTCAAAATCAGGTTTCTGATCCTGATTCTGAGGTATTATCCGTTCTCGGTGTGCTTTCAAAGTCAGTGTGTTTTTCATGTTTCTGAAATCCTAATTCGGTTTAGGTGATTTTAGGAGGAGACGAACGGCTAAGCAAATCAGGTCGGATCGGGGTGAAACTTGGTGGGTAAGTTCTCCAATCCTTTTTCTTGATGTGAGTGAAAACCATTCGTCAATGGGTTGAGTATTTAGGGAGTTATGATTGTTTTAACTGGGTAGATTTTTGCAGTTTTCTGCTGCAATCAGTCCACTTAGAGAGAGGATTCTCGTCGAACCAGAAGGAGTCTGGAGACGATTCGCATACCGACGTGTAGCTTGTTCTGTCTGGTTTTCAGAACCGTTTTGCAATTCCGATTTGGATAATCCGTTCGTCGTGTGCGGGGCGTTCTTGTAGGCGTCGTGTTCTTCATCTTTTCAATCCTTTCGAGGTGAGTGCGTGACCGTAGGTTTATCTGGGTAAAGGGATTGATCCCAATGCATTGTTTGATGATTTGATGGTTGATTCTCGTGTTATGGATGTTATGTGTTGTTTGGTGTTGTGGTTTGTCTCTTATGCCTGTGTGTATAACCTGTAGACGGGAAGACCGTCTCACTGAGTATTTGTGATAATACTCACGCATATCTTTTTGCTATGTGATGCAGGTAAAGACAAAGTATGATCATGGAATCAGGGCGAGGACGAGATGGATGATCTAGTGGTCTCGTTTGCGTAGATTATTGGATTGCTAGGTTGTTAGTGATTCGATATAGAACGGTCTAGGATGTTGAATGATTGGTTATTGGTTTATGAAGTATTATTTAATGGTTTATTTGCATAATTGATTTCCGCTGGATGTTTGCTGTATTGAGAATTTTAGCATGTTGAGGGTTAGCATTTATGGGGATGCTAATTCGGTGCTAATTTATATATATAAAAAAATGGGTCGGGTTGTTTCAGAGGGTGTAGACACAGGTCCAAGAGCTTGATCAAGTTGTTTGCTTTCTGTCTAGTAAGTCCTTCCTCCTGATGTAACTTCAATATTATCATATTGGTTGTTTCTCTGTTGGTTCCTAGGCTCTCTATTTGATTGTTGATGATTAATGCTAGGCGGGAGCCTCACCATTACTGGGATGATTCTTGTACGTGATCCCATATGACTGGTAGAGGCTCTATTAGAGCCCATTTGGAGATTTGGTGGTGTGTTAGTCATGCTAGATGTCCCTCCTGGTTTTGGTGGTGACGGGCTTACCTTTTTCCTTGAGGATTTGTGAAGTTGTAGAGCATTCCTTTTGCGAGAACTCACTCATGAGAGTGGATTTGAAGTTGGTGTTTTCCTGTTTTTGAGAGGTGGCCTTCCCCTTTTCTTTTTTGCTAGTACCTATGTGTCTTTTCCAAGGACCTGTAGTTGTGGTATATCCTATGAGGCAGGAAGATCTGCTGGGGTTTCCATTCTTAGTTGCACAGTGATGGTTTGGAGTTGTTGAGATTTTGATGCTTCTATAATTGACGCCGCAGTTGTCTCCATCAAATTTTCCATTTCCCCTTCATGGGCTCTCTGTTGCCTAGCTGCTTTTTCAATAGGGTTTGCTACATTGCAGTAGTTGATGGTGACGTCCATTACTTCTTCCATAACTTGATCTGTGGTGGGTATAGTAGAGGGGAAATCCAGGTGATTTAGGTTCATTTCCAAGGGGGGGGGGACGTCTCTGGCTAGTAGTCTCTGCTACTGTAGTGGATATCCTTTTAGATTCAAGTTCTTTTTTTTTGTCTCCATTGCAGTTGTTGTCCTTGGTTTCTTTGGTATCTTATAGTGTTTCCTGTACATGATATCACCTCGTCATCAACTCTTTGTTGTGTGTAGTGTGGTCTCAACTGGAGTACATGCCCATTATTGATACCATGATGAGGTCGTGTTCTTTCCAATCTGGTACTAGAGTTATACATGTTTGTCCCAGTTATGCGCTATCTTGGCATATGGCCTTTCTCTAAAGGGTCTACCATGTCTGTCTCTTCTTCCCTGGTAAGACACATGGTTTGAAACACTATCTAAATCTTGAGCCTGATACTCACTATTAGTTTTTTGGTTTGTTTTTGATGGTGTATCCTTGCTCCTTAAGCTAGTGTCGGCTGGTGTGAGTGTGCAGTCCAGAGCCTCATGTGTAAGGCAATAGCATTTGGAACAGTAGTTCTTAAGCTTTTCATAGAATAGGGAGACCTTAGCTTCTTTTCCTTCTCCAAAATCAATTATGGTTTCTTGGATGCGCGGCAGTAGGCCATTGATAGACTCCCTGATTCTAGCTGTAGTTGGTGTGATTTCGGACCCCTCCAATCTTCCTAAGGCTTCTCCAATGTTGTCTGTCGTTTTCTTTTCCCAGTAGTGTAGAGGGATACCTTTTAGTTGGATCCAGAAGGGAATCTGGGAAGGAAAACTTAGGGATATTACTTGTTCCCCTCTTTGAAGAATCACCATCCAGTTGGAGAAGTGGTATGGTCTGTTAGCTAATACATTGTTGAGATCTTCTTCCCTAGTGAATTTGAACTTTTAAAGCCATTTCCAAGGGCTACTCCCTCTATAGTTCCCCTTAGTTCCCATCTTCTAGTTAAATAGGATATCATGGACCAAACTC
Source organism: Arabis hirsuta (assembly GCA_964056655.1). Lineage (NCBI taxonomy): Eukaryota > Viridiplantae > Streptophyta > Magnoliopsida > Brassicales > Brassicaceae > Arabis > Arabis hirsuta. The sequence goes on along the minus strand of OZ053302.1, from coordinate 26,590,755 downwards.
TCTGAGCTTTAGGGTTTGTTAGCCGTCCAATGAGTGTAAGTTCATTCCTTTGAATTAGTTCAGAGGTATTAATTATTGGTGCTTGTATTCTTACTCTTGGTGGTGAAGTAGTGATCTTTGCCTTGGCTTTTCCTTTTTCCTCATACGTGAGTCCCCTTTCCATTTGTAACTAGTGTGGTTTTCTTGTTTTTTGTAGTTGTGAAGTCCTGTGATTTGGAGGGGCGTAGTATGTAACGCCCGTGAACCGGAAAAAGGCGTTTGGTTGGTTATGTGTGTGTGACACACGTTGATTCGCAAAGTTTTGTGCGTTTCTGACGTTGTGTCGCGCGACACAGGCCTGAATCAGACCAAATTGTTCGGTTCTGGTTTGTCTCGGTTCGGGGTCGGTTTAGTAACCTAGGATTCCCTATTTAAACAGAGAAATGCGTTTTCTTCTGGGTTGGGGGCCGAAAATTGGGATCAGAAAAGGGTTGAGAGAGAAGAGAAGTTCTTGTGAGGATTCGAGAAGGTTTTCAGGGAAATTCTTGTGGATTCTTCCTGTTTCTCAATCCAAACTGTTGCTCTACTGTTTTGGGAGGGTTTAGAACGTAGGAGAGCTTGTGGTTGGATCGATTCCAGACTGTTTCGGAGTTTCTGGGATTCGTTCTTCGCGTTCTTCGTTCGTTCTTCGTGTTCTTCACCTTTTCCATCCAGAACCAAGGTGAGTGTGCGACCATAGACTCTCAGGAAGTAGTTTTATGTGATATGATTGCTTGTTATCGTTCCTTGTTGGATTGTCGTGGTATATGAGATGTTTTGATGCAGTTATCGTGATCAATTGAACTGGGAATCGAGTCATGAGAGGATGAGACTCGATTTCAGGTTCAGCGCGCTGTGTCGCGCGACACACCTTACCCGTGTCGCGCGACACAGAGCAGTTCTGCGTGTTGTGTTGATTGCTTGCTGGTTCTTTCCTGATTGATCATCCTGGTATCCTATATCCTATTACTGAGTAATTAGTCTGTTGATGGGAGGACCGTCTCACTGGGTATTTATGATAATACTCACGCAACTCCTATAACCATGTGTTGCAGGTAAAGAAAAGATGTGATCGTGGAATCAAGGCCGGGAAGAGAGGATGATCCTAGGGTCTCGATTGTTTGGAATTGCTAGGGTGTTAGTGATTCTGGATTGTGGAACTTGTTAGACTCGGTTAAGTTGTTAGCCTGTTGGTTGTTGTGGAAATTGAATAATTGATAATTGGTTGATTGGTTTATTGGAATTGATTGGTTGATATTTGTCTGTTTTAGTCGATTTGATTCTGCTAGTTTAATACGTTGCTGATAATTGTTGAGAATTAGTATTTATGGGAATACTAATTCGATGTTTTAAAAAAAAAAAAAAAAAACGGGTCGGGTTGTTTCAATTTGGTATCAGAGCCCTTACGGTTCTAGGGCGGGTGAACGTAGTATGTTAATTGATTTATTTTGAGTGGTTAGTCAGTTAATTATTGTTTGGGTTTGGAGTCCTGGATCATCTTCTCCGAGCCTTCAATATGATTCCACGGTAAGTGTTTTCGTTTTATGATTTCCGTTTCTGATATTTAGTCTGCTGTGTTAAGTCAGTGGGATATGGCTAGAGGCAGAGGTCGTGGTGCCCGTGGGGCTAGAGGGCATGGTCGCGGCCGGGGTCGGGGACCGGTGGTTGATCCTGTTGAGTCGAATGGGACTCAGGAGGCCACGCAGGAGGAGGTTGCAGAGTCGCAGATACCTCCAGAGCCTGTGGATGGTACAGAGTTAGCCAGTGTGGTGCAGGGCCCAGGTGAGGGTCCTGGCGGGGGCCATGCTCAGGGTCGGTTGGACCGGTTGGAAGCGATGATGCTTCAGGTTCTTGAGCGGTTGCCAGGTGGGGCACCGGCTCAGGGGCATGCTCCGGGTGTACAGCCAGGGGTGGCTGGTGTTGAGCCGTTAGCGGCGGGTGTTCAGCCAGCAGTGGTCCGGGGGCAGCCAGGTGTGGCGGCTGCAGAGGAGGCTCCTTCCTACCTGAGGATTTTGGAGCAGATGCACAGGATTACTACTGGGTATTTCTCGGGCGGTGCTAAGCCTGAGGAGGCTGCTGCGTGGAGGAGTCGTCTGGAGCGTAATTTCCAGGCGCTGAGGTGTCCCGAGGGATACAGAGTGGACCTTGCGGTTCACTATTTGGAGGGTGATGCACATCTGTGGTGGAGAGGTGTGACGAGCAGGAGGCCTCAGGCGGGGATGACCTGGGCGGATTTCTTGGCAGAGTTCGACGCCATGTATTTTCCGCAGGAGGCGGTGGACCGGATGCAGGCGCAGTTTTTGGCGCTGACTCAGGGAGTGAGTTCGGTTCGGGGTTATGATGAGCAGTTCGGTCGGCTGTTGGTGTATGCTGGTAGAGAGTTTGGGAGCGAGGAGTCCCAGATCAGGAGGTTCATGCAGGGACTTCGACCGGTGCTGAGGACGCTGTGCAGGGCTCGTAAGTACGCCACGAAGGCGGAGTTGGTTGAGACTGCGGCAGCCATTGAGGTTGATATGGGGACAGAGCTGGCTGCAGCGCTTAGTCCACCGGTGCAGCAGCAGTAGCAGAGGAGGCCGCAGCAGCAGCAGGCAGGTGTGAGCCGGGGCGGTAAGCCGGCTCAGGGACAGAAGAGGAAGTGGGAGGGCTCTTCGGGTTCCGGTCAGAGGGCCCAGAGTGGTCAGAGTGGTACGGGGTGCTATGGTTGTGGGAGCACGAAGCACCGGGTGGCAGCTTGTCCGAAGAGGAGTGAGGTTCGGACTACACAGGCGTGTTTCCATTGCGGAGAGACGGGGCACATTAGGGTGAGGTGTCCCAAGTTGCAGATGGCAGTGGCAGTGGTGCAGCCAGTGCAGGGGACGGCGGTTGATGTGCAGCCGTTGAGGCAGCTTGCAGCGCCACGTATGTTCACTTCGGCAGAGACGGGAGGTCCTAGCGCCAGACCGATCACAGGTACATTAACCTTAACTTGGTGAATCTCAACTATATGTTCCGAATTGCTTGTTTTGGGAGTCTTGTATTTGTGATAATACTTTAGGCTCTGTGACACATGAATTGTGTAGGGACCTTAGTAGTAGGAGGGCGTGATTCCCATGTCTTGTTCGATTCTGGAGCTTCGAATAGCTTCATTACACCGGAGTGTGCGGAGTGCAGTGGGATCCGGAGCGATTCCGGGGAGCAGCCGGGAGTGGTTAGAGTGGCTGGAGGGAAGACTTTGGCTACTTTCAGGCGGGCTTGTGGAGTAGATATACTAGTGGCAGGAGAGGTCATGCCGGCAGATTTGATTATCAGTCCAGTGGAGTTGTATGATGTCATTTTGGGGATGGATTGGCTGAATCGTTACAGGGTTCATCTGGATTGTCATCGAGGTCGAGTGGTGTTTGAGCGTGAGGCGGGGAGGTTGGTTTATCAGGGCATCAGGCCGACTTCCGGAAGTTTGATGATTTCGGCAATTCAGGCCGCGTAGTTGATTGATAAGGGCTGTGAGGCGTACTTGCTGACGATTGTGATGCCAGAGTCGGGTGGGGAGGTCGCTTTGGCTGATATTCGGGTTGTCCGGGATTTTCAGGAGGTGTTTCAGTCGTTGTAGGGATTGCCGCCGTCTAGGTCTGATCCTTTCACGATTGAGTTGGAGCCTGGACCACGCCGATATCTAAGGCACCTTACCGCATGGCTCCAGCAGAGATGGCAGAGCTGAAGAAGCAGTTGGATGAATTGCTGGGTAAGGGTTTCATCCGACCGAGTAGTTCACCGTGGGGAGCGCCGGTGTTGTTTGTGAAGAAGAAGGATGGTAGTTTTCGGTTATGTATCGACTACCGGGGCCTTAACCGGGTTACTGTGAAGAACAGGTATCCTCTGCCGCGGATTGATGAGTTGTTGGATCAGTTGCGGGGGGCTACTTGTTTTTCCAAGATCGATTTGGCTTCGGGATACCATCAGATTCCGATAGATGAGGCCGATGTGAGGAAGACGGCTTTCAGGACGAGGTATGGACACTACGAGTTCGTGGTAATGCCGTTTGGGTTGACGAATGCGCCAGCGGCATTCATGAGGCTGATGAACGGGGTGTTCCAGGAGTACTTGGATGAGTTCATTATTATCTTTATCGACGATATCCTGGTATACTCGAGGACTCCGGAGGAACATGAGGTTCATCTGAGGTTGGTTCTGGAGAAGTTGCGGGAACAGAAGTTGTATGCGAAGCTCAGTAAGTGCAGTTTCTGGCAGCGGGAGATGGGTTTTCTGGGGCATGTCGTGTCTGCGGAGGGAGTTTCAGTTGACCCAGCTAAGATCGAGGCTATTAGGGATTGGCCGAGACCGAGGAATGCGACGGAGATCAAGAGTTTCCTTGGATTAGCTGGGTATTACCGGAGGTTCGTCAAGGGTTTTGCGAGTATGGCGCAGGCGTTGACGAAGTTGACGGGTAAGGATGTTCAGTTTGTGTGGTCGGCAGAGTGTGAGGAGAGCTTCGGGAAGCTGAAGGAGATGCTGCCTAGTACTCCAGTATTGGCGTTGCCTGATGCGGGCGAGCCATATGTGGTGTATACGGATGCATCTGGTGTGGGGTTGGGGTGTGTTCTGATGCAGCAAGGGAAGGTGATTGCTTATGCTTCGAGGCAGTTGAGGAAGCATGAGTGCAATTACCCTACGCATGACTTGGAGTTGGCTGCAGTGATCTTCGCCCTGAAGATCTGGCGATCTTACCTTTATGGTGGGAAGGTCTAGGTGTTCACGGATCACAAGAGTTTGAAGTACTTCTTCACTCAGCCAGAGCTGAACCTGAGACAGAGGCGATGGATGGAGTTGGTAGCGGATTACGATCTAGAGATTGAGTACCATCCGGGGAAGGCTAATCTGGTTACAGATGCGTTGAGTCGGAAGAGGGTTGCTTCGGCTTAGGAGCGGGATTTAGAGGAGCTGGCGAGCGAGATTGGCGCGTTGAGCCTGTATGTTATCTCGCAGGAGCCGTTGGGGTTAGAGGCAGCTAACCGAGCGGACTTGCTGAGCAGGGTTCGGGTAGCTCAGGAGAAGGATCAGGGTTTGATTGATGCTTCTCAGCAGGCGGGTTCAGAGTATCAGGTCTCCGGGAGTGGGATGATATTGGTGAACGGTCGGGTCTGTGTACCCAGGGATGAGAGTCTCAGGCAGGAGATTCTGAGTGAGGCTCATTCGAGCATGCTGTCGATTCATCCTAGAGCGACCAAGATGTACCGGGACTTGAAGAGGTACTACCACTGGGTCGGGATGAAGAAGGATGTTGCGATTTGGGTTTCGAGGTGCAACGTGTGTCAGCTGGTGAAGGGTGAGCATCAGGTTCCGAGCGGGTTGTTGCAGAGTCTGCCTATGCCGGAGTGGAAGTGGGATATGGTGACTATGGACTTTGTGACAGGTTTGCCGATCTCGCGGACTTATGATGCGATCTGGGTGATTGTGGATCGTCTGACCAAGACAGCACATTTTCTGGCCATTAAGAAGACTGATGGGGCTGCAGTGTTGGCTAGGAAGTATGTGCGGGAGATTGTGAGGTTGCATGGGGTGCCTGCGAGCATTGTGTCAGACCGAGATCCGAGATTTGCTTCGGAGTTCTGGGGAGCATTTCAGGCCGAGATGGGCACGAAGGTGCATATGAGTACGGCATATCATCCTCAGACGGATGGGCAGTCTGAGAGGACGATTCATACATTAGAGGACTTGCTGAGGATGTGTGTGTTAGACTACGGTGGTCATTGGGCAGATCATCTGAGCTTGGTAGAGTTTGCGTACAACAACAGTTATCAGGCGAGTATCGGGATGGCTCCGTATGAGGCTCTGTATGGGAGGCCATGTAGGACACCATTGTGCTGGACTCAGGTGGGGGAGAGGAGCATGTTTGGTGCAGATTTCATTCAGGAGACGACGGAGAAGATCCGTGTCTTGAAGCTGAACATGAAGGAGGCTCAGGATCGGCAGAAGAGTTATGCCGATAAGCGGAGGAGGGAGTTGGAGTTCGGGCTGGGAGATATGGTGTATCTCAAGGCAGCCATGTTGAGGGGTCCTAACCGATCCATTGCAGAGAATAAGCTGAGTCCAAGGTTTATGGGTCCGTTCAGAGTGGTTGAGCGGGTTGGGACGGTAGCTTACAGGTTGGAGTTGCCACAGAGTATGAGGGTTTTTCACGATGTCTTTCATGTTTCGATGCTGCAGAAGTGTCCACATGAGTCTGAGGAGGTGTTGGCTAGGATCCCGGAGGATCTTCAGCCCAACATGACATTAGCGGCGAGGCCTGTGAGGATTCTCGAGTGGAGAGTCAAGGTTCTGCGTCGTAAGAGGATACCATTGGTGAGAGTCGTGTGGGACTGTGATGGTGTCGAGGAGGAGACTTGGGAGCCGGAGGTGAAGTTGAAGGCCAAGTTTCCGAAGTGGTTCGAGAAGCAAGCGGAGGCTTGAGTTCTTTCTTTTGCTGGTTTTGGTTTTGTAGTAGCATGTGGCTACAGTTGTTGTATTTTCGTTTTGTTGTAACGATTGTACGTTTTGGGGATTAATAAGATATGTTTCCTTATTATTGTTGGATCGTAAGATGCGAGTTCTTATGTGTAGTAACCTAGTGGGGGGTTACGGTAACCTAGTGGGGGTTACAGCGTTGTTGAGTAATTCCCGTGGGGAATGTCATGGTGAGCCATGGAGGCGTGTTGGTCGATAGATGCCTATGACGGCAAGCTGCAGAGTATTGCTCTCTAGGGACGGTGGGGTCCTGTATACTTGAGGGATAGTGGATCTCTCCAGGGGATAGTGGTTTCCCTGCATGCATTCGAGGGGATAGTGGGCCTCTCCAGGGACGGTGGGTTCCTGTATACTTGAGGGATAGTGGATCTCTCCAGGGGATAGTGGATTCCCTGCATGCACTCGAGGGGTAGTGGGCCTCTGGGGACGGTGGGTCTCCTACATGTACTTTGAGGGATAGTGGGTCTCTCCAGAGAATAGTGGATTCTCTGTACACCGTAGCTCAAAGGGTGACGATCCTGCGAGTAGGTGTGGTGTATATGTGTACGAGTCATGAGTATGAGTACGAGCAATAGCGTCTGAGCAGGTTGCAAGTGGGCGACCGAATGGCCATCGGGGATCGAGAGGGATCTCAGGTAGGTTGACCGGTGGGGTCATGTATGTGGGTTGGATGGTAGGGTCTGGTCTAGGGTTAGTATTTGTGCTGGAACCTCGATTCGGGCAATTTCGGAGAGTAATGTAGCGTCTTGGTCGTGCATGTTCTTGTCTGATTGTTGCACGATCAGTTAGTCCTTATGCCGGGTCTACGGTGGGTCGGACATGTTCTTGTCTGATTGTTGTTCGATTGATCGGGCAGACTGGGCCAGGACTACAGCGATACATGGTGGTGTATCTCCGGGAAGGTTGGGTCGGGTTTCTGAGCATAAGTGGTGACCTTAGCACGGATCTGAGTGGTTATTGGCTTGTGATTCGAGGACGAATCCTTGTCAGTGGGGGAGAATTGTAACGCCCGTGAACCGGAAAAAGGCGTTTGGTTGGTTATGTGTGTGTAACACACGTTGATTCGCAAAGTTTTGTGCGTTTCTGACGTTGTGTCGCGCGACACAGACCTGAATCAGACCAAATTGTTCGATTCTGGTTTGTCTCGGTTCGGGGTCAGTTTAGTAACCTAGGGTTCCCTATTTAAACAGAGAAATGCGTTTTCTTCTGGGTTGGGGGCCGAAAATTGGGATCAGAAAAGGGTTGAGAGAGAAGAGAAGTTCTTGTGAGGATTCGAGAAGGTTTTCAGGGAAATTCTTGTGGATTCTTCCTGTTTCTCAATCCAAACTGTTGCTCTACTGTTTTGGGAGGGTTTAGAACGTAGGAGAGCTTGTGGTTGGATCGATTCCAGACTGTTTCGGAGTTTCTGGGATTCGTTCTTCGCGTTCTTCGTTCGTTCTTCGTGTTCTTCACCTTTTCCATCCAGAACCAAGGTGAGTGCGCGACCATAGACTCTCAGGAAGTAGTTTTATGTGATATGATTGCTTGTTATCGTTCCTTGTTGGATTGTCGTGGTATATGAGATGTTTTGATGCAGTTATCGTGATCAATTGAACTGGGAATTGAGTCATGAGAGGATGAGACTCGATTTCAGGTTCAGCGCGCTGTGTCGCGCGACACACCTTACCCGTGTCGCGCGACACAGAGCAGTTCTGCGTGTTGTGTTGATTGCTTGCTGGTTCTTTCCTGATTGATCATCCTGGTATCCTATATCCTATTACTGAGTAATTAGTCTGTTGATGGGAGGACCGTCTCACTGGGTATTTATGATAATACTCACGCAACTCCTATAACCATGTGTTGCAGGTAAAGAAAAGATGTGATCGTGGAATCAAGGCCGGGAAGAGAGGATGATCCTAGGGTCTCGATTGTTTGGAATTGCTAGGGTGTTAGTGATTCTGGATTGTGGAACTTGTTAGACTCGGTTAAGTTGTTAGCCTGTTGGTTGTTGTGGAAATTGAATAATTGATAATTGGTTGATTGGTTTATTGGAATTGATTGGTTGATATTTGTCTGTTTTAGTCGATTTGATTCTGCTAGTTTAATACGTTGCTGATAATTATTGAGAATTAGTATTTATGGGAATACTAATTCGATGTTTTAAAAAAAAAAAAAAAAAACGGGTCGGGTTGTTTCAGAGTATCTGGTGCTGAGCTGGTTAAGCTTCGAAATACTGCAGATTGAGGTTGTTCTTGAGTCAGAAAGGTTCTAGCTGTGAGCCTTTTTGGAGAAGATTCTCCCCTTTCCATTTGTAAACCTGTGGTGTTGTCTTGTTTCTTTTACCTATGAAGTCCTGTGATTTGGAGAGACGGAGTATATGGTGCTTATCTGGTTAAAACTTCGAAGTACTGCATATCTGACCCTACAGGCAAAATAGGTATTAATTGCACTTCAAGATAGTGTTTCACGTCTATATGCTATGGTTGATGTATGCGTGACTTTTTCATAGCGTTTCTAATTGAAAAACGCTATGTTATGTTGAGCGGTAAAAATAATTGTTGTCCCGCTTAATTTTTTGTTCTTTTATTGCTCTGTAATAGCATAAATGAGTTGTAAAACATTGTGATAGGGTTAAGCGGGAATGAAAAATTTATTGCCCGCCAAAGAAAAATTATACGAAGTAAAAACTTTTGGGAACAAATTAAAATGAGGGTAATGTGAAAAAAAGAATCTCCTTTTCTCTTGACCAAAAAAAATCTCATTTTCTGTTTTGATTAAAAACAAAAATTTCCTTTTGTTTTATCTGTTCTTCCTCTTCCGTTCTTCTCCTCCACCGCACATTCATCTATCTCTCCTTCCTCCTCCTTCGCTGCAAACTCAAGATGACAAATTGCCTTACTTCCACCGTTCACGGTGACAATCCTCCGTCGCCATACTCGACTTTTGTTCCCTTGTCTTTGTGGGTTTTATCTTCATCTTTTTCTACCGATCTCCCTCCTCCAATCCCGTTTTCTCCGATCCTTCTCGCTTCGCACCTACCTTGGGGTGGACTCGCCTGGTATAAACGGGTCAAATCATCCGCCCAAGTCTGTGCCCGCCACGGATTATCCGTTCTCATCACCGGAGCCGCCGGTTTTATGGGTACCCATGTTTCGACCGCCTTCAATCGATGTGGTGGAGACGGCGTTCTGAGACTGGACAACTTCAACGACTAAGAGAGCCAGGCAAACCTTTCTATTGCGCCGATGAAGGAGTTGAGGAGATGGTATATTTCACCTGCTCTGCTATTGTGATCCTCTTACCTTGATTCAAGGAGATGGTACACTCTCTCTCACAATCTTGTAGTCTTGTTCATCGTTGTTCTTATGAAATTTGAGGTAATGCTTGAAGAGATGTTTCCATTGTCGTATTTACCTGCAATGTTCATCGTTTGGTCTCGGTTTAGGCTTGAATCAGAAATTTGGAGTTTGATTTTGTTTGTTACTCGATTTCGTAGACTCAAATTCATGTATAGGTTGAGTTCCAGTAGCTATGGGTTCATAATTTAATTGTTTTTTGTACATCCATTGTTTCCTTCTTAGTGGTTGAAGAACTCAATCTCTTGTGTTGATTACTTGAGTGTTTCAGGGATGTCTCACTTTCACCCACTTTCACCCATTGATGATGCAGAGAGCGATGGAGATGGAGGCCTCATAAAGATCTAAGTGCTTTGCATTTTTTTCAAGAGATTCAAGCTCATCAAGGATCATGTCTTACTCTCTAGTTCCCTTGCAAGATCTGTATATGGAACATATCAAACCATCAAGTAGTGGAGTGGAATTATCTTCATTCTCTATCGAATTATTTAATGTGATGTTCTTTAGTGAAATGTAATTACCAAATAGTAAATCGTCAGTTTTGTGGATTTTTTTATGTGAAACCGGTTCGCAAATAAGTTTCATCATTTTGATAGTTCAGTAACTAAAAAAGGTGTTTTTAGTCTTATCAAATCTCTAAATATGTCACAGCCATTCAAAAATTAATAAAAAGAACATTATTAATACACAATCAATAATTAAGATCTAGATTCACGAAAAAAGAGTAATGTCATGATCATTTATTTAAAGTTTAGGACATAAAATTTGGGGTTAAGGGCATAAGGATATAGGGTTTGAAATATACTTTTTAGTATTATTAACAATAGAAATATAATAAAATTTATGGATTGATGAGTTTTTGCTTTTCAAAACTTTTCAAGTATAATCATTTTCCAAACTCCAAACTCTACTAAACCCTAAACACAAACCCAAAACTTCTACCCCTTAGTGAGTCTTTGATTTAGAGTTCAAAGTATCACGAGTGTTTAGGATAATTGAGTGTTTGATCTAAGATTTGTTATGTTTATGTGTTTATTTTCATTTTTAAACTTATATTTTCGTATTTTATTAATGTTTTAAGTATTGTATAATAAAAATTAAGAGAACATAAAGGTTTAGGGTATCACATACATGCATAAATTTTGATATAGGGTTTGTTTTTATTTGGAGGTTTAGTGTTTATGTTTTACAATAAAAACATATAAACACGAAAAAATTACTACAAAATTAAAAATTAGTGTAAAACTAAAAAATAAATTATAAGTTCATATATATAATATTATCCATTATAAATTAAAAAAATATTTGTTAAAATGCATAAAATACATCAGAAATACATTTGAGAAAATGAGAACCAATTAGAAGGGATCACTAGAATCGATGACATGGCAGTTTTGGAGAAGTACCCTTAGCTAATCTCAATCGTTCACTCTGTCAATACCCTCAATAGATCAATCATGTTCGTCCACTAGATATCCTCATCTCTTAACATAACTAGATCTTTTTATTTATTTCCTTTTTACGAGAAAGAGAACGATACCGGAGGAAATCCAACCGTCAAAGTGAGAATCGTGATAAACAAAGAAGTCAGAAGCTGTAAAACTAAAAGAATCCAAGAGCGACGATGAGTGAGAATCCACCTTGGTTGACGGTGGAAAATCCAACGGAAGCTTTCTAATGGCGAGGAGACGGAGTACTGTGGCCACTTGCTCTTCTTCAGTCGCCTTGTTCAATGGTAACTCCTTAGCTTTCTTTTTTTCAATCAAAATAAGTTAACAGATTTGATTTTGAGGGTTTTACGAGATCAATTTTGTGCTTTTCGATTTCTTAAATCTATTGGTTCAAGTCTATGGTTTTGAGAATCCAAGGCCAAAATCTTAGCTTTCATGGTTGGTGAAGTTTTAATATTAGTCTCTGTTTAGTTTTGGATGTTTAGTAAACATGTTTTGCCATGAGATCTAAGGATTAGATTGTAGGAGAAATATTTCCACACTGAAATTTGATGAATCTCTTGTCCCTGAATGATTATTTTGTTTCTTTTATCAGAATTCTTTTGATTCTTGTTTCGTTTATTCAAGTCCTAGTCAAGTTTCTTGATTTAAGATTTTTCACAGATTTTCTCCTTCCGATGTTATGTATCCTAAAATTTCCGAGGAGGACGCTATATGAATAGCTAACGACACAATTTTTCAGGTTTGTCCTCATCTTATCGTAGTAAACGTTTCCTGTGTGTCGAGTCTTACATCATAAAGGAGATATGTTGTGTGTTTGTGTTAAGGTTTGCGCTTATATATTCCCAAACAATGTCTAAGGATCTTGGCATGACTCTGAAGCTCTTGAATATGGATTTGTAGGGGTGAAGGAAGGACTCATATCAACAGAGGCTATACAATGAATCGAAAAAGCCACATTTGTTCAAATTTTTACCATACATGTTTTTTTTATGTCCTCTTCTAAATGTTATACTTACTATCTTTGCAATATAGGTATTTTGTACCATGGTTTCTTATTAATAAAATATGGAATTTCATTTTCAAATATGTCATTTCTCTCAAAAATAAAAATCCTGCAAAACTACATTTTAAAACAGAAATCATAAACTATTGAAAAAAGTACATAAATTATTACACATATCAAATGGTATAATCGATATTAAAGAAATGTTATATAAGTCAATTATACATATTGAAAATAAATTGCTATTATATTTAAATAACATTGCATAAGAAAAAATGCTATATTAAATAAAAACACAATAGCACTATCGAAAAATGCTATCGAAAGTGCAGAACCTATTATCGCGGGCGATGATACAGCGCTTTACTTAACGCTATGGTATTAGTTAGATAGCGTTTTTTCCGGTGCTAACAAAACCCATTTTTCTTGTAGTGTGAGGTTGTTCTTGAGTCAAAAAAAGGTTCTAGCTATGAGCCTTTTTGGAGAAGATATGTTCTCTTCCTTTGCAATTTATGAAGCCTTTGTGGACCATTTTTGTAGTCCTATTTGGTGTAAGTTGGTTTGGTATGAAGCAGAGTCTGTCATCTTGTTGGTTTACTGGGGATGGAGGCGAGGTTCCGGTTAACCTGCGGTCACCGTTGGCCTGCCTTGGGTCACCGAAAAGCTTGTTTGGATATTACGTTTACTACTTCGGGCTATAGAAGGGGTTAGGTGAATTTCAAGAAAGAGAACTATAATCAGAAATTTCTACTGGGTAAAAGAGAAGTTACTGAGGAAACACACTGGATAAAGACTTATCTGTATAAACGTGGGAGCGTTTCAAAGCATACGTATATTGACGGAATTTTTATTAAAATCACAATAAATCTCATAAAATCTACTATTTAAAATATTTCTAATAACAGTGAATTTCAAAGTAGATTTTAAAATCAGAAGTTCAATAACAATGGATTTTGAAAGACTTTTTAAATTTCATTTTTGAATAACATAATATATGTCAGTTTAATAGAAATCAATTAAAATTCAAGATTGAATACACCCCACTATATGTTTTTAGTGGTAATAACATATTTTGTAGTGTAACAGAAGAAAGGACATTATTAGACTGCTCACTAAACATAGTAACATATTTTGGGTCACTAAACATAGTAAGGACATTACCAAACATAGTAAGAAATCACATCTTTAGAGAAATGGAAGCTTGCTCACTAATAACAATTTATACGTGGTTAAACATATGGTAGGTAATCAATAGAAAGAAATGAAAAAAAAAAAAGTAAACAAAAATCAAGTAAATCCTTATATCTAATTCACATTCATTAATGATAATCCTTATATCTAATCGTACAGCATTTTTTTTGCCTTCTAAAAGTTTCATTAATGTGTGTGTTTTTAAAAAAAAGTAGAAGTTAAATGAATAAGAAAAGGACTGTAAAATCTTTAAAGCTATAGTGTTTATACGATTACAATAAACGATTAAATTTTTGCAATTTTCCCATAAAGAATCTACATGTTAAAATACGAAGAGAATCAAATACAGTAATCTGTTTGTAAGTAAACCAAAATAGAGAAAACAAAAAATTAGTCAAGAGTCAAGACTACGTTCACAAATCTCATTTACACTTTCTCTTAGTGTTTTAATTTGTTTTTCTTTCTAAAATGGTGTTGATTAATATCTAAAACAATATGTTTTTTTTTAACATCCCAGTTTCTGGAAATATGTGGTGCATGTGAAAAGTCTTAAGAGAATTGATTTGGCTGTCTATATCACCAAAGTGCACTTATCTTTTTCCGTCACACATCCAAAGAGAACTCTAGAGTTAAGCGTGTTTGGGCTGAAACAATTTACGGATGGGTGACCAACTGGGAAGTCATTTCCAGTACCGTGTGAGTGAGGACAAAACACGGAGAAAGATCACGTGGTGATTTGCAGGGTCAGTAAACAAGTCTTTCTAATCTCTCGGACTAACGCACCGAACGTTGGACAGTGATGGGCCCACCGGCCGAGAGTGAGCGTGGGGCCCATGGAAAGTGAGTTCTCTCCTGGGGATGTGGGTTTCCCTATATGTTCTTTGAGAGATGTGAGTTCTCTCCAGGGGATATGAGTTTCCATGCACACCGATAGCTCGACGGCGGTCGGGGCATTACATTTCTCAGTTAAAGAAAAAATTTATATATATATATATATGTTTCTCATTTCTTTAAATCAGTATTTTAAAACGAAAGAACAATTAAAAATAAACTAAATATTAGTATAATATAATTTACATTATCAATAGCAACAGAACCAAAAACACAATTACACAAAATCAAACTAATGGACAACAGCTAATTAATAAAATTTATATAAAAAGATATTCATTGTGTTCTACGTAGATAATGATACATACTCGGTTGACGAATATTCAATACAAAACGCTAGCCGCCGTAAAATTTTCAGATTTGATTTTTCAAGCTCGAACCGGCGTGCGGTGACTCTGATAGCACCGACGCCGGTCCGAGGTGTTCTCTTTTAGTTCTTGTCTTTTGAATTGGTTTTTTCGCAAAATTTTATCTAAGTTTCATCGTTTTTGGAGATCAAATATCGTGGGGTTCAAGATTTGTCGGGATGGTAGTGATGCCGACTCTACTGAACAACGGTGTTGATGCGGCTACTGTCACCTACTCGCTTCGGCACCTCTTCTTTCGCCTTGATATTCAGGTGTTTTTCAGTTTGTGGGTTATGGATCCGTTCGAATAATGGATCCTAGGTTATGGATTTTGGATCGTGGAACTCTAGGTATGGGTCATGGTTCTTTTGGGCTATGTATATTTTGGCTAGGGATATGTTTGTTGGTTCTGTATCGTGGTTCTGTTGGATTATATCCTGGAGCTTTTCCATAATAAATCATCCTTCGCTTTTTGTTATTACTTAATCGACTCATTTAGGGTCTGATCTTTTATTTGGCTTATATTGAGGAGTTTACAAGCCTTTCGACATCGCTATCTCTAGATAATTTCTAGTGGTACGAAGTGTGTCATTGCTTTGTCGGAGTATGAAACTTGGGATTTAAGTTTTGAGAATTTGTGCTCTAATGGAGGCAAAGTCCGCTCTAATAGACATGAGTGCATATGATGACCAAGTTGAGATGTCATGATGGTGATAGTGTTTATCACCTTAAAGTGGGAGATGTTAAAATTCTCAAACCTGAAGCTTTGTTTCTCATGATGTATAACATCTATTGGTGTTTTATTTAAAACTTTGTATTCTCTTCATACTGATTTTCGGTCTTAATAAAATTGTCATTCAGCTTAAAAAAAAAAGATAATAATACATACATGAATAAGCAAACACTCTAACTTTAAATAATTGTTTACAGCTGATTAATAAAAACTTTTTGATTTGTATTAGCTAATTCATAAAATACGTTTTAGCCATATATACATACACGGGTGGGATTAGAAAAAAATGCGATCTCTGGTTCTCTCGCCGCCGATTGACGAGTTCTCCCGTCGATTCTGCCGGGTGGGCTCCGTCGTGCGGTGGCTATTTTAGCACCGACGTTGGGGTCCTTTACTTAGCCGCTTAGTTTTCTTGTCGTCATTGTAGTTTATAGGTTCCAATCGGCAGATCTGAAGGTCTTCATGGAGGGTTTGGCTTAGGCGTTAGAGATCTGGTCCTGTGTAGATCGAGGCTTGGGGTTCGGCTCAGTTTCGTTCGATGATTGAGGATGTGTTGCTCCTTGTTGTCTTTGTGAGGTATTCGTTGCTACATATCTCGATGGTCGGACCTCGTCGTCGGAGGTTGAGGGGATCTCTGTTCTGGTCATGTGTGGTCAAGATCCAGATTTCGCATCTCCATTTGTTCTGGTCTGCGTTTCCGGTATGGGTTTTTATCGTTCGGTGACCTTGTGCTCTGATCTGTTAGTATTCGTATTGGGTGGTCCTTGTCTTCGAGGTCTAGACGCTCTCTTTGCTCCCTCTGATTTGTCCTTTGGCTCTAGTTGTTCTAGTTTTGGACATATGCTTATCCAGATCGTTTAGTTCAATTGAGTTCTCCTCTATAGTTGTTTTAGTGTGTTTGCCTTCGTGTCCTGGCCTTTTCTTAGGAGTGTATGATCATGTTGATGCAAGGGTTCCTTCATTCGGTCTTCTTGTGGATGGTTATCATTAGCGTTTGCCTCCTTTGAGGCGTGGTTCGAGATTGGATCTTCGTGGTTCGGGATTTAGTTTATGTTCAATAGGTTTATGTTTGGTTTTCGGTTGTAGTGTTTGACTCCGATGTCGTTCCGGTTGACATCGGTTTTGTATTTCACCTTCGTATTTCACAATCGCATCCCACCCTTAGGCTATGTACAATGGTTTTTTTTTACAACACCCACTTTTTCTCTTTTTAACACTCCACATCATCTTCTCTCTCTTCCACCTAATATTACAACACCTATCTAATTTTTTCCTTCTACAATAGTTTTGTTTTAAAAAATTCAACACCCTACCCTACTAACTTTTATTACATATTTTTATTTTATTTTCTTTTTTCATGGTTATATAATAATAAATATTATCGATTAAAATTAAATTAAAATAATAAAACATAAAATAATTTTAAATATCTAAATTTTAGTTTTAATAAACACGAAATAATTAATATTAAAATAATTAAAATTACAAAAAACTTAAAATTCACAACAATACAAAGATAAGCACACAACATAACCAATGAAACACAGAAAAATTAATTTAATACAATAAATTAAACTCACAAACAATAAAACTCTTAAATCCTACATAGATATACAAATCTTTTTAATTACGTAAATTTTGTCCATATGTGTTTTACCAGATCTGCTTGTAATTCATGATGTAATTTTGAATCTCGTAACTCGGATCTAGCACGCACATGATTTGCAAATGCAGGTAGCACCTCGGTCGAGAATGGTTGTGGTGTACTAGACCCACTTGCCTCAGATTGATCATAGTCGGTCCAATTTTGAGCATATGTATCTCGTTCATCCTCAACAATCATATTATGCAATATGATACATGACCTCATAATGATAGCTAAATCGGCTATGTCCCACATGCGAGTTGGTTCGCGAATGATTTTAAATCTTGCCTGCAAGACTCCAAACGCGCGTTCGATGTCCTTCCGACATCCCTCTTGATGTTGTGCAAATAACTTGTCTGGTTCACTATGAGGAAGTCTAATTGATTTGACAAAAGTTGGATAAGAAGGATAGATACCGTCGGCAAGATAGTATGCCATATTATACGGACGTTGATTCACGAAAAAATTTACTTTTGGAGTATTTCCCTTCTCAACATCATCGAACACTGGCGAACGATCTAGAACGTTGATATCGTTCAATGTCCCCGGACATCCGAAAAAGGCATGCCAGATCCATAGATCATAAGATGCAACAGCTTCAAGAATAACAGTGGTGGTTCCCTTGTCTCCCCGAGTAAATTGACCTTCCCATGCTGTAGGGCAGTTTTTCCATTCCCGATGCATACAATCGATACTCCCAATCATCCATGGAAACCCCCGAATTTCACTAACATGCAATATTCTTTGCAGGTCAGTTTCTGTTGGAGCTCTGAGATAGTCTTGCTCATACAATTGTATGACTCCTTTGCAGAATCTACGCAAGCACTCCAATGCTGTAGTACCTCTTATTTTGATGTATTCGTCGACCGCATCGGCCGCCACACCATATGCTAACATTCGCATGGCCGTGGTACATTTTGCTAGTGAAGATATACCTTCTTTATTGGCTGCGTCAACTCTTTGGGTGAAGTAGTTGTCACTATTTGATAGATCCCCAACAATCCGAAGGAAAACATATTTTCGCATCCGGAACCGCCGACGAAACATTTCATCATCATATAAAGGCTGATTAGAAAAGTAGTCGTCAATCAGTCTTTGGTTTGCCGCTACATGATCTCTTTTCAAGTACTTTCTCTTGCTACGAGGTGTAGAGTCTTTCTCTATCTTGCTCCGACGCTCCCTAAACCGGTTGATAATATACTTATCTTCGATTTCAGATTGCCTTCTGTAAGCTCCAATATCAAAAGGAAATTGAGAAGGATCCATTGATATATTTTTTAGTAAGATGAGAGATTTGATATTGGTACATGGATATAAGAATGAGTCTTCATTTATAATAGACGGACTCAGAACAAATAATGCAATGCAATTTATTAGCAGATTAGATTGGATTCATAATGAGTGGCTGAAACCGACGGATTTCAAAAAATAATAGAATATAGTGAAGAAATAGATAAAGATTAGATTTTCTCATATTATTAAAGCAGAAAGTGATAAAACGTATTATTAAAGAAGAAAGTGACAAAACGTATTATTAAAGAAGAAAGTGACAAAACGTATTATTGTTGAAACCGACAGATTCCAAAAAAAATTATGGAATATAGTGAAGTAATAGATAAGATCAGATTTTCCACTAAAATCGAAAGTCACGGACTACATTATTAAACCAAAAACTGACAAACACACATTATTAAAGCAGAAACTGACAAACATGCATTATTAAAGTAAAAATTGACAAACACACAAAAGAAAAGCAAAACTGACAAACATACATTATTAAAGCAAAAAATGACAAACACATATTATTAAAGCAGAAACACACATTATTACACACAACAAAGCACAATCATATACTCCAAAACAACTAATTGTCAAACAGATCATTGCCCAACTTCTCGAACAGCTTTTTCTGCTTATCATCGAGATGCTCCTTTTCACTTAGCTTCATCTACATCTTCATCTTCTTAGCTTGAGTCTTGTCTTTCATAGCCTGAATTGCCTCCTGTTGTTGCGTGACCATTCTGGCCATTACTTGTCTCTCTTGGTCTTTCAATTGTTTGTATTCATTCCACTCTTCGTCAACCACTTCCAAAGCTGCGCTCTTACCATTCTTTTTACTTTTTTTCTTAGCTGCATCCCTTCCCATTGGACGAGCACTAGATCCTACCGAGTTGGAATCACTAGCATCACTCTCGTGGGCTCTCTTAGATCCGCTACTTCCAGATCCAGTATTTCCTCCTACTTGGCTATCATAACGTGGTTGATCACGGACAGCGAGCCATTCTTCCATTATTGAAACGTTTATTCTTATTACAACTTAAAAATAACTCATGCGCTTTTGCCAATACGTCATTCTCGGACCAGCCACTTTGATGCATACGCTTAGCGTTATCGTAAGCACCACTCCATTTTCCCAATAGTTTGTTGATGTAGTTGTAATGATTTCTGCATGAACCTCCATCACACGGATATTGAAAAGAGCCAAACTCATTACAATAGTTTGCAATTTTACCCCAAAATGCTTCATTTTTTTTTGTTTCTACCGACAATACCGTTTGTGCCAAATTTAATCCACCCACCAAGTAGCACCAAATTTTGCGCAGTGGTCCATTTGGGGCCTCTCCGGCGAGCAGGAGGTGAATCTTCAGCATCATCTTGGGTGGTTTTATTACCACCGCTCACACCGCCAAGAGACATTTGTGTAGAAAATTCTGGAAACTCAGTTGATGTAGTATTCGAAACATTTTCATTACCTGTTGGAGTAGAAAAATAAGGGTGTGCTTGAGATGGCATCATCGATCCATAATATGGACCATAGTTTGGAACAGATGACGGGATGAAAAATTTGGTGCAAAACCATAATTTGGCATATTTTGGGGTTGGTTGGAAGATTGGTTTTGAAATTGATAATTGCTGGGATTTGGATAGTTAAAAAGGTGATTAGAAGAATTTTGGATGTTAAAAGGATTATTATTGGGATCCATTTTGTAAAAAAAAATGTTTAAAACTTTAAGTAAGAGTTTGTTGGGTGAGAAAATGTGTTTTTTTTTTCTATGTCGAAATCAAATGAAACAAGTTTCAATTTATAGAGAAAAAAAAATTATGAATTTTGGTATAAAAATATTAAAAAAATAATTATTTTTTTTATCAGATAATTGGTTTGAAAGGCATAGGATGAGATAGTAATCTCAAAAATTCTAACAACCAATCAGAAAAAAAAAGTGGGGACCAACTAAATTTTTTTTATCGCTGAAATTATTTAAATGTGGCAAAAGTGGTCCCATTTTTGTCTGATTTTTCGTGTATCAACGTATTGTTAAATAACAACACTGATTTTGCCACATATGTATCACACATTATACAACTAACCCATTATTCTTTGTTCAACAGTTGTAAAAAAATTATAACGCACCATTGTATCTAGTTTTATATTCCAAAATCGAATTTCATCATGTTTAATATAATATTTTCAGTGAAAAAAAAAAAGCCATAGATACATACACACGCAAACCAAAAAAAAGTTTCGCATGCACACTTTTTTATCGACTAAATTAGTTTCATTTTTTTGCGCATTTCATTTGTGTCTAAAACATTTTTTTTTTTTTTCACGCACACGTGATATATTTTATTTTGCAATTCTTTTTTTTTTTTAATCAAAATACTCAATTCCTTATAAATAAAAAACAACTCTGCTTAAGAGATGCGCAAAGAAAACACACCTAACAAAAGAAAGAGAGAATAGATTGAAAAAGAAAGAGAGAATAGATTGAAAAAAATGGCTTTCGTCGAGTTTAGTTCATGTGTTGCTATAATCGGGATTGTCGTTTCGATCTTCTTCTCATTTTCCCCACTGTAAGATTTTTCTATAACTTCTAGTTATTTTTTCTTTTAGCAAAACATCTATAAACATAAGTATTTACAGACTTATCATAACCTGAATTACAGATTTTGTATTTTGTAACCTGTAAGATTTAGTTAACCAGTTTTAGCAAAAAAAGATTTAGTTAACCAGTAACATTTGTATTTTGTATGTTGTAACCTGAATTACAGGTTGATTTAGTTAACCTTAATTAACCAGTAGATTCTGTAATTTCTTAAACAAACTTGAACAATTTTACTTTAAATCATAACCTGAATTCTTTTATTTATTAAAGTTCAAAACAATGTGGCTATAGCTTGAACTTAATTGTGCTTTGTCAATTATGAATTATATAATTTTCGTGGGTAATCTCTAGATTCAAATAGGCCCAACAATTTGGTCCATTAATTAAAAATATAACTAGTTTTTTGTTTTTTACAGGCGAACGGCAGTCAAGAATGTTACGACGGGGTCATCATCGGACGAGAATATTGTGGATTATCTAGACGCCATCATGGGCTCCGTCATATGGGTTGCATACGGCGTCATGAACAAGTCACCGACAATCATTGTAGTAAACTCAATCCATTTAACAGTGCAATTCATCTACCTCAGTATTGCTCTGTTTTTTGCCACCAAACGCCTAAGGTACAAAACATTAATTCAGAAAAAAAAAAATTGTTGGATTTAAAAAAAAAATAGAAAGTTACTAATTTAAATGTTTCAGGTGAATGTACTTAAACGTACTGTAGTTTTGGGCTTTTTGGCTACGTGTGGTATATTCGTGGCATCATATACATTCCACGGATACACATGGATCCACATTCTTGGATCCGTGTGTCTAGGTACTTGTTGGGGTCTGATTTCACCCGCTCAATCTCAATATTCAAAGTTTGGGTAACATAACAAACATACATTGAGTCACGTTGACATCTAGAGAATATATGGTTCCTAAGTCGTCTCTAGACAAATCTTGTCCGATTCTAACTCCTCTCTGCTTGCAAGGCGAAGTCTTCTCCGCCTGCGAGGCGAAGTCTTCTCCGCCTGCGAGGCGAAGTCTTCTCCGCCTGCGAGGCGAAGTCTTCTCCGCATGCGAGACGAAGTCTTCTAAGTCTTGCTTTCATGCAGAAGAAAGCATCAACGAAGGGGCCACCGATGACTCTGATAGGGTGACACCGAAGACCCCTGCTTTCGCCTCGCAGGGAAGATCATGCTTTCGCCTCGCAGGAAGGATCATGTCTTCGTCTCGCGGGAAAGATCATATCTTCGCTCCGCAAAAAAGACCCGAAGACTTCTCGCGTTGGACTTCAGCCCGGAGCTAGTTGAGAGGATAAACCCAGATATCTCCAGAAGATAAACATAGCAGCTACGAAGCGACGTCGTAACGACCGCGGGAGCTAGGAGTCTCAACGCTGAAGCCCAGCCTAGTTGCAAAGCCCACTGCGGCGGAACCGACATGGACGAAAAAGAAATCCGCGAAGACTTAGGAAACTTAACATAATCCTTTATGGAAAACTTAGCCGACTTAGGAACACTATATATGTCTATGTATAAATCCTTGTAATGGGATCGGTAACTTTATACACAAAAGCATATACAGCAATAACAGATGTTTTCTCTTTGCTCATCGTTTCTTTCGTAACATAACCTAGAAATCTCTGTTTTCTCACGAAACCCTTACAAATCTAGTTGTGCTGGTATTGGCCTCCACAATTTGGCGCCGTCTAAGGGGACACTAGAGATTTTCTCACATAAAAAAACTATGTTACACACCAGATCTGCGAAGATGAGTGGCGAAGAAAACAAATCGAGCAGCAACAGCGAGGAGTCCTCATCTCACAAAACCAACCAAGAGGAGGAGAACTCCGTCAAAGCCCCTACTACCAACGAAGCTACTAAGCCTAGAGACATGGCCGAGGTCAAGCATATGCTGCAAACGCTCCTCAAAGAGTCCAACAAGCAAAAGAAGTTCAACGAGGCAACTACAAACAAGCTGAAAGCTCTTTCGCGATGGAAGCGCGAAAGACCCGAAGTCGCAGGACTCAGGGGTCGCTTTGACCCGCATCGCCTCAACTTCTCAATACCTCGTACTGCTCGAAAAGATCCAAGCGACTTGCCGGCACCACCTCCGCGGCGGGAATCTGACAGAACTCTCGAGCGCTTCGAAGGGGTCTCAGACGAAGATCAGCCACCTCCTCGTCGATGCGTGAGAACGGAGGATGTGAGTGGTAACCCAAGGAAAACGCGTGCCCCAGACAGACGGAGCGTGTCATCGTCCTCCCGGACGGAAACCCTGCGAGATGCTTCAGAGTATGATGATTACTCCAGCATCGATGAACGCGGACACTCAGTAGCAGAGCGTTATGAGAGGGAGCAGGAGCGCAGGGCGCTAAGGAGATCTTGAGATGCAGACATCGCCGAGATACGGGCTCAGATGCAGCGAGTTGTCTTCAGTTTTCTTCGACCTGAAGACAACTCAATCATAGGTACACCATGCCTCAGGTAAGGCTCCTGCAATCGCCCACGTGCTGGAGAAGGCACGGAACACACCCTTTGCCGAGCGGATCGCGAGGACTAAAATATCTGATCCAAGTAGAGTCAAGTTACCAATCTACGAAGGAACCACTGGCCCTTCGGATCATCTGATGGAATTCGAAGTAGCTCTAGGGAGAGCAAATTTCAGAGAAGCCGAGAAAGACATCGGCTACTGCAAGCTATTTGTGGAAAGCCTCAAGGGGCCTGCCCTCCAATGGTTCTATAAGTTTGAAAAGAACTCAATCCACACCTTCCATCAACTCTCAGAGATGTTCGTGCAGCATTACAACATCTTCGCGAAATGGAAGATCTATGACGCGGAGTTATGGACGAACCAGTAAGGTGAGAATAAAAGTCTATGATCTTTCATGACAAGGTTTAAACACACGTTGTGAAAGGTGGACGGTATTAGCAACACGTCCGCACTGGAGGCCTTGAGAGGAGCGCTCCGATGACCATCTCCGTTCTGGCAGGAATTGACTATCAACCTGCCGACAACCATTCAAGACGCGCTTCACCGCACTACAGACTTTGCTCGAAGTGAAGAGGAAGTCCGCGCCAAGAGAGGTGGAAAGGCTAAGCAAGCAAGTGAACCCGCTCAGGCTGCAACCCCCGCTGCGCCAAAGAAAGGCAATCCCGCCTTCATCCAATATGAAGGGGGATCCGTAGGAGCTCATAACTACCAAGTGGAGACATCAGGTTACGGCCGGGGACGAGGCCGCGGACAAGGTCGCGGCAGAGGAAACTATACATGGATCAGAGATCCGAAGGAGTACGACGAGAAATGTATTGCGAGTTCCACAAGGCTAGCGGACACTCGACTGCAAAGTGTCGCGAGTTGAGGCAGCAGCTGATAGCTAAACTGACTGGCGGCACTCTTGAGGGTGACGTCAGCCTGTCAGACTTCAAGCCAGAAGAGGTGAAGGCTCCTGCTGACACCAAACCGCAGGCGGAGAACCCCAAGCGCCAACGCCGTGATGACAATCCAGAAAACGGGAACTCGCAGGATACCATCTACATGATAATGGGGGGATCGCAGTACTGTGCTGACAACGTTCCTGCGATCGAAGCGTACCAGCGACGCGCCGAGGTCTGCGCTAACATATCTGCATCTGCAAAGCCGAAGCTTGCCAGCGACCCTATTACCTTCGATGAACAAGACGCCGAGGGTCTCGATCATCAACACAACGACCCTCTTGTGATCAACTTGACTGTCTTCAACTTTAATGTCGCCCACGTTCTCATTGATACCGGAAGCTCAGTAGACGTCATCTTTAGGGAAACGTTAGAACGAATGAAAGTCGATCTGTCCACAATTAGAGGACAACCAAAACCCATAACAGGTTTTTCTGGCGAGACAACCATGACAATGGGAACGATTCGCCTACCTATCCAAGCTGGCAACGTTAAAAAGATGGTTGACTTCACAGTATCCGACCACCTCGCAATCTACAATATGATTATGGGAACTCTCTGGCTCAATCAGATGCTAGCTGTACCTTCAACATACCACCTATGCCTTTAGTTCCCGACTAACCTTGGCGTAAAAACAATATGGGGCAACCAAAAGAATTCTCGCATATGCTTCTTGGCCGAGCACAAACTGCGTACCCTCGAATACAAGAGGGACGACGACTCTGTACCACAGGGGCAGCGAAAGAGAGCAAGGACCAGCCCCAATCAGGTCAAGCACTTGGCCAACCTCTTATAGCAATTACAGATAGCAGATGGCTGCGAAGACGAATAGTAACCTACCTGCGAACCCATGGTTTCAGTGTTTATCGATGAACAGCACCCAGATGTGTCGAAATCAGAGCTACGCTTGACGAAGACCTTAAAAAAGAACTGGTGGATTTCCTCCATAAGAACGTCAATACCTTTGCATGGGCCGCGGAGGACATGCCTGGGATAGATATCAACATTGCTAGCCATGAGCTCAATGTTGACCCAACGTTCAAGGCAATGAAGCAGAAGAGGAGGAAATTAGGTCCTGAACGAGCAAAGGCCGTCAACAACGAAGTCGAAAGACTTCTACGAGTTAGATCGAATACCGAAGTCAGGTACCCCGACTGGCTCGCCAACCCAGTCGTGCTAAAGAAGAAGAATGGGAAGTGGCATGTCTGCATTGACTTCACAGACCTTAACAAAGCATACCCTAAGGATAGCTTCCCTCTACCTCATATCGACCGCTTAGTGGAGGCAACGGCGGGAAACAAGCTTTTGAGCTTCATGGACGCCTTCTCCGGCTACAACCAGATTTTGATGCACCTCGAAGACCGCGAGAAGACAGCATTCATGACAGACCGCGACATCTACTGCTACAAGGTGATTTTTGGCCTAAAGAACGCTGGTGCAACATATCAAAGGCTGGTGAACAAGATGTTCCACGAACAGCTGGGGAGGACCATGGAGGTCTATATAGACGATATGCTAGTGAAATCCCGTGAAGAAAAAGACCATATCTCCTACCTGGAAGAGTGCTTCAACCAGCTCAACCTTCACAACAAGAAGCTAAACCCGATAAAGTGTAGATTCGCGGTAACTTCTAGAGAATTTCTTGGGTATTTAGTCACCCGCCGGGGTATTGAAGCCAATCCGAAACAAATCGACGCTGCTCCAAATGGCGTCACCAAGGGATAAGCGCGAGGTGCATAGGTTGACTGGCTGAGTGGCTGCGCTCAATCGTTTCATCTCACGTTCCACGGAGGAAATAAAAGGTTTGAGTGGACAGAGAAGTGTGAAAATGCCTTACTCAAAAAGTACCTGTCAACTCCGCCCATTCTTGTTAAACCAGTGACGGGCAAACCCCTCTTCCTCTATCTTGCTGTTTCCGAAATAGCCATCAGCGCCATGCTCGTACGAGAAGAGCAAGGCGAGCAAAAGCCAATCTTTTACGTCAGCAAGACTCTTACGGATGCTGAGACAAGATATCCTCAACTAGAGAAGCTGGCACTATCCGTCCTCATTGCATCACGAAAGTTAAGGTCTTACTTCCAATCTCACTATATTATTATCCTTAGCACATTCTCGCTGCTTTCAGTTTTACATAGCCCAAGTCAATCTGGCAGGTTGGCCAAATGGGCTTTAGAACTCAGCGAGTACGACATCGAGTACAAAGGGCGAACATGCAACAAGTCGCAAGTGTTGGCAGACTTCCTCATCGGACTCCCAGAAGACAAAGACTCAACGGACGTACAACCTGAAATTTGGGAACTGCACGTCGACGGTTCATCCTCAAAGAACGGGTCTGGAGTAGGAATACGCTTAGCCTCGCCAGCAAGGGAGATCCTTGAGCAGTCGTTTCGTCTGGGCTTGAAAGCTTCTAACAACGAAGCGGAATATGAGGCCATTATCGCTGGCATGTGACTCGCTCAGGCACTTCGAATTGAACACATTCGCGCATTCTGCGATTCACAACTAATAACTAGCCAGTTCAGCGGTGAGTACGCAGTGAAAGACGACCGCATGGAAACTTATTTGAAGATAGTGAAGTATCTCGCCTCGATATTCAAGGAATTCACACTTACACGAATCCCCGGAGGGGAAAACATCGACGCCGATGCGTTGGCCAACCTTGTCTCCGCTTCGGCTCCACCAGGAGATCCAGCCTTGAAGCAGGTTATTCCCGTCGAGTTCATTGAGTTCCCTAATATTCAACAAAACACGACGCTCTCCATCTCTACACGATCTCAAGTCGCTTAACGGGAAAGCGCTATTGATGACACTAAGATGGCAGAACCTGCCGAAGACGCAGAGCCTCTGTGTCCGCCAGCAACGACTGCCACCGAAGTCTCCGCCGCTGACATCCCTGCCACCGAAGTCTCTTCCGCTGATGGTTCACGTCAGCCTAGAGCAATCCCAATGGACGAGGATACTGAAGAATGCGAGTACGGCTGCGACAAGTTATGGATGAACGAGATACATGAATATATTGCCAATAGAAAACGGCCCAGTAGCAAGTGTGCAGCCTGCAAATTACAGAAGTAAGCTGCTCGATATGTCCTACTTGATGGCAATATCTTCAGATGGGGATTCTCCGGCCCTCTGCTCACCTGTGTGGAAGGGAATGACGCTAGGCAAATAATGAAGGAAATTCACAGCGGGTCTTGTGGCAATCATTCGGGAGGCAAAGTATTGGCAATCAAGATCAAGCGACACGATCACTTCTGGCCTACTATAGTAGGAGACTGCATCAAGTTTTCAGCCAAGTGTGAACAATGTCAGCGACATGCTCCAAAGATTCATCAGCCAACCGAGATGTTCTCTTCTATCACTTCTCCCTATCCGTTCATGAGATGGGCCATGGATATCGTTGGACCGTTGCATCCCTCAAAGCATAAGCATTTCTTACTTGTCCTAACATACTAATTTTCAAAGTGGGTGGAAGCTGAAGCTTATGCCAATATCACGGATGCCCAAGTTGAAAGTTTCGTCTGGAGGAACATCTTATGTCGTCATGAAGTCCCGTACGAAATTGTTACAGACAATGGTTCCCAGTTCGTCTCCACCTGGTTCACGACCTTTTGTGCGAAGTTGAAGATCCGACTTAGTAAGTCTACGCCCCGCTACCCTCAAGGCAATGGTCAAGCAGAAGCAATCAACAAGACAATTCTCGATGGCCTTAAGAAACGCTTAGATGAGAAAAAAGGTCGCTGGGCCAACGAGCTCGAAGGCTTATTATGGTCCCACCGCACCACTCTCCGCCGAGCAACGGGCAAGACTCCTTTCGCCTTTGTCAATGGAACTGAATACGTTATCCCGTCAGAGATCCGTTCTCCTAGAGTGCGGCGTCATCTCTTATCCGAAAATGCGGAGCTCAATCATTCACTGCTCCTAGATGAGATAGATTTCATTGATGAAAGACGTGATCAAGCACTCCTCAGAATAGCCAACTATCAAAACGCTGCCCCCAGATATTACAACTCCAAAGTCAGAGAGCGACAGTTCCGCGAAGGTGACTTAGTCTTGCGCGAAGTTTTCGAGAACACAGCGAAGCGAAACGCCGGTAAGCTTGGAGTTAACTGGGATGGGCCTTACAAGGTCACCACCATCGTCCGCCCCGGCGTCTACGAACTTGCCACCATGGCAGGGAACCCAATCCTCCATTCCTGAAACGCAAAACACTTGAAGAGGTATTATCCCTAGTCCTCTTCCAAGGCTTTTGCAATGAACTACGAGGCGACTTGATCCCTGCACAGGGTACGTAGGCAGTTTGTCTTTGGACGAGTTCAGTTGCCCTCCTCCATCAAACGGGGGGTAGTATGTGCTTTCACAGCTTGTCTTCGGACGAGTTCACTTGCCCTCCTCCGTCTAGAAAGGGGGGAATATATGCTTTCGACAGCTTATCTCCGGACGAGTTCAGATGCCCTCCTCCATCCTCCGGGGGGGAGTGGGGTACCCATACTCCTCTCCTTCACAAATTCTTTGCTGGAAACGTCAGACACTTGACACAAGTCTCGCTGACTTCATCAGCTACATCCTCTATGGGCTGCTCAAAGAATTTACCAGCAAGTTCGTTCCGTAACCGTTGCTGCTGGCCACAAGGACGATGTGTGAACTCGAAAACAAGGACATCCATCCTCGAATCCCAAGCGCACTATATAAATAATAATGTTCAGCATTGGGGCGGATGAACCTAACTGATCATTCATAAACCCAACAGCACCATTAGTACAAAGCAGCTGCCAATGGTTATTCAGTTTGTAAACCGAATAATCATTCTGAAAGCCCAATAGCACGTTGGTAAAACCAAAAGGTGTGTTTGCTCTCGGACAGATGTGTTCAAAAAGCAGCACCATTCCGAAAACCCAACAACAACGTTGGTAGAAACGGAGCGTAAAAAGCATTCGCAATTTCGCTACCCTGCAACAGCGGCGTAGAGCATTCTAAGGTGCAAAAAGGCATCTTGAGTGTAAACAATCACCAACTTATGAAGTCATTTCAAGATTCAGCCAACAAAGCGAGTACCATCACTCTTAAAATTCTTGCGATTTATCAAAAAACGCAACAAGCTAGGCTCATAAGAAAGGCAACCGCGTTCGTAATCATCCTGCACTTGCTACAATACAAGGCAAATATAATCATAGCATGGATACAAGCCATCCAATGCCATTACCGAAAATCATCGATAGCTACATCCGAAAAACCGATAAAAGTCATAAGCAAAAATCATAAAATAGACTAAGTCTGGAACAAGAACATAAAACAAGCAAGCCAGTCAATCATCGATCTCCTCGTCGCCCTCGTCGTCGGTAGCGATAACCTCGACATCGATGGTGACAGCAGCGAAAATCTCTAAAATCCTCCTCACATTGGCAACAAGATCTCCAAATAGATCGCGGGCATCGTAAATTAGGGCCTGCCGCTGGTACAACTCCTTGAGCTTGTCTTCTAGAACCGGCGGCTCTGGTTTCTGAAGAAGCTCGATGAACTCCAGATTCGCATCGATCTTAGCAAGATCCAACAAATCAGACTTGGCCTTCCCGTCAATCACTGCAAGTAACCTAGTAACCTCGCTAATTTGTCCCGCAAAACCACGAGACATCTCCTCTCTTGCTTTAGCAACGGCTTCCTCTACTCTAGCATCTTGGAGATCGTTAGCAGAGCTCAACTGTCTCTTCAACGAAGCTATCTCTTCCTTGTCCTTAGCACGTCTCGACGAGATATTCGTCAACTTAGCATCCCACTCCTCCTTTTTCCTTTGTACAGAAAGGGCGTCGCGTCCAAGAACCCGGTTCATCTCGACGAGCTCATCCAGCCTCGACTGCAAGGCGACATTGGCTGCTCTAGCCTCGCTAAGCTCGCTGTCTCTGGTACGAACATCCTCATCATAATCACCAACTAGCTCGTTCAAATGAACAAAAAGCTGCATACAAGGAAAATGAGGAGATGTGTTATCAAAACAATAGAAGCTAAGTCATAGGAAAAGTATTAAGTAAAAGGAGAATCAAACCTCCGAAGTCTTGGATTTCGTCAATGCATAAGCCTTCCCGCGAAGCAACCCGCCGACCAGTGGAAAAACACCGCCAGGAGCCGAAGACCTGAAAGTAAGGAAGGCCAAAGCTGTCGCATCATGACCCGCCAGCGCTGCTTTGTCCACAACCGCCGTGGGAGATGTGTCCAGTCTCTGTCTTTTTGGGAGGGTTCTATCAGGAATACCTCTTCCTTTACCACCGGAAAGAAGAGCTCTCTTCTTTGACTGATCATGCCGCCTTGAAACCTCCTCAGGAGTAAGGGAAGAAGAGTAAGGGTGCAAGACCGAAGTAGCGAGAGTCCTCGGTGCTGCATTCGGTGGGGCTTTCACCCGCGATGATCTGGGCACCGGGTCTGAGGTCAATACTGTCACAGTCCTCGGCTCACCGGTGTCCGATGTCTTCGCTGCTCCTACTGCTCCAAGCAAAGCTCTCCGGTGAGACGATGACCTTTTCTCGCCCCGGAATGACGATAGCAGAGAGCGCTCTCTCGATCCTCTAACGACCTAACGATCCTAGCCAATCACCCTTCCCGGAGGCGAGAGCCCCGTGAATGGCAGCTACAACACCTAAGTCAGTCACAGGAAGCGCTTGCTTCACTACAAAAACAAAAAAGACAGCAAACCAAGGGTTAACATATGAGGCAACACCAAAAAAAAAAACTAAACTAAGTGTTGGTTACCTCTTCTCTCCCATGTCGTCTTAACAAGGGCAACACAGCCCGCTTCGACGGTCCTCTCTGAATCTCAACAAAGAAAAAACAATCCTCAAAGTGCTCGTCTTTGCTTGGAAATCCGTCGATGAGCCTGCGTCCCGTTACGGGAGTAATGTTATACTTGAGCTCCTCTTTTCGACCGCGAGTCCTAAAATCCAACAAACAGGACAAGTACTCAGTGCTAATCTCAACAACACACTCTCTGCCCAACACATAGACGCTGATGAGATGCCTAAGACCCCTAGGGTTAATATGAGCAAGAGAGGCATTGTTCGCCGCTAGAAAACGAAGGAGGAATCCAAGCACCGGAAACCAGAGCAGGCACTGGTCAAAGTAGTTCTCATACAGAGTGAAGTACCCCGGAGGCGGGGCATCGGCTCTGTCAGTGGAGTCAGGGACAATCAGCGCAATCTCCTCTGAAATCCTGCATTTCTCTCGAAGGAGTTGGAGTCGCCTTGGGGGTTGACCCTGGGGGATCTGGGTGAGTCGTCGCCTT
Organism: Arabis hirsuta; assembly: GCA_964056655.1. Taxonomy (NCBI): domain Eukaryota; kingdom Viridiplantae; phylum Streptophyta; class Magnoliopsida; order Brassicales; family Brassicaceae; genus Arabis; species Arabis hirsuta. Next base: position 26,559,085 of record OZ053302.1, on the reverse strand, counting down.
TCGCTTCTTCTTAGTCATCATCGTTTGTTCAACCTCAACAAGCATATCATCATCATCTCTCTCAACGCTGTGAGCTCGTGAATCAAGCAAATAGGAAGAAAGTGATGCATCAGCGTAGCCAGGCGGAAGCTACGGGTCCTCATCATTCAGAAGGGTCTTCGTCGTCGATGAGCCTCCTCGGGTCTTCATCACCAGCGAGAGTTTTCGGGTCAGTAGGACCGAAGTCCACTGGGTTTACGGAGACATCGGTGTCAACATCATCGGTTCCACGAAGATGGTGCCGTGAGAGAACGAGTTTATTGCGATGACGAGTCCCCAGAGTCACGTTTTTGGGACATGTCGATGCCGGCCTCGTCGAGTCATCGGTGCATTGGCACGAGGACATCGGGTCTCCGTCGCCATCGCAAGCCTTGGGTGGACTCATCGGGTCTTCAGTGGCGCGATAGTCCTTGGGTCCTCGATGGACATGTCGGGTCTTCGGTGCCGCAATAGTCCTTGGGTCTTTGGTGGATCGAGCTTCGGACCGAGCGAGCAAAGGCATCGGGGCTTCGGACCGAGCGAGCGAAGACATCGGGGCTTCAGACCGAGCTGTCAGAGTTTTTCGGTCCGGAATCTCGCCGGAGGTAACAGTATGGCGGTCATTGGTGCCGCCGTGGCCATCGGCTCCGTGTTTTCTAGTCAAGCCATCGATTTTCGCCTTATCCATGACCTCAAATTTACCTACATCAATCAACAATAAAGATCAAAGGTCAAGGATTTTCAACAATTAACCAAGATCAAATCCTTTTCATCTCCAACACTCCTAGAATCGAAATGCAATAAACATCCTAAGGATCTACACAAATCAAGCTTGATGAGCAACAACAAGCAAGGATTCAAAGATTTCCTTTAGCAATCAACAACAACTAAGCTTGTTCTCCATGGAAATCTAGATCTATAAATTTGGGTTTTTCAAAAAAGAAAAACCATGGGAATCTAGAAGATTTGTGCAAAGGAATCAACAAGGATACTCACCAAAAAGAAGGAAGAAACGTCGACGGCAGTGTAGAAGGTACGACGGCGATGGAGCAGAACTCGACGAGCTCGACGGCGCAAGAAATGGAGGAGAAGAACAAGGGAAAGCCCTAGAGAATGTGTGGAGAAGAAAGGGAAAAAAAAATCTTATCTTTATAAATATCTCTCTTCCCTATCTCATTGGCGGGTCCCAGAAATCATTTTCCCATCACCAACGACATCGTTGATATCAACGATTTGAACGCGAAGTCTTGAAATCTTCATATAAAAACAAAAAAAAGCTGCGATGATTTAAAATCTTCAGCGCGAAAACTATCACCAGTGACGATGTCGTCGGTTCCGAAGAGCAAAGTGAAGTCTTGAAACCTTCGAAAACGAACGCGGAACGCTTGCGGTGTTGCCAACACTAACGGCGCGAGTTTATAGCACCACGCTAACATCAATACGACAACATCCCAACTTTGAACATTGACCCCAATGATCTTTAAACTCGATACTATTATCGCTAACACTACCGAGATGGGGGGCTAACTGTTGGGGTCGGATTTCACCCGCTCAACCTCAATGTTCAAAGATTGGGTAACATAACAAACATACATTGAGTCACGTTGACATCTAGAGAATATATGGTTCCTAAGTCGTTTCCAGACAAGTCTTCTCCGATCCTAACTCCTCTCCGCTTGCAAGGCGAAGTCTTTTCCGCTTGCAAGGCGAAGTCTTCTCCGCCTGCGAGGCGAAATCTTCTCCGCCTGCGAGGCGAAGTCCTCTCCGCATGCGAGGCAAAGTCTTTTAAGTCTTGCTTTCATGTAGAAGAAAGCATCAATGCAGGGGCCACCGATGACTCTGATAGGGTGACACCGAAGACCCCTGCTTTCGCCTCGCAGGGAAGATCATGCTTTCGCCTCGCAGGAAGGATCATGTCTTCTTCTCGCGGGAAAGATCATATCTTCGCTCCGCAAGAAAGACGCAAAGACTTCCTGCGTTGGACTTCAGCCCAAAGCCAGTTGAGAGGATAAGCCCAGATATCTCCAAAAGATAAGCATAGCAGCTACGAAGTGACGTCGTAACGACCGCGGGAGCTTGGAGTCTCAACGCTGAAGCCCAGCCCAGTTGCAAAGCCCATTGCGGCACAACCGACATGGACGAAAAGGAAATTTGCGAAGACTTAGGAAACTTAACATAATCCTTTATGGAAAATTTAGCCGACTTAGGAACACTATATATGTCTATGTATAAATCCTTGTGAAGAGATCGGCAACTTTATACACAAAAGCATATACAGCAATAACAGACGTTTTCTCTTTTACTCATCGTTTCTTTCGTAGCTTAACCTAAAAATCTCTGTTTCCTCACGAAACCCTTACAAATCTAGTTGTGCTGATATTGGCCTCCACAGTACTTCTATGTTATTTTACATACGCCCAACAATCAAAATAAGTAAGCTTTTACCTTTTTAATGATCAATTTGTTATTTAATTTATTTAAAGAATCAAAATTTTGAACATATACCGTATAATTTGATTTTAGGTAAAGTCCATTGCAACAGGGAGCCATGAGCCAATACTTCTCCGAGTGTCAGTGACATACACAATTTTTGTTTCTCCGTTTTTATGTATATACTAAAAAACAAAAACAAGTCTAATTTTGTTTCAGGTGCCAAATGCTATAGGTTTCTTGATCGGTATCACTGAGAGCAAATAATTACAAAAAGTTGTTATACCAAATAATTATCTAGGTTAACATATTACACATTTGGAACAAATTATTAGACATATACAATAATATATGTGAAAAGAAATAGATTGTTTATTAATAAAAATTACAGCGTATGCAAAAGATATCTTCTTTTGCACAAATCCGCAACTTGTATGTCTTTATTATATTCACCACAGTTCCCTAAAAAAAATGATTAGTCATCTTTTTTCTTACATAATATACGTTTATCAGAATAAATATCTATGGATCATACAAGTTGTAGTATGTTTTGTATTTATCGAGACATCTGCATCATCTCAACAAAATTGTTGGAATGCATCTTTGTATTATATTTCGTTAGAACCTTAAATTGTAAGGAGAGAATAATTGATACTTGATTATTTTTTTTGTCTCACTCTTCTTATTGCTTTGCTACGTTTTTTTAACTTTTACATCGATTTATTAGTGAATTATTATATTTTTCTGGATTCACAATTTATGGTGGAGTAAGATTATCTTTCGAGAGTCTTAGTTAGAAATTTCTAAAAATATTAAAATTCCTAAAATCACTATTAATTTTCTCATATGGTGGAGTAAGATTTTCTTTCGAGAGTCTTGGTTAGAAATTTCTAAAAATATTAAAATTCCTAAAATCACTATTTAATTTTCTCATACCATGCATTTTTTTTGTTAACGTAACGATTGTTTTTATTAAAGTTTTTTGTGACTTTTTTTTTAAATCGTATTTATCTATCTAAAGTTTTAAATGTTTTTATATATTGTATTGTTGGATTTAATAAATAAAATATATATTTTTTAAACCGTTAAAAATTCACAATAACAAATTTAATTTGGAACTATAATTTTTAGTGGATATCACAAAAAAAAAAAGATAATTGGTTAAAATATTATTGGTTTATTTTATTGAAACTGATCATATTTATGTTACACTTTAATATTTAAAATTAACTTACATTAAATTTAGCTATTAAATTATAAGAATTAATTGTTAAAGTTATTAACAACACTTATTTTTTTTTCAATAAATAAATCAAAAAGATAAATTTCAAAAGAGTAAATGACACGTGGCATTCTTTACTTAGCTTAAAAAAAGCTTTAAAATATTATATAAGATATTCTCCGTTGAACAACCCGAAATGCTAGGCACGTGATGAAGAACAGACGGGAAACCTTAGGCTATCTACATTGGGTTTTTTTTTCAACCCCTTTTTTTTTCATCTTTTAGCATTCCACATCATCTTCTCTTTCTTCCACATAATAATTCAACACCCATTCATCTTTTTTCCTCTACAATGGTTTGGTTTAAAAAAATTCAACACCATACCCCACTAATTGTTTTTCATATTCTTATTTTTGTATAGTTTTGTGATTACATATTTATAATAATTATCTATTCGAATTAAATAAAATAAATAAAAAATAATTAATTAACTAAAGTAAAAGTTATATTTGTTCTTTTATTTTATTTTAAATTTTTATTTGTAAATAATAAAAATAAGAAATAATCATTATTGAAACAAATAAAATTACGAAAAACTTGAAATAATACAATACATTGATAAACACAAAACACTACTAATAAAACACACATAACTTAATTAGTACAATAGATTCAACTCACAAACAATAAAAATTTTAAATCACACACACACAAAAACTTAAAAATCTCTTTAATAATTGAATTTTGCCCATATGTGTTTGACTAGATCTGCTTGCAATTCGTAATGTATATTTGAATCACGCAACTCAGATCTAGCACGCACATGATTTGCAAATGCAGGTAGCACTTCGGTAGAGAATGTTGACCAGTGTACTAGACCCACTTGCCTCAGACTGATCATAATCGGTCCAGTGTTGAGCATATGTATCTCGTTCATCCTCAACAATCATATTATGCAATATGATACATGACCTCATGATGATAGCCAAATCCGCTATGTCCCACATACGAGCTGGTTCGCGAATGATTTTAAATCGAGCCTGCAACACTCCAAATGCACGCTCGATGTCCTTTCGACATCCTTCTTGATGTTGTGCAAATAACTTGTCTGGTTCACTTTGAAGAAGTCTAATTGACTTGACAAAAGTCGGATAAGAAGGATAGATACCATCAGCTAGATAGTACGCCATATTATACAGACGTTGGTTCACGAAAAAGTTCACTCTTGGAGTATTTCCCTGTTCAACATCGTCGAACACTGGTGAACGATCAAGAACGTTTATATCGTTCAATGTTCCCGGACACCCAAAAAAGGCATGCCAGATCCATAGATCATAGGATGCAACTGCTTCAAGAATAACAGTAGTGGTTCCTTTATCTCCCCGAGTAAATTGACCTTCCCACACCGTAGGACAATTTTTCCATTCCCAGTGCATGCAATCAATACTTCCAATCATTCCTGGGAACCCCCGCATATCACTAACATGTAGTATTCTTTGTAGGTCATCTTGAGTTGGGGCTCTGAGATACACTTGCTCATACAATTGTATTATCCCTTTGCAGAACCTACGCAAGCACTCCAATGCCGTAGTACCACCTATTTTGATGTATTCGTCGACCGCGTCGGCTGATACACCATCTGCTAACATTCGCATAGCCGTGGTACATTTTGCTAGTGGAGATATACCTTCTTTATTGGCTGCATCAAATCTTTGAGTGAAGTAGTTGTCATTGCTTGATAGGTTCCCAACGATCCGAAGGAAAAGATGTTTTCGCATCCGAAATCGTCGACGAAACATTGCATCGTCATAAGTAGGTTGATTGGAAAAGTAGTCGTCAACCAATCTTTGGTTTGCTGCTACATGATCTCTTTTGAAGTATTTTCTCTTGTTACGGGGTGCTGAGTCTTGCTCTATTTTATTTCGACGCTCCCGAAACCGGTTGAAAATAAACTTCGCTTCTAGTTCAGACTGCCTTTTGTAAGCTTCAATATCAAAAGGAAATTCAGATGGATCCATTGATATTTTTTTTAAGATGAGATTTTTGGTATTGGTACATCAATGGAAGAGTGAGTTCCCATTTATAGAAAATTGAGTGGTTGAAATCGGATTAATAGATAAGGATTGGATTCCTAATGAGTGGTTGATACCGATGGATTTCAAAAAATGATGTATAATAGTTAAATAAAAGATAAGGAGAAACTGAAAAAATACATAAAGTTTAAAGCGACAGACACACATTTTTAAAGAAGAAACTGACAAAATACAAACGAAAAATGACAACCAAACATTATTAAAGCAGAAATGAATAAAGAAACATTATTAAAGCAGAAACGACAACCAAATATTATTAAAGGAGAAACTGACAAAATACAAACGGAAAATGACAACCAAACATTATTAAAGATGAAATCGACAAAAAAATATTATTAAAGCAAAAAACGACAACAAAACATTATTAAAGAAGAAATCGACAAAGAAATATTATTAAAGCAAAAAACGACAATCAAACATTATTAAAGAAGAAACTGACAAAATACAAACATACACTTGATAATAATTAATTTCCAAATAGATCGTGGGTTAACCTCTCGAACAGCTCTTTGCTATGGTCATCGAGATGCTCTTTTTCATTTAACTTCATCCACAACTTCATCTTCTTGACATTAGTCTTTTCTTTCTTGGCATTAGTCTTTTCTTTCATCAATTGGTTTGCCTCATCTTGCCTCTTTTCTATTTTTTCTAATCGTTCTATCTCTTGCTTCCTGAATTGTACGTATTCACTCCACTCTTCGTCGACCACATCCAAGGTTGCAGCCTTACCTTTCTTTTTACTCTTTTTTTTAGTTGCATCTCTTCCCATTGGACGAACACTAGATCCTACAGAGTTAGATTCACTGGCATCACTCTCGTGGGCTCTTTTAGATCCACTGCTTCCAGAGCCAGTATTTCCTCCTACCTGACTACCATAGCGAGGTTGATCACGAACAGCGATCCATTCTTGCATTAAATTGAAACTTCCATTCTTACCACTTGAAAATAGTGCATGCGCTTTCGCCAATACGTTATTTTCCGACCACCCACTTTGTTGCATACGCTTAGCGCTATCGTAAGCGCCAACCCATTTGCTCAATATCCTGTTCACGTAGCTGAAATGATTTTTGCACGAAATTGCATCACGCGGAGGATCAAATGAGCAATGCTCATTACAATACTCAGCAATTTTACTCCAATATGATTCACTTTTCTGATTTTTTCCAACAACACTATCTGTTCCAAATTTAATCCACCCACTTAGTAGCTTCAAATTTTCCTCAGTGGTCCACTTAGGGTTTTTCCGGCGAACTGGAGTTGAATCATCTGCATTTGGAGTAGCTTCATTAACACCGCTCATCCCACCCAGAGCCATTTGTGTAGAAAATTCAGGAAATTCAGTTGCTCCAGCATTCGGAACAAATTCAGTTTCTTTTGGAGTGGAAGAATAAGGGGGTGCTTGAGATGAAGATGGCATCATCGATCCATAATATGGACGATAATTTGGAACAGCCGACGGCATGAAGAAATTTTGTGGAAAACCATAATTTGGTATATTTTGTGGTTGGTTGGATGATTGATTTTGAAATTGATAGTTGTTGGGATTTGGATAGTTAAATGGGTAATTAGCAAAATTTTGGGTGTTAAAAGATTATTATTGGGATCCATTTCACTAAAAAAAGAAAGTAAAAATGTAAACAAGAGTTTATGAGAGGCTATTATAGTAGAAAAGATGGATTTTTTTTGTGTCCAAATCAAATGAAACAAGTCTCTATTTATAGAATATGAAAAATGATGAATTTTGGTATAAAAAAATTTAATAAAAAAATTATTTACAATGTAATAATTGATCTGAATTATTTTGGATGAAAAAAATATAATATTATTTATTTCCAAAAGAAACTAAAATCTGTCACAATCCCTTCTCTCCTCGCGAACCCACAATTTGCTCCCCCCAATCAAACAACGCCACATATACAGCTTTTATTCTATTTATCTTATTCAATCGGTTGAAATAAGTCAACCAAATTTAATCCACCTATTATTCAACCTTCTCTTAATTTGCCACTGCAGTCATTCAACAGCTGAATCTTTTTTTTTCAACTGGCCATTGTAGATAGTCTTAAGCATTAAAGTTGAGTGAAATCGAAACGAACATAAGTGTCCAACGAAAATATAATACTAAGACTGTTTGCTAATTTGAAATGGTACTGTAATAGTGTTTTTTTATAGTTATATAAATCGTGACATGTAGATGTTTCTTTATAGATATATAGATAATTAGTGATCAATATAAAAAAAAAGACTTTTGCGTCAATCTTTTCTAGCTGTAATAATAAAGATTTGAACCGCAAACGTTATCAACTGTTCAAAACCTAATCAGAAATTTAAGATCTCAGCTACCGGCGTGAATGATTGAGCAGACGATCCCAAATTGTTCAAAAGCCTAATCAGAAATTTTAATCAAAATATGAATCTCTCAAAGCCATCAAGCTGAGATTTTTCTTCAGCAAAACGGAAACTTACCTCGAAAAAACGGCCATCACCAGCTAAAATTGGAAATGAAAATTCAATATTCTTGTAAAGAATACATCCACCATGTGGACCATTTCGATATTTTATGTTATTAGTTGATGCATCCAGTAAATGGTCACACGTGTGTCTGTTGACAATACGGAATACGGCTTTCGCAAAATTCATTACCCAAATAATCAGGCTGAGAGCACAATTTTCTGATTATGCCATAAAGAAAGTTAGGCTTGATAACGCCGGTGAATTTACTACACAAGTTTTTAATGACTATTGTATGTCAATGGGAATTGATGTTGACCACCATGTTCCCCATGTTCATACACAAAATGGCATGGCTAAGGGTTTGATTAAACGTTTGCAACTTATTGCAAAACCGTTAATCTTGAGAACAAAACTCCCAATTCATGTATGGGGACATGTTATATTGCATGCTGCGGCATTGGTCAGGTAAGAGCAAGTACATATAATATCTGGCCAAGAACCAAATATATCCCATCTTCGTGTTTTTAGGTGTGCGGTTTATGTTCTTGTAGCCCCACCGCAAAGAACAAAAATGGGGCTACAAAGAAGACTTGGGATATATATCAAGTATACGTCACCAAGCATAATTCGATATCTTGAACCAAAAACTGGTGATATGTTTACGGCACGTTTTGTCGATTGTCATTTTAATAAAGACGAATTCCCAGCGTTAAGGGGAGGAATTAAAGGAATTTCAAAACATATTACTTGGTGTGCACCATTTTTGGTATGTCTTGATCCCCCCAACAAAACAACGCGAGGTAGAAGTTCAGAAAATTGTACATTTACAAAATTTGGCAAACCAGTTACCTGATGCGTTCACATATACAAAAAATGTGACAAAATCATATATACCTGCTAGAATCAATGTGCCAGAAGAACAAATCGATGGAAACAAAGCGAATGAACCTAAGGTTCAATTAAAGAGGGGGAGGCCGATGGGTTCTAAGGATAAAAATCCTCGAAAGAAAAATAAATTAGGAGAAAAAAATAAGGTTATAGAGGAACCACACAAAGAAAAATGTCCAGATGACATGTATGAAATGGTTCCAGAAAAACCAGATGAAGAAAAATGTTCAGAAGATGAACATGATACAGAAGCATATGAGATTTCCTTTAATTATGCCCAAAATAGAAAAATATGGGTTAGAGATGAAATCGATGATACTGTTGGAATATTTTCTTTCTCTGTATCTAAAGAAATTGATCAGGATGATCCAAACCCAAAGTCTGTATTAGAATATCACTAAAGGTCTGATTGGGAGAAATGGCAAATGGCCATGAGAAATGAATTAGACTCTCTTAATAAAAGAGATGTTTTTGGGCCTATAGTCATTACACCCAAAGATGTAATCCCAGTCGGATACAAGTGGGTCTTTGTACAAAAAAGGAATGAGAAAAACGAAGTCACAAGATATAAAGTCCGGCTCGTGGCCCAAGGTTTTTCTCAAAGACCGGGAATTGATTATGAAGAGACATATTCTCCGGTTATGGATGCAATCACATTCAGATACTTAGTGAGCTTAACGGCATTTTAAGAATTTAGAAATATACCTAATGGATGTTGTGACAGCATATCTTTATGGATCACTTAATAATGATATATACATGAAAATCCAAGAAGGATTAAAGATCTTAGAAGGATCAAAAGTGCATGAAGTATCATCTAAGGATATATTTTCTGTCAACTTACAACGATCACTTTATGGATTAAAGCAATCTGGTTGCATGTGGTATAATCGCTTAAGTGAATATTTATTAAGTAAAGGATACAGCAACAATGCGACATGCCCTTGTGTGTTTATTAAGAAATCTTCGTCAAGATTTGTAATCATTGTAGGGGTCGGATTTCACCCCTATGAGATCGATATAACGACAAGATCAACTGGGCAGCATCCTAACGAAATCGGAGCAAGTCTACAAAGACCTAGTCTGAATCTAGGTCCAAAATGACATTAAACCCATTAACAAAAATGGGCTTAATGGAGTAATGGGCCTAATTTTAATATATTGTTTAATGGGCCAAACCCATTTATTAGCTGGCCCATTTTACTTAGAAGTACTATATATAGTTCATTATCATCTCCCAAAAAGGGATCGATTCATTTGTAACCAGAGCTTAACAGAAACAGCAATAAAACATATCTTCAACTTTTGCTTTGTGATTCATACTCAGAAGACTCAGTTCTCCTTTCAACCCTTGACAAATTCAACTGTGTAGGATCCGCCGTCCACAGCTTGCCGCCGTCTAAGGGGACTTAAGATCTTTTTACTCGAAGGAATCACTCGGCAAGCAACCTAAGCACGATGACTGACCAGCGCGACAACCTCATCGACAACACCGGCGACAATCGCGTCGATAACAGCAACGACCCAAAGGAACTCGCAGCAAACGCAGTCGCAGCGAAGAACTCTGCACAAGACAAGACAGTAGAAAAGAACACTGCAGAGGACACATCCACCAAAGAGCAGACACCGCCCACCCCGGAGGAAACCCCTAGGACCTTGGCTCAGCTGGCTCGGATACAAGGCATGTTCGAAGAGATCCTTAGGAAGTCAAAGGAGCAAGACACCTTCAACAGTATGATGAAGAACCGAATGGACTCCCTAACCGCAACGGGCCACGGAAAAGGAACAGGATTCACGCGCCAAGTCGTGGATCGCGTCGCCCCAACAACGCTTAACTCCTCCACACCCTTAGAGACGCAGAGAATTCATCGACCTCGTCTGTTCGATCTAAACGCCGAGCCGACTCCCGGAAGCAGAGGACGAGACATAAACAAAGGCAAGGCGACAGCTGGCGGTTCGGCATCGGCAGGAGGCTTGGCGGATCGGCTAGTTCAGGCGATTCAGCACCAGCTCGCAAGCCAACATCGGCGGTTGATCTGGAAGATGATGCTGAAGAGGACAACCCCGATGAACCTGGCAGGCGACTGCAGGACAAACCTATTACTCTGAAGATGAGCAGTATGCCGAAGAGCTCGCCGAAGAGGAAGAACGCCTCCGCTAGGAGAGACGACGAGCCCCCGAAACCCGTAGAGTTGCACCACGAATGCAGCGGGATGAATTAGAAGAGATTCGTGCCTCTATGTACCAAAATGCTATGGATCTAAAGGCGATGCGTTCACAAATGCATCGAGTCACCAGCACGGCTTCAGAGATCGATTGAGTGCTTGAAGAAGCGCAACGTACGCCTTTCACGTCTCGCATCTTGAAAGCAAGATTGTCTGACCCTGGAAAGATTAAAGTGCCAACCTATGAAGGAAATTCCGATCCAACGGATCACATAACTGTTTTCACTATAGCAATGGAAAGAGCCAACTTCAGAGAAGATGAAAGGGATATTGGTCAATGTCATATGTTCGTAGAACACCTTAAAGGGCCAGCTCTCCAGTGGTTTGCTGGACTTGAGAGTAACTCCATCGATAACTTCAGCCAGTTGTCTGAGACCTTCCTCAAACAGTACGCTATATTCATAGAGCGAAGAACTATGGGAGCCGACCTGTGGACAATGATGCAGGGACCTACGGAGACCCTCCGCAACTTCATCGAACGGTTCAAGACCATCCTGTCAAGGATAAAAGGCATTGACGACGCATCGGCCCTCGAGGCCTTGAGGAAAGCATTGTGGTATAAGTCAAACTTCCGAAAAGAGATAATCGTGAACGAGCCGGCGACAATCCAGGATGCTCTCCATCGAGCAACCAAGTTCGTAAGGAATGAGGAGGAGATGAAGTTGTTGGCGAAAAAGCATGGGAAAACGAAGTCGTCCAACGTTTCTTCTCAGAATCAAAACCAGCAAGGCAACAAGAAGAACAACCAAACACCTGGATTCGTCCAGCACGAAGGAGGATACGGGGGAGCTCATAACTATCAGATCGAGTCGCTAGGATACGGTCGTGGCCGGGGTCAACGTCAAGGTCGTGGGGAAGGTCCCCGGAGCAACACATGGACAAGAGATCAAAGCGCTTATGACGAAACAACTTTCTGTGAGTTCCATCAAGTCGCTGAGCACTCTACTGCAAAGTATCGTACTTTGGGACTCAAACTCGCCGCTGGCACTCTCAAAGGCGACATTAGTATCAACGATCTCGAGACGGATGACCATACTGACGAACCTGATCAAACAAACGGCAATAACCCAAAGCGAGGACAGAGAAACGATGACGAACCACCACCGCACGAACCGAGACAGCGAATACACTAAGTTACTTCACTTGAACTACGAAGCGGCTTGATCCCTACAAAGGGTACGTAGGGAACCTATTTTCGGATGGGTACAGCTGCCCCTCCTTAAAAAGGGGGCAATGGGTACCGTATACTCCCTTCACCTTACACGGCTTACCGTTTTTAATCAATCGAAAGCCAAGTGTTCACTTGCAAAATTTATAAAAACTTAACTATTGAAAGCCAAGTGTTTACTTGCATACTCATTCAAAGTCTTCTTTAAAGCATACTTCTTCTCTTTGATATCTCGCCGCTGTTGGCCACAGTGACGAACTCTTTACATCCCCAGCGAATAAAGCGCGCTATATAAATTTAGTGTTCATTGTTGGAGCTGACTTGTTCACGGGAACATATCCGTAAACCAGAATGTTCAACTCAGAAACCCAGCACAACAAATCGCTGGTCTAAATTTTATGCTCATTGCTAGAGCGGACTTGTTCACAGGAACATATCCATAAACCAGAATGTTCATCTCAAAAACCCAAAAACTTCGTTGGTCATTACGCAATAACGTGGTCATTTTCGGAGCAGGCGTGTCGATGCAGACTCGTCTGTAAACCGAAATGATCATTAGAAAACCCAATTAACTTAACACTGGTCCCAACAACAATATAGTTGATCTTTGGAAACAAACCAATCAACGACAGCTGGCCTCACAACAAGGATAAGCATCATCCTAACTCAAATCGTTATCTCAAATAACGTAAGGCAAAAAGAATGATAATTCTGAACAAAAGGATGAACACCATCCACGTTGAATCATATGCTAAGTCTGAAATCAAAAGTACGACAAAGTGCTAAAATAAAAATCAACTAAGGCTCGATCTCCTCAACGTCATCGATAATCTCAACGGCTTGCTCAGAAGGAATCGCCGTCGCAAAGTTCGACGAGTTATCATCGCTTGACGAACTCGAAGAACTCGAATCTGAGTCAGCGACCTCTTCAACGGCATCAGCGTTCGAGTCCACAACTCGATCATCAGTCGTGCCAGCAGGCGAATCCTTAAGGATTCCTCCAAGTTCGCGCACATGCTTAGCAAATACCCCATCCGTGAGCGATAGGTTTGCCTCCTGCTTCACAAGGTCAACGAGTTCTTCACCGAGATCAGGCACCTTGTCACTCTGAAGCAGCTTTATAAACTCAATGTCACTCCGGACTTCAGCAAGATCAATTATATCAATCCTCGGCTGGTCATTGATCATTTTGATCTTCTCTTTGGCGCGATCGATCTTCGCCTCGTACCTTGCCACCAGCTCGTGCCTTGCTTCTTCTACAGCCTGCTGCACAGCCGTATCTTGAAGCTTGGCAGCAACATCTAATCGGGTGGTAAGGTTACAGACTTCCTTCTGAAGACGCTTCCTCTCAGATTCATACTCCGTGAACGTCCCATCCTCGGTTTCCTTCATAGTAGCTTGGAGAGTAGCAACGCGATCCTCTGCATCCCTTTTCTGCTTCCTATGATCGTCGCAAGCCTTCTGAACATTTGCAAGCTGACGAGTCAACGAGCGAGCAGTCACCTCATAGTCGATCGCGAGCTTGTTAAGCGAAGAAAGGAACTGCCAAACCAAGAAACAGATCACGGAAAACAAGATAGAAGATTAAAAAGAAGGAAAAATCAAATCGCTATCCCATGAGAGTCGCCACGAAGTCCTACCGTCATACAATCGAAGGCCATGCTTGAGTAAGATCTCTTCTTCGACATCTCTCCTGGAGGGGGAAACTCAGTGCCTAGGAAGACAATCTTGGACAAATGCGACGCCGCCCGCGCAGCATCATCAAAGGACTCCTTCGTACCAAAAAGAATAGTGGAAGTCATCACCACACGATCACATCGAGGAGTTGAAGCGTGCCTCGATCTGTTCAAGTCCTCTTTGCCAACACTGCCTTTCTCCTTCTCTTCTCGGGAACGCATACGACTTGCTCCTGCGTGATCATCCCTTCTCCTCATATCATCGTGACGCCTATGCGATTATTCAGATCGACGATCGATGATGACAACAACATTTCACTCTAACTCAGGATGACGCGGCCTAGGTGCAAGGGTTCCAGTAGTGCCAGCTCTAGGGACTGTCATCAACGGTCTTGCTTGTTGAGACACTCTCGTGTTCAAATCTGTCCTGGCCTCAGCAGCTCTCCTCTCACGAGCAGATGGTTTCCTCGCATTGTCTGACATCTCTAGTGACGAATTCAACGAAGTAACTCCAAAGCAACGAACAAGCAACTCAATTCTCCTCTCCGCTGCACCAATAAGCAATGATCGAAGTCAATTTTTCTCCACAAACCTAGCCTTGTCATCGAGCCGTCGAGTCGCCGAGTTAAAAAAAAAAAAAAAAAAAAAAAAAATCTCGTTGACCCAGTCACCGATTTGACTCGGCCGAGTCGACTCGGACACTGAGTCAACTCGCCAGATCTCAAACGCCGCCTTTTTCACCCGCGTTCTCGTCTTGCCTCGCCTCGCCATCAACGAACTCGCCGGAACCATCAACGAACGTCGCCTCTCCCATCGTGAAGTAAATCGGATCTCTCTCTCTCTCTCCTCCTCTCGACCAACGGACACTCTCTCTCTCACTCGAACCGTCGCGACACTTCTCCGGATTAGGTCAATCTCGTTGTGTGGAGGCTTCGTCCGCCGCGGCTCGCCGGAAAACTCGATCCACTTCACTACTCCTCTCGCCGAAGACAACCTTGTGGATGCTACGGAGGAGCCTTGCCGATGCGACGAACCACGAACCGCGAATCAGAAGATGAGTCCAATGACGGCGAGGCGGGGGTGAAGACAGCGCCGGCGGCGACGTTGAAGGGAGGCGGAGCCGGCGGTTCAAAGAAGAAGAAACAAAAAAAAACAAAAAAAACAAACCTACAAAAAATAATAATAAAATAATGAGGGGAGATTACTTTTTACCTTCTGTTCACGAGAAGAAGTGAATTAGTAAAAAAGAAAATAACTCCAGGGAAACAGACTTATTTATACCTAGAGGATTTCCTAAAATCACTTAGTCTCTAGAACGGGTTGCAAAGCCCACTAACGCAACAAGACCATCAGTTTTGTCAGGCTTCTAAGTTAAAAAAAAAAAAAAACAAGTCTAGGAAAACACGCTGACATCGGCTCAACGCGGAATAACAGAAACTTCCGGAGTTCGATGACTAGACGTCCACGCCTGGCAACTTCACCATCCAACATATCAATTTCATATTTCAACAACTTTTACTTCGGCATCATCTTAACTCGATACAGCCAAGTTGGGGGGCTAACTCAAGGTCCACTAGCGAAACAAGACTATCAACTTTGTTAGGCTTCTAAGTAAAAGAATGGGCAACAACGAGAAGTTCAGGAAAACACGGTGACATCAACTCAATACGGAATAGCGAAAACTTCCCGAGTTTGATGATAAGACGTTCACGCCTGCGACTTCGCAGTTCAACATATCGATCTCAGATTTCAACAACTTTTACCTCGGCATCATCTTAACTCGATACTGCCAAGCTGGGGGGCTAACTGTAGGGGTCGGATTTCACCCGATATAAAGACAAGATCAACTGGGCAGCATCCTAACGAAATCGGAGCAAGTCTACAAAGGCCTAGTCTGAATCATGGCCCAAAATGACATTAAACCCATTAACAAAAATGGGATTAATGGAGTAATGGGCCTAATTTTAATATATTGTTTAATGGGTCAAACCCACTTATTAGCTTGCCCAGTTTACTTAGAAGTACTATATATAGTTCATTATCATCTCCCAAAAAGGGGATCGATTCATTTGTAACCAGAGCTTAACAGAAACAGCAATAAACATATCTTCAACTTTTGCTTTGTGATTCATACTCAGAAGACTCAGTTCTCCTTTCAACCCTTGACAAATTCAACTATGTAGGATCCGCCGTCCACAATCATTGCAGTATATGTAGATGACCTGAACATAATTGGAACTCAGAAAGAGATTGATGATGCAAGAACTCATATAAAAAAAAAAGAGTTCGAAATGAAAGATCCTGGGAAAACAAGATTTTGTCTAGGGCTTCAGATAGAACATCTCAAAAATGGAATTTTTGTGCATCAATCAAATTACACCAAAAGGGTGTTAAAACGCTTTAATATGGATAAAGCGACTCCTTTGAGTACTCCAATGGTCAATAGATCGCTTGATGTTAACAAGGATCCATTTCGACCTTGTGAAAATGACGAGGAAATGTTAGGTCCTGAAGTACCTTATATGAGTGCTATTAGTGGACTTATGTATCTTGCTAATTGCATTCGACCAGATATAGCTTTTGCTACTAATCTACTTGCAAGATACAGTTCCTCTCCCACGCGTAGACATTGGAACGGAATAAAACACATATTCCGTTATCTTCAAGGTACGATTGACTTTGGATTATTTTATTCAAGAAACCCCGAGGTTGGTCTAGTTGGTTTTGCAGATGCAGGCTATTTATTAGATCCGCATAAAGCTCGATCGCAAACTGGATATGTTTTTACAATTGGTGGAACTACGATCTCATGGCGGTCTCAGAAACAGACTTTGGTAGCCACTTCTTCGAATCATGCCGAAATCATTGTTTTTCATGAAGCATGTAGAGAATGTGTATGGCTCAGATCAATGACTCGACATATTCAAGAAACAAGTGGAATAACTGCCATCAAAGAGCCGACAATTTTATTTGAAGATAATTCGGTATGTGTTGTTCAAATCAATGAAGTCTACATAAAGAGCGATAGGACAAAACATATTCCTCCAAGATTTTTCTCCTACACTCGGGAACTCGAAGAGAAGAAGGAGATTGATGTTCAATATATTCGATCAACTAACAACGCAACAGATTTATTTACAAAGGCGCTTCCGACTACAACATTCCAAAAACATGTTCAGAGTATCGGAATGCACCATCTACGAGACCTATAAAGAAAATATTATATATATATATATCTTTTCCAGAGGAAAACTGCACTCTTTTTCCCTTGTGATGGTTTTTATCCCAGTGGGGTTTTCCATGATAAAAATTTTAATGAGGCAATGTACAATATAATATGGATAATCAAGGGGGAGTGTTATAAATGGATAACGATTATCCATTTATATATTATAATATAATATTAGTTAGTGATTATCCATCCAAGTTGTTGATAATTATCAATAGAAGATAGTTATCCATCGAAATTACCGACTTAGTTAATATTTTATGCATTTTCTCTTAGTATATAAAGCCATGTCAAATACTAAGATGAATGTATAATAAGAACGACGTACACTTCTCTCTCTCCGGTTCCTTTAGTTCCATCTTTCATTTCTTCTTCTTAATAAACTCTAGTCTCTCTCCTCTCTCATTCTATCGAGACTTTCTTACTCTCATATATATGTTATATATCTCACCATAAATATTATAATTTATTACATCTTTTTCTTTTTTTCTTTTTCTTCTCCCTTGGTTTTGTCCATTACAAATATAGGAGTTATTTTTCTTCCTATACATACTTTTTCTAAACTTCTAACACTGAAGATACTTTTCTAAGGAGTGCATACCTTTTATAAGGGTAGTCTCTCTTTTACCCACTAACTAGACTTCTCCATCTTTATCTCTAACTAAAGATCTAACTTGTCCTTTCAGCAATCTCGCTCTTTTTTATTTCAAATTTTGTCAATCTCTATAGATATAAAACATATGAGAAACATTGAATACGTTTTCTAACATTTACACTATGATCTACCAAGGTTACAATACGTATTATACCAATTGCTCTATGTTTTACCAAATTTATTGTATGTATTCTAATGTTTCTCTATGATCTAGCAAGCTTAGAATGCATATTATAATATTTTCTCTATGTTATAGCAAGCTTAGAACACTTCTCACATTACACTTTTTATATTTTAAAACAAGTATTACAAGAAAACAATTTTTCTTCTATCTTTTATATATGAAACAAATTTAAAGAATATAAATTACATAGAAAAATTTGTACTTAAAACAAAAATTAAAAAAAAAAAAGTGAATCAAGAGAATATTGTCATCTACTACTAGATTTGACTTTTAAGGAATTCAATTGTTCAATTCGATTTCATGATTTATGTAAATTCACTCTAAGGGAAATAGGTGTTAAGAAGAAGAAAAAAAAAGAGATTTGTAAAATTATCCTACATTGAAATTCATTTTGTCCCAATGCTCTTTTCTCATTTTTGGTCATTTTTTGCCTAAACTATCATTAACCTAATAAAAATAATTAAAGATAAAGAGTTTTTAAAATTTTAAAAATCTTATAATGACAAACACCTAATGAATAGTCATTTGTATATATCAAAATATTTTTATTAGTTAAAAATAATGTTCAAAAGTAATCGTATAGTTTACTTTCACGGCTTCCAGAATCCACGTTCTATGTCTATGGGTCGGTAGATTGTTGGTTCTGCCTAGTAGACTGATATCTACCAAACATAAAATTTGTGTTCTACTACTTACTCTATGTTCTACACATTCGTAGAGTGTTTATTCCACGATTTTCACTAACAGCTACCAAATCCAGAATACATATTCTACCGTTCTCAATATATTCTACCATGCTAGAATATAAATTCTACCACATTTTCTATTATCTACCGAGTAGTGTAGAATGTGTTTTCTGCTAATTTAGTTATTAAATTCCCTAAATCTAGAATCTAGATATTTTGTTTCCTTAATCGATAATTTACAAAATATTTTTAAATATTACGTTTTGAATTTTGAATTTTGAATGTCAAAAACTAATTTAAATTTCAATAAATTTCTAATATCATAAAAAATTAAAAGCTTCAAAAAAATTCATATGGTTACAAAATTTCAAAAATTATATATCTCATACAAATTAACTTTGTTAGAATTTAAAAAAAAAAACAATGTTGGTCCACAAATATAGTTTAAAGGAGCTATAACGAGCTCTTTTAAAAGTGCGATGGCTAAATTACGCTGCATAGTGTGGACATTGCAGAGCTTAAGAGATTTGAGGATACAAGACATTCTCATTGCGTTCGATGGTAAATCAACTTTTGATGCAGTGAATAAGCCTTCTCAATGGCCTCGATACCGGTTGGTCTTACAACACATTGCATCTCTCACTCAGCAATTCTGAAGCTGTGTCTTTGAGTTGGATTATCAGGGGACGAACACTGTGGCTAGAGACATAGCAAAAAGTGTCACAAGAGAGGGGCGCTTTCAATCATACTTAGCGATGGGTGGTCCTTCATGGCTCCATGATCGTATACAGAGAGACTCCATTCAATAACATCGGTTAACTCTTATTGTTAGGGTTTTGATGTTAGTCTTGGTGTTGGTTCCTTTTATAGTACTTTTTCATTGAGCTCTTTTTGTACTTCAGTGATCATGAACCCTCTTTGATGGTTTGCAATAAAGATTAAGACGTTTAAAAAAAATATTTAGTTTAAAGAAGAAATATATCTTAAATAATTTAGTATAAAATACATGAATGACATATATCACATTATTTTATAAAGAAAATTTGAGGATTTGTTTTTTAAATTTATTGGTGTTTTTAAAATAAAAATTTGGAATATAATTTAATTTTTACCTTCAAATTCATATTATATTTTGTAAATGTAAGACTTTTTAGAAATTTTAGAATTTTTACCAATTCAATTTGGCTTTAAAAATTGAAAACGGAAACTGTAATTTATTTGTTAACAAAATTTAGTTATTCTTGTTTTAAAGAAAAACTGAAATTTTTATGAATTGTTTGAGATCTATTTCAAATTTTTATAATTGTTTTGCAAATTTTTTAACAAAATTAGAGGGTAAAATCAAGTTTTCGCAAAATTAGAGTCTAATGGGATCATGTGGTAGAAGGCGTATTTAGAAAAAATGAAGTTCAAATGGTGGTAATTTAGCAAATTTCTCAAAAAACATTGAAACAACCCGACCCGTTTTTTTTTTTTTTTATACATTGAATCAGATTATCATTCCCATAAATGATAATCCTCAATAATCCAATCAATTTCACAAGTCTACAAATAACCAGCGGAAATCAAACTAAACCTTTAAACCAAACAATTCCATTATCAATTTAACCAATCATTCAAAACAGTCAACCAGTATTCCAACAACCTAACCCGTTCTAATCTGAATTACTATCAACCTAGCAATTCAATTAAAACACACAACGACGAGCCACTAGATCCATCATCCCGTCCTCGCCCTGATTCCACGATCACACTTTGTCTTTACCTGCATCACATAGCAAAAAAAGATGCGTAAGTATTATCATAAATACTTAGTGAGGCGGTCCTCCCATCTACAGACCATGTACTCAGTAATATAACCATACAATACCAGGGTTATCAAACAGCAGTGAACAAGACAAGCAAACGACACGCAGAACGTGCAGAATTGCACTGTGTCGTGTGACACGCTTAAATGTGTCGCGCGACACGTCGCGCAGAACCTGAGTCCGAGCCTCATCCTCTCATGGCTCGAATCCCAGCCCCTTTTCATCGAAACCTGCATCGAAATCAACCACCCAACGCCAAATCCAACCAAGGAACGAAAACAAACAATCATACCATACAATCCTACTTCCCGAGAGTCTATGGTCGCGCACTCACCTGATTCTGGAGAAAAAGGATGAAGAACACGAAGAACCCTAACCCAGAACCTCTGATTCGGACTCGATTATCTCTTCAACTACAGCTCCAAAACATAATCAGAAAACTGTTCTGAAAACTAGACAGAGAGATCTACACAACGGTATGTAGATCGTCCTCTGATTCCCAATGAATCGATGGGAAAATAGCCCGTAATCACACTGATCGGAACTGGAAAAATCAGAGATTTTAGAAACGACAACCTGAAGTCAAAAGAACACAGAGAACGGAGATTACCTCCGAATCAGGATCGAAAATCTGATCTAGAAACTAGACAGAAAGAGCTTACCAAAGACATCTTCATCGTCTCCTGATTCTCTCTGGCTCGACGGGAATCCTCCCTTGAAGAACACTGATCGCAGACTCGTAACAGCACCAACCTCACACATTCAAACGACCATAACTCAGCGAATACTTAACCAAATCACACGCGGTTTTCACCCACATCAAGAACAAAGATAGGAGAACTTACCCTCAAATTTTCCCTCCAATCCGACTTGATCTTACCTGTCTTTTGTCTCCTCCAATACCGACGGCAAAACCTCCAAAATCTCTCAAAACTCTCTCAACTCTCTCAACCCTAGTTTTCTCTCAAAAGTCGTCAAAGGAATTGAGAAACACGACCCCAGACCTTAAATACTCGAACCTCAGGGTTCCCTAAACCGGTCCAACTCAAAACAAACCAGAAATCAAAACCCTAGGTCAGATTAATGACTTGCGTCGCTCGACGCACCTCCCTTGCGTCGGTCGACGCAACACCCAGAAACCTACTCCTCGCGAGTCCCACTGCGTCAATCGACGCACCACCAAAATACACATTTTGGTTCACGGGCGTTACAATTCTCCCCCACTAACAAGGATTCGTCCTCGAATCACAAGTTACACATACCTGACCCCTGCCAAAACCGTCACTTACGCCCAAAAACCCGACCAAATTTCCCCGGAACACACCGAAATGCACCGTTTATAGTCCCGACCAGGCCTGCCCAATTGATCGTTCAACAATCAAACAAGAATATGCCCGACCAACCGTAGACCCGGCGAAAGAACCAATTGATCGTGCAACAATCAAACAAGAACATGCACGACCAAGACGCTACATAAGTTCCAGAGTCGTCTGAACGAGGTTCCAGACACAAACAACAGCCCTAGACTAGATCCATCAAAACACACTCCTGGCCCTAACCGGCCGATACCACCTGAGATCCTCAGCGATCCCCGAAGCTCATCAAGTCTCAACACATAGTCACATTACAGAACGCCCTGCCCGCACTCAATGTATATGTATATATATATATATATATATATATATATATATATATATATATATATATATATATACACACCCAGCACCCCCAAGGTCGTCACCCTGAGGTCAAGTGTATAACATCCAATCACCCTCCGGGCGGCCACCCGTCAGGCTGGTCTGCTCCCCGCTGAAACATCCTCGGAACACACAGTCCGTCAAACGCTCTGCGAGCAGGAGACACCAATTGTCCCCTGGAGAGATCTCATCTGTCTCTCGAGATATATATATACAGGAAACCGTACTGGTTCCCTAGAGAGAATCATGTTCCCTCAGGTATGCCCGGCATCTTCTGTAACATGGCTATCAGTACCTATTGACTCGAATTCCTTCACGTGGCTCTCATGACATTCCCTCAGCGGAATATCGTATATGACCCCTCAGCGAGTCATCTGGAGTCCCTGGAAAAGACAAGTCCTGCAGAACCTTCTTTCCAGATTCCCCTAGGAAATAGACAGCTCCCGATCCCCCCAGGATCTCTATTCCCCAGTTCAGAGTCCCGAGACAGACAAACCTCGATCCCACCTAAGGCCTGCTTCCCGACTCCTCTAGAAAATAGACCAGTCTCGATTCCACCTAAGACTTCTACTTTCCAGCCAGCTAGAGTCCCGAGACAGACAAACCTCGATCCCACCTAAGGCCTGCTTCCCGACTCCTCTAGAAAATAGATCAGTCTCGATTCCACCTAAGACTTCTACTTTCCAGCCAGCTACCCTCGGAATCCCTCCGGATACCTCAAAGAGTCGAAGTTACGCTTCACACTCATCCGCCGCTCATCGGCCCCTCAGGCTTAGCACCTCACGAGAAAACTCTCTTGCTAATCCTCTACATCTGCTCCATCATCCTAGGATAGGATGGGAGCTCCTCCACAGCCGCCACTCCCGGCTGCGCCCAGCCATACCCGGCTGCACACCAGCCACACCAGGCTGAACCCCCGGAGCCTAACTCTGAGCCGGCACCCCTCCCGGTAACCGCTCCAAGATCAATTGTAGCAGACTCGCCAGACTATCATCTCGATCCTGGCCGACACCTACGACAGCACCCCCACCTGGGCCCGCCGCACCGCCAACCACACCGGGACCCTCACTAGTCCCACCAGCCCTCACACTGGTACACGCAGTGGCCACCCCAGAACTCTCACTAGTCCCACCAACCCTCACACTGGTACACGCAGTGGCCACACTCACGGATATCTCCTGATACGTCTGCGAATCCGCCACCTGCTCCTGCGTGGTCTCCTGGGCCACACACGCGGCAGCAGACTCACTCACAAGTCCCTGTCCGCGCCTACGCCCTCCACACCCACCTTGGCCTCCCCGGCCAATACCTCTAGCAACTCTAGTACCTCTACCCATCACACTCTGCCCTACTAATGGCAGAACTCTAGTATCTCTAACAATTCCTCTTCTCAACCAGAAGCAGAAACTAAGCATACTAAAAAACATAAGAGGTCAAATAACACATACCGTGGAATCTCTTTGAAGGCTCGGAGATGATGATCTAGGACTCCAAACCCACACAACAATCAATTGACTAACTACTCATAATCAATCAAGCAATCCACAAACAATGCAATTGACAATCACATTCAATCAACTACGTTCTCCCGCCCTAGAACCATAAGGGCTCTGATACCAAACTGAAACAACCCGACCCGTTTTTTTTTTTTTTATATACATTGAATCAGATTATCATTCCCATAAATGATAATCCTCAATAATCCAATCAATTTCACGAGTCAACAAATAACCAGCAGAAATCAAACTACACCTTTAAACCAAACAATTCCATTATCAATTTAACCAATCATTCAAAACAGTCAACCAAAATTCCAACAACCTAACCCGTTCTAATCTGAATTACTATCAACCTAGCAATTCAATTAAAACACACACAACGACGAGCCACTAGATCCATCATCCCGTCCTCGCCCTGATTCCGCGATCACACTTTGTCCTTACCTGCATCACATGGCAAAAAGATATGCGAAAGTATTATCATAAATACTTAGTGAGGCGGTCCTCCCATCTACAGACCATGTACTCAGTAATAGAACCATACAATATCAGGGTTATCAAACAGCAGTGAACAAGATAAGCAAACGACACGCAGAACGTGCACAATTGCACTGTGTCGCGTGACACGCTTAAATGTGACACGCGACACGTCGCGCAGAACCTGAGTCCGAGCCTCATCCTCTCATGGCTCGAATCCCAGTCCCTTTTCATCGAAACCTGCATCAAAATCAACCACCCAACGCCAAATCCAACCAAGGAACGAAAACAAACAATCATACCATACAATCCTACTTTCCGAGAAAAAGGATGAAGAACACGAAGAACCCTAACCCAGAACCTCTGATTCGGACTCGATTATCTCTTCAACCACAGCTCCAAAACATAATCGGAAAACTGTTCTGAAAACTAGACAGAGAGATCTACACAACGGTATGTAGATCGTCCTCTGATTCCCAATGAAACGACAAGAAAACAGCCCGCAATCATACTGATCGGAACTGGAAAAATCAGAGATTTCAAAAACGACAACCTGAGTCAAAAGAACACAGAGAACGGAGATTACCTCCGAATCAGGATCGAAAACCTGATCTAGAAACTAGACAGAAAGAGATTTCCAAAGACACCTCAATCGTCTCCTGATTCTCTCTGGCTCGACGGGAATCCTCCCTTGAAGAAGACTGATCGCAAACTTATAACAGCACCAACCTCACACATTCAAACGACCATAACTCAGCGAATACTTAACCAAATCACACGCGGTTTTCACCCACATCAAGAGCAAATATAGGAGAACTTACCCTCAAATTTTCCGTCCAATGCGACTTGAGCTTCCCTGTCTTTTGTCTCCTCCAAAACCGACGGCAAAACCTCCAAAACTCTCTCAACTCTCTCAACCCTAGTTTTCTCTCAAAAGTGGCCAAAGGAACTGAGAAACACGACCCCAGACCTTAAATACTCGAACCCTAGGGTTCCCTAAATCGGTCCAACTCAAAACAAACCAGAAATCAAAACCCTAGGTCAGATTAATGACTTGCGTCGCTCGACGCACCTCCCTTGCGTCAGTCGACGCAACACCCAGAAACCGACTCCTTGCGAGTCCCACTGCGTCGATCGACGCACCACCAAAATACACATTTTGGTTCACGGGCGTTACAATTCTCCTCCACTAACAAGGATTCGTCCTCGAATCACAAGTTACACATACCTGACCCCTGCCAAAACCGTCACTTACGCCCAAAAACCCGACCAAATTACCCCGGAACACACCGAAATGCACCATTTATAGTCCCGACCAGGCCTGCCCAATTGATCGTTCAACAATCAAACAAGAATATGCCCGACCAACCGTAGACCCGGCGAAAGAACCAATTGATCGTGCAACAATCAAACAAGAACATGCACGACCAAGACGCTACATAAGTTCCAGAGTCGTCTGAACGAGGTTCCAGACACAAACAACAGCCCTAGACTATATCCATCAAAACACACTCCTGGCCCTACCCGGGCGATACCACCTGAGATCCTCAGCGATCTCCAAAGCTCATCAAGTCTCAACACATAGTCACATTACAGAACGTCCTGCCCGCACTCAATGTATATGTATATATATATATATATATATATATATACACACCCAGCACCCCCAAGGTCGTCACCCTGAGGTCAAGTGTATAACATCCAATCACCCTCCGGGCGGCCACCCGTCAGGCTGGTCTGCTCCCCGCTGACAAATCCTCGGAACACACAGTCCGTCAAACGCTCTGCGAGCAGGAGACACCAATTGTCTCCTGGAGAGATCTCATCTGTCTCTCGAGATATATATATACAGGAAACCGTACTGGTTCCCTAGAGAGAATCATGTTCCCTCAAGTATGTCCGGCATCTTCTGTAACATGGCTATCAGTACCTATTGACTCGAATTCCTTCACGTGGCTCTCATGACATTCCCTCAGCAGAATATCGTATATGACCCCTCAGCGAGTCATCTGGAGTCCCTGGAAAAGACAAGTCCTGCAGAACCTTCTTTCTAGATTCCCCTAGGAAATAGACAGATCCCGATCCCACCTAGGATCTCTATTTCCCAGCTCAGAGTCCCGAGACAGACAAACCTCGATCCCACCTAAGGCCTGCTTCCCGACTCCTCTAGAAAATAGACCAGTCTCGATTCCACCTCAGACTTCTACTTTCCAGCCAGCTAGAGTCCCGAGACAAACAAACCTCGATCCCACCTAAGGCCTGCTTCCCGACTCCTCTAGAAAATAGACCAGTCTCGATTCCACCTAAGACTTCTACTTTCCAGCCAGCTCTCCTAGCGAACGGACGAAACCTAACTACCCATAGGATCGCCGCCCCTAGGATCTTTAGCCATGGACTAGCTCTAATCTTATCATAAATGTCTGATTATATTAAAGTGTCGAAACAATGTTAGAGAATATTTAAATTAAATGGAATAATAATTAGGTTTGTTATGATTTTTTTTTTAAATGTTTATTATTTGTTAAAGTCTGTTGAAAACAAACGAATCCTAAAATATTTGTTGAGTCAACGATTTTTTGAAAAAATGGTTGGAGAATATATAAGTCAAATGTAAATAATAATAAGATTTTTTATTCTGGTTCTTTTATAAATTATAAATAAAAAATATAGAAATAATCCATTATACTTTATTAACTAGATGACTATCCCGCACCGTGTGCAGGTATGAGTTTTTTAGACGGATAAGTTGATTTCAGTATTTAGTAAAGCGAATTTATCAAGTTTTGAAACATTAAATATGCATAATTGTTTGTTTTAAATTTATATGCATGTAAAAAAGTAATATATGTTGCATAATATTTTTAATATTTTGATTTTTCTTTGAAAGTAGATTTAAGTATTTAATAAAGCGAATTTATCAAGTTTTGAAATATTAAATATGCATAATTGCTTGTCTTAAATTTATACGCATGTAAAAAAATAATATGTGTTGCATAATATTTTTAATATTTTGAGTGTTCCTTTGAAAGTAGATGTTTTTTTGTTTTGTAATTTTTGTATTTGTATTGAAATAAAACGTAAATGATGGATAACAACAATGTGTAAAATTTCGTAATAAATAAAAAAGAAATTATATATGGCGAGAACTAATGACACACTTAGAATAACCTATTTTTAAAAAGAATAATTAGGATAACCTCTTTAATTTTTTATTGTCTAAATAACCTACTTTACGTTTATTTGTTTTCATAATACCAAAAATATCCTTATTAACCAATTAATATTAAAAAATGATTTAATTTTAAAGAAAAAGATTTCAAGTAAGAAAATAAAAACTAGATTTTAAAACCATTATCAACAAAACACAAAATACTCTACTCAATGTCTTCGCAGAATATAATTTTTTTTTGTAAAGTCTACATTTTTTTGGCAGAGTTTGTCAATGCCTCGTTTGTCAATACTTCGATAGAATCTGTTTTTTTTAGTAGAGTCTGCCAATATCTCGGCAGAGTCTGCCAATGTTTCAGACCTTTTGGCAGAGTCTGCGTATTTCTAGATATTGGCAGAGTCTGCTAATATCTCGGCAGAGTCTACCAATGTCTCGGCAGAGTCTACTAATATTTTGGCAGAGTCTGTCTATATTTTGGCAGAATCTGTCTATATCTCGGTAGAGTTTGCCAATGTTTCGGCAGAGTATGTCGATATTTTGGCAGAGTATGCCGATGTTTCGGCAGAGTCTGCAAATATCTTGGCAGAGTCTTCTAAACTTTGGGTAGAGTCTTCATTTTTTTAGTGGACATTTTAAAACTCTTCTAAAATGTTGGTAGACTTATATCTTAGTCTACTCGTCTACCAATATCTCGACAAAGTCTACCAATGTCTCGGTAGAGTCTGCGAAGGATAATTTTGGCATTATAAAAAAAAATTAAATACAGAATAGGTTATTTTAGCAATAAAAATTTAATAAGGTTATTATACCTATTTTAAAAAAAAAAAAAAAGGTTATTATAGCTAATCTTATCATAAATGTTTGATTATATTAAAGTGTCGAAACAATGTTTAGAGAATATTTAAATTAAATGGAGTAATAATTAGGTTTGTTATGACTTTTTTTTTAAATGTTTATTATTTGTTAAAGTCTGTTG
The DNA here is from genome assembly GCA_964056655.1 of Arabis hirsuta. Taxonomy (NCBI): domain Eukaryota; kingdom Viridiplantae; phylum Streptophyta; class Magnoliopsida; order Brassicales; family Brassicaceae; genus Arabis; species Arabis hirsuta. The sequence goes on along the minus strand of OZ053302.1, from coordinate 26,530,531 downwards.
AGAACAAACGAATCCTAAAATATTTGTTGAGTCAACGATTTTTTGAAAAAATGGTTGGAGAATATATAAGTCAAATGTAAATAATAATAAGATTTGTTATTCTGGTTCTTTTATAAATTATAAATAAAAAAATAGAAATAATCCATTATAATTTATTAACTAGATGACTAGCCCGCACCGTGTGCAGGTATGAGTTTTTTAGACGGATAAGTTGATTTCAGTATTTAGTAAAGCGAATTTATCAAGTTTTGAAACATTAAATATGCATAATTGTTTGTTTTAAATTTATATGCATGTAAAAAAGTAATATGTGTTGCATAATATTTTTAATATTTTGAGTTTTCTTTGAAAGTAGATTTAAGTATTTAATAAAGCGTATTTATCAAATTTTGAAACATTAAATATGCATAATTGCTTGTCTTAAATTTATATGCATGTAAAAAAATAATATGTGTTGCATAATATTTTTAATATTTCGAGTGTTCCTTTGAAAGTAGATGTTTTTTTGTTTTGTAATTTTTGTATTTGTATTGAAATAAAACGTAAGTGATGGATAACAACAATGTGTAAAATTTCGTAATAAATAAAAAAGAAATTATATATGGCGAGAACTAATGACACACATCAAATGCAAAAATTCAAAGAAAAATATAAAAGCAAACAAATGATTTTTGATTATTTTTCTAAATGATTCACCCCATGCACATACATGAAAAAATTGCAAACTCCATTAATGATAATACATAATTATCTATATTTGTTACCATTTATTAACATTTTATTATTTTTTCTTATTATTTATATAAACTCTGTTAATAAATAATACTGACCTGATTTTATCTTATCAAAGGGATTTATGTATCCTTTCGTTGCGTCTATCAATTCATTTTCCCTCGTTCTTGATCCGTTTGTCGAGTCTAGATCGAGTTCATCATTCCATAACTTCTTTGTGGCGAAATTGGAACGTGATTCCTCACCGGAATCGCATCATAAAATAGTCTTCAAGTCGTTTCAACTTTTTGGATTTGCAAGAAAGCAAATTATTAGTATATAGATATGTCTTTTGCATAGATCATAACAATGAATAAATCATCAAAAATTCACTTGAGAATTTTATTTTTACCTAATGCTCTAATGATCCAAGGTATTATTTTAAACCTTCTAAAAAGTTTTTATTTGGTAGAAACCAAACCCGGCTAAGTAGTCTCCGATTAAAAAACATTAGATCATGTTGTAAAGAATATTTATGATTACTACTTTCTCACATAAAATGGTTTTCAAATCGCTTCTAAATAAAACTACATGTATTCAACTCTTTAGATTTAAAAAAAAAAAGTTTCAAAATATTAGTATATAGAGATGTCTTTTGTATACACCAAAACAATATATAAACTATCAAACACTCACTTGAGAAATTTTTTTTTTTTTTAAATGTGTGAAGTTTTAATAGATATCGAATATTCACTTGAATCTTTAGATTTTTAAATTCCCACAATTTCAATAGATATCGACGATTTATTTAAATCTTTAGAAGCAAAACCTATAAAAAAAATATAGTAATGTATATTTTATGACATGTCATCTTTTTTTCAAGACATGTCATAATTTTTTACCAATAAGATTAAAACAACTAAGCTTTTTTTACTAATTGTACTTCCCTTTTAATAGTAAGGGGATAAAATAGAAATTAATTTTGTTTTACATTTTAATTCTTTAAGATATATAGGAATAGAATATAGTATTATCAAGAAGAAAAAAAAAATAATCCTTTATAGATTTAGCCTTCGATAACAATACTATTTGGATTTGTTTTCAATATTTAACAATTAAAGTATTTTGGTTTTTATATTAATTTAATTTTTAATTGTTTTATCTTTATATTTAATTTGCATGAACTCGCGAACTAACTCATTTAGATCTCGATCTAGATGATCTGAATTCGAGTTTATGTTTGTAAGCTCGTATAATAAATCAGCTGAACCGAGTTGAGCCGTGAAATACTCTAACTCATCATGAACTGAGCTGAACCGAACGAGTTAGCTCAATTTGACACCCCTATATACAAGCCTAAATAGTTAGTATTGTTCCATGAACTTACACAAAAGTTAAAACTAAAAATAAAATATTAAAGAATGATAACAAAATGTAGATAAATATTATTATTGACAGAGTTAGAAATCACGATTCGCATGTTCATCACTTCAGAAAAATGATCATTTTATTTGGTTTCATATATAGTTATCTCCTTTATTTCTCGCAAAATCTATTTTCTTATATATATTAATTCATTACATGCATATAACTAATAACTATACAGTAAAACTGCTATAAATTAATAATGTTGGGACTTTGAAATTTTATTAATTTAGAGAGATATTAATTAATCAATAAATTATTAATTATTAATTTATAGATAAATATCTAATTTTTGCAATAATTCTCTTAAAAAATCAAAAGATGGTATATATATATATATATATATATATTAAAGAATTTAATTAAATCTATTTTAATAATAATATGCATTAAATTGCTATTCTGATTTGTACTTTTAATTATCACAACAAAATGAATGTTAATGTCATTTTATTCTATTCATATAAAATGATTCATATTATTAAGTACAAAATTTAGAAAAAAACATGGTTATTATTATTAATGTTGATGATAAAGTCAGAAACGATATATATTACAATACATTTAGAAAGAGTTATGTGTAAATAATCAATTATTATGTCTATAATTTTTCACAAGTTTTGGATATCAAAATAACAATCATATGAGTTTTTATGTAATAAGTAGAATAAAAAAAATCACTAAAACCATATTTTAGTACATTATCATAGTTACACTTATATATGCATAATTATATATGATTATTAATTTATACTATTATTGGAACTATATTTTACATAGGATTTTCAAATTAATTATTATCTTATTATCTTATCGAATTTTATTAATTTTTTACATTGGCTTGACTCGGGATGGAAAATTTTATTAATTTATGGTGATTATTAATTTATAGAGTTTTAATTTATAGAGGTTTTACTGTATATGTTTATTTTTTTAAAGATAATAAAATCGCATTTGCAAATACTAAAATTAATATATATTTTCTTAAATAATTTTATACACGCACACGGTGCAAGCCGATCGCCTAGTGTTAATTTAAAATGTGTTGGTATTTAATTATTTGTATCAATATTTACCTCTATTTCTGTTCTTTAGAATTGTTGATTTTTGTAGTTTTAAAAATTAGCGTTCCGTACAAAGAAAACAAATAAGTAATATCATAAACGAAAGTGGAAAAAAAACATAAAAATGCTGATTATATACAACTGAAAAAAAAACTTTAATATATGCAAGGTCAATTTTCATTGACCCATATTTTTATTAGAGACTCATTTTCTAATTTTAGATATACAAATGCTTTTTATTCATTATGAGTTGGGATCATAAATTCATAATATGGCCAACTTTTACGTTGGATATTTTATAAAAAAGGAAGTCTTCTATTTTCCTCAACTGTTTGTATATTTTGGTACATTAAATGTTTGGTCACTAAAGTATGGGTCAATTAGCCCAATAACTATATTGACTCAAACAATAGAAATATAGCAATGGATATTTCATAATTAAGACACTAACTAGTTGACCAAAAACTTGACCATTATACCCTACCTTTTGATGAGTACATTTTCTATTCTACCCCAACAAAAAAAAGAAGCTGACGTTGGAAGTTAGATGGATCAATTTCTTGAATGCCCTTATACGTTGAGCTGTGTTCAATTGTGCCCTTAGTATATTTTATTTCTATATTAAAAAAGGGTCAAAATCCCAACCAACCAAAAATAGAGACCGAACAACTAATCAAATTATCTTATTAAATAAGATCATATTAAAAAAAAAATTATAAAATCGTAGTTCGTCATCCGTCCAGTCTTTATCGCCGTCGCATAATTTTTTTTTTTTTAAAAAAAACCGTTGCAGACATGTCTTTTGGATTGTCGAAATAAATCTGAGGGAGTCAATCGGAATAAAAAACAGGATACAAATCCCAATCAGAATCAAATCGATTGTGATAGAGAATTTTCCGGAGGTGATGGCGACGAGATAACAACCACAGGAGTGTATTGATAGAGGAAAACCGTTAATATTTCCTATATCATGTATCGGCCCAGGAATTCTCCTCCTTGTCGTCTCCGATATCAGATCTCGCTGGGTAAGCGGATCCAGTGTCGGCTAATTTTGAAGTGGTGAATGCAACTCCGACTGTGAAGACCACGGTGGAGAGGAGAAGAAACAGAGAGGTGATCGTATAGAGAGTTGAAGTTGTTGATGAAGATTGAAGGAGTGTGATGATGATGAGATGGAGGGCTTGGATTGGATACGACAATCGGAGAAGAAGGAATAGCCGGTGAGAGACCACCGGAGGAAGAAAAACACATTAACATTGGATAATAAATGTATTATATAGATTTAAGTAATAATAAAAAAATTATATTATTATAAATAGTATCTATGTAATCAAGTTCAAATCTGACGAATAAGTACAATTTTTTGGTTATTTTCCAATCAAACGTCTACTTCATTATTCTTTCATGGTTAGTGTATAGATTTTATCACACTATTATGAAAAACAAACAAACAACATATTTTTATACATATTATTAGATGAACATGTGTTAAATACGCTCCAGTTACCTAATTTCCTAAGTACAACTATAGAAATTTAATTTCGAATAGGTATAACTAATTATAAGTTGAAACTGTCAAAATACAACTATGTTTAAACGAGCACAACTTTTAACTTTTAAGTAATAATAATACATTCAATATTCATTTTAAGTAGTAAATAATACATCCATAATCTTTTAATTGAAATCTATAGTAGTCTAATAAATTCAATTTTTAGTTACTGAAGTACATAAACTCTATCATCAACTACCTTATACTTCTATAGTTACTTTGTAAATCTTAACCACATTGTTATGTAAAACAAGCATACAACATGATATAACACATATTATTATACGAAAGTATAGTGAATGGATTTTAATTATCTTATATCAAAAATACAACTATAAAAATTTAATTTACAATAAGGTATAACTAATTACAAGTGAAAACTACCAAAATACAAATGTGTTTACGCGAGTACAACTAAAAATTTGAGTACAACTACATGAAAGTTTTATTAATTTTTTAATATATTTTAGACATGTGATTTTTTGGGCGCGCCATATGTCAAATAAGATCAATTTATCCATGTATTTACAGTACTCATGTGCCTTTTTAAAAAGGTGTTTATATTCATTATTTTTAAATTAGCAAATTAATATATTTTTAATTCATACAAAACAATGAATTTATATTATTATCTTTTTCAGCTAAATAAATAATAAATCCAAATTGTTGAAAATAAATTTTTATTAGTTAAATGAGTTAATGTTCTCTACTTTCTTACACCATTTTAAATTCACCAATTTTAAACGAGTTACTTAAAAAATATTAATTTAAAAAAAGATTATTTTCAGATTAAATATAAGATTTCAATATTGTAGTACCAGTTATACACCAGTTGTACCTAAATGTGTCAGTTGTACGTTCTAGAGATTTATATTTTCACTTTGTAAGCAACTTTCTCCCCATTTGGATTACCAATTATGAGGACATATTTAATTAAATGTTTAGGTTGATAAAAAAAAAATGTCAATTGTACACAAAAATCCAGAATCTAATTAAAAAAAAAAACATAGACGAGAAATCAAACAACACAGTATTAGTTTATAATATCATAATAGTTGTATGAAGCAATGCTCTCCCATTTTGCTCTTTTTCGGACGTGTTTTAACCTTCCAGACATTCACATTAAAGCATTGTTCTAAAAAAACTTTTACTGAAAAATTTTTGAAACTCTCTTAACATAAGCCGTCCACATAAGCCTCAATCTCACCAGTATTTCCCCTTATTCTCTCCAATGTTTGTTCCAAACACCATCCTGTACTCTGGTTTCCTGACACAACTTCTATAACTTCTCAAGCGAGTTCATAAGCCCCACCAAACATACACTATAGTGTACATTACTAGACTGTTGAAACGTCCACATGTTTGGTTTCAATCAAACAAACCGGCTTGATGAGCATCCCTCTATCCTTGGCTCCTAAAGATACCCCAAAAGCCTTTCTGCCTACACCATATAAAACCATGACAATTGATCAAATTGAAGCTTTTTAATCTATGGAATCCACATCACATTCATCAGATGGATCTACTACAACTGCCACTGTGGCTTTTTTTAAGCCAAGGCAATACAAAAAAAAAACTGAATTTGATACTTTGCAATACACTAAGTATGTACCATCGAATAGAGATCTCAAGAGTAATCAGCAAAACATAGTCTCTTATCCATAGCAAAAGACTCCAAGTGTTTTTGTAGCTAAGCCAACCAAATTATCAAGATCAGTAAGAATAGCAAAGTTCTTCTTACCTTGCGCTTACCTCTAACACTGACCCAACCACTCTGAGAGAGATCCACGATCGGATGAATCACGCCTTCCCTCACAAGCAAATCACGGTTTCTGACTCTCTCAACACAAAGCAATACCGCAAACTCTTTCCCTTTCTAATCGATCCATCCTCTATGGCTTCCACGAGTGTTGCGCTCCCTCCTTCCTCAACGATAGCCTCTTTGCCTTCTTCGCCAGGAGCAACAGTTTCGGCGCAACAAAACGCTTTATGGCCACCGAAGAGGAGCCATGTCCATCCATGCAGAGTTTCACCTTCCTGACGGTCGTTCGATCTCAGCTCTGCACGGGAATCACATCGATTTTGTCATCAGTTTGGAAAGAAAGAAAAAAAGAGAGGAAGCTATGTGGAGAGATTGATGTGCGCAGTGAAGAAGAAGCAGCAGCCATGGCTGATTTTCCTTCAAAGAATTTGGTTCAGAATCGATTTAAGCCATTGGATCCGATTTTGGTGGGTTTGGAAGGGTGACCCGATTTAAAGCTTTGTTGGATCTATAAAAATGCGAGTTCATTAAGGTTACGAATGTCTTTTATCTTGTTTTGATTAAAAAAAATGAAAAATAAATTCTTTATTATAACAAAGGTATCGCAGCATTCACTTCCACCTACGAGGGTATTCAAGAAATTGATCCCAGTTAGATTGCTCTATTCTACCTTTTGATGTAGCATTTTGCAATTTGCAATCTCTGTGTATACACTGTATAGTCATATTAAAATATATTTTCTCCTTTCAGTTAAATTGCTCTTTCAAAAAACAGGAACTTGAAAAATAGAAAAGTTGAATTAGGTGCTATTCTATTTCTTTTTCACTACATCACTCAAAACAAACAACAAAATTATATAAACTGTCGTCTATTTCATTTGTAACACATTTTTCGTAAGGCATTTAAAAGTACATTTCCATAATTTGAAATGTAGAAACATATTTAAACTACATGTAGCATAGACAATGAATAAATATATAATTTCTGAACGAAATCAAATTAGGCGGAGGAAGGGCATACGTTCCAAGTTTTCAGAACTTGGATTTCAAGTACTAGTATAGAATGCTAAAAATATAATAGATTTGGTAACAAATTGATAATCAAATAGTATAAATTACTTACTCACTCATTATTTTAATATATCCATTTTGAAAAATTTAAACTATGGTGCATACGGAAATAATTATAACGTTTAAAAATATATATATATTCTATGTGGTCTATGTAAAATATTATGTTTTATATAGTTAAGACAGAACACTTTTTAAAAAATGTTGATAAATATGTGATTCAATTTTATATAGACACTAGTATTAAGACCCGTGTATATGCACGGACATAGGTTAAAATTAATTTTAAAGTAGAATGGTATAACAATAGAAGAATGTTATAACATTAGACATTCACAAACCAATTAAATGGCATAATGAAAAACTATTGGTGCTTCCTGGGTTAAGCAAATCCTATCCGATCTCTTTGACATTTTTAACCCTATAATCAAATTTTTAAGAACAGAGTCGAACTTAAACAACACAAAATATCCAAATCCAAAGTCACATCCATTGTTCCTTAAACTGTTACCAGTGCTTCTCTTAGTCCATTGTTATCCCATTCACACCTGCCATTCCCAAAACAAACAAAAAAGGTTTTAGCGTTTTACCAAAAAAGGCGTTTTGAAAAAGCTATTGAATTTGGATTTGTCTTTAATCTTTGGTTTAAGCGACGGTCTTTCTGATTTTCGCAATACAACTTGACAATGGAAGCTTGTCGTTCAATAATTATAATAACCAAAATCACTCACACAGTAATCAAAAAGGTAGATTAAATTTATTAGCATTGCTCAAAAACATCCTTATTACTCCAGAATGAGATTCTTTTGTATTGTAATACGAACAGCTAAAATCAAATTTAGTAAATGCAAAAAAAAAAAAAAAATTTGGTTACCTCTTTGGGTTTTTTCTCACTTGTCTTAGATTTAAAAGATGAGATAATGTAGTGAAAAAATTATTAGTTACATATAAATAAGTAATAACTTTATGAAACAAACTATTGCAATAGAGAATTTATTACAAATAATTATACATTCTAATTTGAAATTCAAGATTTTATCTTTAAATCAAAATAGAAACATATAATTAGCTTAGCAAGTGTATAACTAAACATAGGCAGGAAAATTTGTTGTAAATGAACTAAACATAAATGATTCTAATACTACAATATTGAAATTGTTGTACTCGTACCCATTATCTTTCATGCATGATAATCTATTTAATGCCTTGCACTAAAAATAGTCAAAAATAGTTTGTATTTTGAAAGCCTAAACTCTTTTTAATTGTTTGCATGGTTTTCTATGAAAATGAACTTTGGTTTAGTATTCTAAAATCTTTTGACATTCACACATAAAAAGAATCTTAAACTTCGGTTATGTATTCTCTCTAACAAAGAACTCTCAACTATTTACTACCAATTAAGAGCTTAATATTTCGGAAAACTGAAAAAGAGAGTGAAAAATGGCTGCTTGCCTTATATCTCAAGAAATTTGCTCGAACATTTTGCAAGCCTTCGTCTTTGCTAGCCTAAACTGAAAAATATGGAAACCTTATAATTAGCATTTTTGTATCTACAAACAATATACATTGACAAATAGGATTTTCATAGATAAAAGTTTCTCACCTGAAGCTTTACAAAGGGGAAATGTGTGTTATCGAACTTCACGTGACAACAAAATTAACGAAGGAAAACATAAAATATTCCAGACAAATCGAAGTTTCGTCTCTGACATTTCTTTAAGTATTCTATAGATTGTATCTATGGATTTCTTTTTTTTCCTCACAAATATTTTGTTTTATAGATTAAGAGAAGATTAATCTATTTGTCAATGTATATATAAAGAAAAATGAAACAGTTTAAAAGAATCACGAGATAGTTTCAGATGTTTAGGGATTGTGGTGTAGTTTATGAGAAAATTTAGGGATTTTTAGAGGTGGTGTGGTTTGTGAGGAAATTTTGGGAAAAAACATGCATTTCCTATTTATGAAGTTAAACTGTTTTCAAATAATTAGTTTGGAAAAAAAGAACAAAGGAAATATTGTCAAAATTTGTGGTGAAGACACGTATTCAAAAAAGTGAGGTGTAAATTTGAGAGTGATTTTAGGACTCTCTCACTAACTTCTGTTTTATAAGAAAAGGGATAGAATAGACGAACCATCTTTACGTAAAACTACGTATCCATTATTTTGACAAATTTATGTCCGTTTAAAAGAATTTAAATTGTAGCAAGTACGAATAAAAATGTAGGGATTTTGGTATGATTTTATATTTGAATCTTCTTTAAAAAGAAGAAAATATAAGGCATAAGGGGGGAAAATAGTTCATTAAACAAGAAATGAATGTGAGAGTCGAAACTCGAACAATATAATTTGTCTAGGGTTTGAGGAATAGAGATTTCTATGTTACGAATCACGGAATGCAAAAGATAAGAAGATAGGTTTTCTTTATTGATGTTATGTGAATCAATGTTACAAGTGTTTTCTGTGAAAAGTTGCGGATCCCCTTCAATGAGGGTTTACAATGACATTTATAGTGATACTCCGCGACTAGGGTTTATGCTAATGAGATAAGGATGATTTCCTTATTTTGCAGGATTCTCTCTCCGTGGAGTCGGCTACACGTTGTGGGCTTCTCTTCACGGCTCGGCCCACTTCTTCATGCTGCGGCCCATTCCTGCGGCTTGGTCCATCGCTCGTTGTCATCAGCTCGTGGGTTAGGTTCATTGTTAAACCGTGGGTCGGGTTAATCCAAAGAATAACGTCTTCTTCGTGGGTTTTCTTTTAAGATTAGCGGCGAGGCGTTAAGGTTAGCTGCATACCGTTAAGGTTAGCTGCATACCGTTAAGGTCAGCCGCGGACCATTAAGGTTAGCACGGCGAGCTGTTATGGTTAGCCACGAACTATTAAAGTTTTCCACGGGTTTCTCATTAAGGTTTTTCCTATACTTAGCCACTTTTAAACATTGATTTCTAAGGGGTGGATTTTGACCCCTACGTTAGCCCCCCAGCTTGACAGTATCAGTAATGGTGGTGCCGAGGTATAAGCGATCAATGTTAAAGTCGGTGACCGAATGTTTTGAAAATATGTTGGTCAATAATAGTGGATATCGCGATGTTAAGAGTTAGCAGTTAATTGCGGCGAGAATAATCTCGAACTGTTAAATGTATGACTTATATTTGCCGTTTTGTTTGGCTAACTTATGATGAGGACGGTTCAGACTTATTGTGATATGTATACATTGGGTTTGTAAGAACATGATTTGGGCCTTAGCAAGTTTTTTTGTAATTTTTTTTTAATTGGCTCGCCATCGTCGCACAAAGCCATGAATTCTGCTTACCATTAGCGCACCATGATCTTGAGCCGCCTGCTGTTGCGAGCAAACTGAGCCATGGGTTTTGCAAGGAAACCGAGCCGTGGGTTATTGCGAGGAAACCGAGTCGCGGGTTATTGCGATAAAACCGAACCGCGGGATGTTGCGAGGAAATCAAGTCGCGGGTTATTGCAAGGAAACCGAGCCGCAGAATATTGCGAGAAAACCGAACCTCATAAAATCGAAACGCGGGTTATTGCAAGGAAAACGAACCATAGGTTGTTGCCCGGAAACCGGACCGTGGGTTGCAAGGTTTGATCCGTGTCGTGGATCCTAAGCCGCGGGTGTCGAGGCCCGATCCGTGTTATGGATCCCGGGCCATGGCTGACAAGACCTGATATGTCGTTTTGTTTGGTGATGCGTGCCATATTGCTCTCAGCCGCACATTGGTGTGTCTTGGTCTTTGGACTAGTCGTTGGTGAACCTCGAGCTGTGGGAATAAAGATCCCGAAGCTCGAGGTCACGACCCCGAGCTGCAAGTGATGTCCTTGACCGCAAGACTGCCAGCCGCGGGGAGGTGTCCCCGAGCCGCGAAGTGGTGACCGCGAGCCACGAGGTGATGATCGCGATCCGCGAGGTGGTGACCGCGAAGTGATGACCGCGAGCTGCGAGATGGTGACCGCGAGCCGCGAGATGGTGATTGCGAGCCGCGGGGAGGTGTCCGCGAGCCGCGAGGTGGTGACCGCGAGCCGCGAGGTGGTGACCGCGAGCCGCGAGGTAGTGAACACGAGCCGCAAGTGATGTCCTTGAACCGCAAGACCGCCAGCCGCGGGGTGGTAACCTCGAGCCTCGAGGTGATGATCGCGATCTGCGAGGTGGTGACCGCGAGCAACGAGGTGATGACCGCGAGCCACGAGGTGGTGACCGCGAGATGGTGATTGCGAGCCGCGGAGAGGTGTATGCGAGTCGCGAGGTGGTGACCGTGAGCCGCAAGGTAGTGAACGCGAGCCGCGAGGTTGTGATCGTGAGCCGCGAGATGCTGATTACGAGCCGCGGAGAGGTGTCTGTGAGCCATGAGGTGGTGACCGCGAGCAGTGAGGTGGTGAACGCAAGCCGCGAGGTGGTGACCCCGAGCTGCGGTGGGTTTCTTCGGACTCGTATATGCTTCATTTGACCACCAGATTGATTTGTCTCTATAATATTTAGCGTATCTTTTGCTCGGTATGTTTTTAGATCGGGTTAAACCCAATAATAAGGTCTTCTTCACGGATTTTCTGTTAAGATTAGAGGCGAGCCGTTAAGATTAGCCGCGGACCGTTAAAGTTAGCCGCATACCGTTAAAGTTAGCGCGGCGAACTATTAAGGTTAGCCGTTGACTGTTAAGGTTTTTTACATGTTTTTATTAAGGTTTTTTCTATACTTAGCTAGTTTTAGACATTGATTCATAAGGGGTGAATTTTGATTTCTACAATAAAAAAAAAGGAAAAAAATAATAATAAAGAAAACAAACAAACGTTTGTTTAAAGTTTTTACAATGGCATTTTTGTCATTAATACATAAAATACACAAAATACTCTAACAGTGCATTATTATGGCTACTCATCTAATTAATAAATTGTTATTCTTGATAATTCTCAAAAGAAAACTAAAAAAAAACGCTTGTTCACTAAAGTAATAAGAAAACACTTTAAAAAAAAAAACTAACAAGATAAGACAATTCAAAAAACTAAAATAAGATTAGACGAGGTAACAACTAATAACAACTTGCACGTCATCAGAATCTGAACCGACCAATATATGATATTTATATACATAATTTTTTTAGGAAAAAAACGTAATATCTATTTCGTCATAAACTTATTTTAATGATACCAATAACGACCTAACTTTACTTAATATGAGAGACGTTTAATTGCAAGATTTTTCTAATACGAAAATAATAATGAATATAATATGTTTGACCGACGCTTCAATTACGACAAAATAACATACTCCCTCCCTTTCATTTTATATTTTATACGATGACGAAAGGTTTTTGTACATGAATTAACAAATCATTAAATTTTTTAATTTTTAAAACAAAACATATTTTATTATTAAAAAAAAATAATTCAACCAATAAAAAGGTAATTTGCAAAATTTAAATAGTTAAAACAACAAAAACACAATTAATTTTTGTATAGAAATCTGAAAATATCAAATAAAATAAAACAAAAAAACTCTCTAAAACACCATATATGATGAAACACATGAAGTATAATATAATAATACTATTAAAAATTTTAATAATTAAAAACGGTTGACCATTTAATAGAAGCCAAGAGACAAGTGGGATTAGGCATCACCAAAATTAAACCGTAACTGTATTTTGGATCGTATCCGGACCTTTTTCAAATCGTAACTGTATAAAACGGTAAAAAACCATAACTGTTTACCATAATTATTTACGGTTAACCGTAATCGTATCAAAATCTTAACCGTCGGTTAATCGCAAGGTTAAAATCTTAAAATTTTAGCCGTAACCGTTTTAAAAGTAAAACAAATATATTAATAATTTTTTAAATATAAGTTTAACGAATATAACATAGAAACATGATGTATAATCAAATAAATACTAACCCAAAAGTATTTAAAACAAATATAATTATACTCTCTCTATTTCTAAATAATTAATTTTTTAGAGTTTTCAAACATATTAAGAAAATATATTAAATTTTAACTATAAATGTATTTTTTTTGTGCTAAACAATTTTCTATAACTTTTAGCCAATAGTAATTCAATAAAATCAATTAATATATCTTGAAATTCACAATTCATCTTCACTACTTGATAAAAACTGTATAGAAAATGTAAAACATCAATTTTTTAAGAACAAAAAAAACAGAACATCAAATATTTAAAAATGGAGGGAGTATTAAATAAAAATGAATGTGCTAAAAAATATGATTCAATATCTCCACTAATCCACTCGATCAGTCCATCCACGATCACTAGACACTATCCTTTTTTATTAATCAAATAATTCTTAGTTTGCATAATGTAATAGAATTCATGGTTATTTAGCTAATTTACCCCATTAAATTTTGAATCATATAATCATAATTTCATAACATAAAATTTAGCTTTATATTAGTTGATATATTTTTAATATTTTGGTCGATATATCATTTATTAAAATAATTTGACGAAATTAAATAAATTTGGCTACATTACTGATATTAACCGTATCATAATCATCAAATAACCATAACCGTATCTAACCATAACCATTGTAACCGGAACCGTCTTAACCTTAACCGTTTTAACTGTAAATGAAATAGTTAAGGTTAAGATTATAAAAAAATTGTAACCGTAACCGTGGACATTCCTAACTGGGACTAAAGACGCCATATTTGGGGTCTTGTCTCGTGAGATTAAAAGGCAGCCAAGACCGGAGTCGCATTTTCCGGTCCGAACCGAATTAACCGTCGCGTAGCTAGCTTAGCTGCCCACATTGGAGTATTATTTTTCAATTATTACACTAAACCGATGTTTTAATTATCTCGACATTAAATGAAATCAGTACTAATGAGCATGGTTCTCGCTGCCATTTTTTAACTAGGCACTAACATGAATTCCCTTAATTAATTTTTCAAGATAAAATACTTTAAGATTTGTTGGTATTTATTTGTTTGTTTCAGTATTTAGTACCTCTATTTCTTTTCTTCAGAATTTGTTGCTTCTTTTTTTGTTTTAAAAATTAGCCTTCCCTAGAAGCGAGACAAACAAGTAATATCATACACGAAAGAGGGAAAAAAAAACTAAAAATGATGATTTTATACAATTGAAACCAAGAAAAAGCTTTGGTATACTATATGCATTATGCAATGTCAATTTTAATCGACCCATATTTTTATTAGAGACTAATTTTCTAATTTTAGCTAGTATTGTTGTCTAAAGCGAAGAACTATCTTTTTTCTCTCTCTACATATAATTTTTTAATAACACAATAAATGTTAAGTTTAACAATGAAAATTAAAACCGACTGATTTTGTGTTTAAAAAAATAATTAAGATTATTCGTCTTTCATCATCCACCACCGTCTCCGGCGGATCCGGCGGACCAAGAGGAAGGAAAGTTTCCAGCGAAGAACAAATCATCTCGATCTCTCACCGTGAAATTCGGTATCAAGAGATCATCCACGTCATCATCATCATCGTCTTCCTCATCTTCTTCTTCTTCTTCCATTTCCTCTACTTCATCTTCTTCGTCTTCCATGTTGACTTCTTCTTCTCCGTTTGTTCCTTGAACGTCGTCGTTTTCCTTCAACGGCGTCGTCGGAGAAAGATGAATCTCTTCTTTTACGGTATTTGACCCGGGAAGAACGGTTTGACCCGGTGGGTCGGGTTTTGGAATTGGGTTAACGGGTTGAGATTTGTTACGTGTGCTACCGGCGAGAGAGTTCCGGTGAGTTGGACGAGGATGAGTGTGTTCTCCGGTGTAAGTGACGATGAAGATATTTGGATCTAAATTGCTTCTTTCAACTTGTTTTCTTGCTAAACATCCTTTTGAGCTACTGCATCTGTAATAATTCCTGTTTTGTATGTAAAAAATAAATCCAAACCCGTTTAGAACATTTTTCCGACCCGAGAAAAAAAGAAGCTGTTTTTTTCCCGAGAAAATTTTGGAGAAAGGAAAAAAGATTGGACCTTGGATAAGGAGAGCCTTTGATGGGTTTTTGACCGTATTTACGCCAAGCCCACATATCAGAAGAGAGATTCTCTTGAGTTACATGACATATGGTTCTCTTTTGCTGATTCTTTCTGCTTTTGATTAGAACAATAAGATTTAATTAAAAGAGAGAAACTTTGCGGTTAATGAATAGATGGGTTTAATCGATGAATGAACCTTTTTCTAGATCGGAGAGGAGCGTGAGATTGTTGTTGAAGTAGCTGGTCACGTTGACCTCTGAAAACAAAGACAGAAGAAGGAGAAATGGTTGTGGAAGAAGGTGGAAAAACCCTAACACCAAGAGGAGGTTTCTGATCTTGTGATTCGATGAGTCCTTGTTCTTGTTTCATTTGAATATTAGGAGCTGATTGAGGAGAAGGTGGAAGAAGAGGAGGAGGAGAAGACCAAGTAGTACTAGTAACGGGCAAAAAGGGTTTGCAAGAATCTTGAAGCTCGTTGCAAGAAGAAGACTCTCTGTCTCCATGGATGTGTGTGAACAGAGTAGGAGGAGGAGGAGGAGGATCTTGTTGCTTACAGGTTCTACCACAAGGGTTGGTGTTTGCAGAGGAGCTGCAGCTTCTGACGACGGCGAAGAGATCCCAATCCTCGGACATGGTTTTTGGAAAGCTCTTTGCTTCTGATTCTTCTGCTGGTAAGGCGAGAGAAGAGAGAGAGAGAGAGAAGGAGACAAACTATGGCGTAAAGGACGGCGCTGACTTTTTCTTTGCCGAGAGAGAGAGAGAGAGAGAGAGAGGATGGAGAGGATTGGGGAGTGTCCGAGAGGAATAGATGGGTGGGAGAGAGCACTTGACTTTGCTATTTCTTTCAATTATTTATACATTTCACAACAGTCTAACCTTTTATGGCTTTTCATTTCTTCCTTTTACATATTTATTCATTTGAAATATTTTACATAAAGATGTTTTTTTCTCCGTGATGTTCAAAACTAAGTTATTGGCCAGTACTAGTAAAGAAAGTGGCCATAGTAGAGTAGCTCAAGTTGATATATGAAAATGTGTGTGGGAATCATAGACTGTTTTTATTTAAAAGTTGTATTTTTATGTGGTAGATCTCATTTTTATGACCAAGTTTTGTGATAAGGCGATCATAATTGTTTCAATGGTTCAAAAATAAAATGCCATGCTGACAAAACAAAATGATCACTAAAACTTGTGACAAAAAAAAAATCCTTAAAACTTAGAAGATATTAAAATAGTGGTAAGAGGTAGAATTTATATGATAGATTTGATTGATAATGTTTAACCAGTTTAAATATAATATGCATGATTAACATTTATAAAAAATATTGAATTTTTCCCCACAAGTAAAACATTTAAACAAGACATGAGTAATGCAATTAATCTTTTTTTTATAAAAGAGGCATGATGTTTTGTAAAATAGCGAATAAATAACATTTTTAAAATACACATGAAAATCCTATACAGTTGAATTTATTTTGCAAATAAATATGTTTAAATGTAAATAGCCCTTCAAAATAAGTGCATATACCCATTTTTAAGAGGTGCTTAATTTTGAAATTATTGTCTACATTTTAGAAAATAATTTCCTTTCTCGTTATGTGAGTACACTATAAACTGTCTCAACTCCCAAACGTATAAAGTATAGTTCATGTAACTATAAGAATCCAAGAAGTGAAGCGGTTTAAAATTTCATATTTATCTTCACTATTTCTAGAAACTTTTGAATGATTTAAAATACAAATAAAAGGTAGAAAGCAGCACGATCTTTCATTTACTTCCTCAATTCACTCGGGAAAAAATCGTAAGTTTTGTGTCTAAAATGAAATGATAATGGTTGAATAATATTCGGACAAAGCACTCGCTTCACTTGTCACTCTCTCCTTTTACTTCCTTTTTTATTTATTGATTTGTAATCTACACTAAACAGATCCAAGTTCTCGTAATTTCGTAGTGGAATTTAGATACAGATTCGTGTTCTCTCTCTACAATCTTATCCTATAAAAGCTGCTTTTACTTTGACTTTATTACCAAGTCAAACGTAGGGACCACCTTGCTTTTGGTGCATACTAGCAGAAACAGCGCAGAATAGTCATCACACACTTTTTGATTCGTCAACAAATGGGCAATGATTCTCTGCTTCCGTATTTATTTGCATCTTTTAATCTGAATCGTCCGTTGTTCTCACGCGCGTCTGGGCCGTGCGATTTACGCCTCCCACTCCATTGCAACATGTTTTTTTTTTTTTTCTTAATCCATGATCCATTTAGAACACCGATCAACGATTCTTATAGTTTTTTTTTTTAATTGAAACTCACTTTTCGAGAATGAAAAAGAATCTTTTGCATTGTAAAGAAATTTGTCAAAGTTAAAAACAAGGGTGTATTATGGTTTAGATTTAAAGGTTTAGAATTTGTTAGGGATAAAAAAAAAATAATAGGGTTTAAAATTGTTATATTTAGAGTTTAGAAATTTTTAATTAGTGGTATTTTTAAAAATGAACAATTTATGATGATATTTTTGAAAATTAACATACCAAAAATGACATTTTGTAAATATCTCTTACGCTTATTAAAAAAAAATTATATTCTCCAACACATAGTTAATGAAATTTTAAAAATTTTAAAAATACACAAACTTATATATGAATATAAAGAAAATACTACAGTTGGATTTTTTGTAAAAAGCTTGTAATTTGACATGAAAATTCTCATAATTAATACATGGTTTATATAAGTTACAAGGAATCAATGATAATTCCATACTTATGAGTTCTTAAAAGAGACAATTACAAAAATGCATTTTTGTGTGTCCATTTTCAAAAATATCACCGTTGTTCATTTTTAAAAATGTCACTGATTAATGATTATTAAACCTTAAATCTAACAATTTTAAACCCTAAATTTTTTAACCAATAACAAACCCTATATCCTCAAAACTAAACTTTAATACAACATAGTTTACTAAAACATAAATGATATATTGAGTAAATAATTTTGAAAAATAGCATTTTTACAAAGATTTTGAAAAAAATGGTATTTTTGATTGTAAAAATGGTATTTTTAGAAAAATACATATTTCAAAAATAAAATTTATCAGATATTCTCTAAACATAAAATCATATTCAATCAAATGCCTTTCTACAATAAACTCATTCTTTTGAAACTAGAATTTGAAGCAAATTAGACTAAAACATATTTTGATAGATACGCTCATGGTAGAATCAAGAGCCACAATTCCATGACTTCCATTTAGGTGTGACCCGTGTTTCTGATTGAGTTATTGACGTTTTTGTCTATAATCTTGATAAAGGATGTTAATGTCTGTGAGATTTTTCTATATCCATTAATTTATTAGACGCCATAGATAATAGGAGAATATAATTATTATTATAAAATGATGTTAAATTTCTCATCTAAAGACCATATTACACCAATATTCACACATTTTCTTTTGTAAATAACATGTATTAGATTTATGTCCCACGTTTGACGCATGACACTTAGATTAAATGTAATAAACAAGAAAATTAGAATATTCGAAAAAACAAATTTATGATTTTTCATAATACACAAAAAAAATTACAGATAACAAAGATCAAATAGTATATCTCCCATATAGATAAATATAATTTATTTTACAAAATTTAATATGCATGACACTTAGATTAAATGTAAGCGTTTTTGAATTGTTTTTGATGTAAATCAAATACTTTTGAGAGTATCATTTCTTTCAAACTTATTTGAGTTTACCAAAACCCAAAAAAAAATCGCGTTAATATGTAAAAATCTTTTCAAATAAAAAATCAAAAAATGATTAAAAATTGAAAATGATAAATTTTTCGGAATTCAAACATTAAGGTTTGATTTGTAAAGTTTTACGTTTATAACAAAAACGTAACTTTAACTAGAGTAATATGGATTAAGCGATATAAAATAAAATAATTGTATGGTCAATCACATATGGTATCCAAATGGATATTATTACAATTTTTATGAAGTAATTGATATCGGTATATAAAATTTTAAAATATTACATTTTAGTTGGATTTATATTTGTAACACATGTATTCTATCATATCTAAATTTTAATAGTAACATTTGAAATACTAAAATCAATACAAACTAGTAGACAATATTCTCTCTTTACTTCACTACTCATCACTCAAATATGTTAATGTTATTCCTTTGGCCACTTATAAACTTATTATGTATAAAATACATATATTTTCAAAAGTAAAGTAATTCGGTAGACTGACTTTTTAATGAGTTTGATTAGATTATAAGTTTTTTTTGTTTTGAAACTAATTAGATTATAAGTTAATGATCTAAAAATAGATATCGAAGACGAAAATAGCTTTTTTCAGCCACGTCTCAAACAGTTTTATGTAAAACCATTATGATCAACAAGCACTTTTTTTTTTTTAAATAACGCTTTAAGTTGTCTTTTTTTTTTTTTAACTTGTCTTTTCTACATAAACAAAGCTTTAACGCAAGGTTAAGAAGAAAAACAAAGCTTTAACCCTTTTTACTTGTGAGACAAAATATTATATAAAGTACCTTTTTCCTTTTCCCAAACGCAAAAACAAGTTTGCTATACCCATTTACATTGTCATTTCATTTTCAATATAAGGACCTTACATATCTTCTACGATTCGATATTAATATCACTTTTTCTGAAATGGTTTGACAAATAATGAATTTTGAACATGTTAGCAAAAAATAAAATAATGAATTTTATACAAAATTTATGGATTGATTTTGAGTTTTTTTCTAGAAAGGATAAAATTATAGTCAATGTTTTCCGTAATTTTACATAACAAGAGATCTCGGTCGATTACATAAATTTTACACAATCCACAATTTATAACGCCACTTAGGAACTTCTCCGTTAGAGTAGTAGAAAGTGACTTTTCAAAGGAAAGAATGAGATCCAACAGGCTACTTGGTTTATGCTCGCACAACATATATAGATTCTATAACACATCACAATGCACCATTATGGTTTGATAGAACGATAACTTATGGAATCCATTAAAAACCAATAAGAGGGGTAGGGATGGGTCCATACATGGCACGTGAACCAAACGACAATATGGGATGGATCCTTTGCTAATTCCTAAAAATATCATTTTTCTTTTATCCTTAAACGTAGGTCTGGGAACGGATCAGATATCCGAAAAATATAGTATTTGTGATTCAATTTGTTTTTTACGGATATCTAATTTTCTGATTTGTTTTGCTTCAAAAAATTTCGCATATCCGGAATGACGGATATCCAGATTTTTGTGGATATTTGCGGATATCCAGATTTTCTCGGATATCTGTTTAAACAAAAAAAAATTTAAAACACCATAATATTTTTTTTCAAAAAAATTTTTTAATATAAGATTTAAACTAATTAATCAATAAATATATGAAATATGTCTAATTTTATTCGATAAAGTTTAAATTGTTTATAATATACCATATTATATGTATATTAGAATAGGATCCGTGTTAATACACGGGTAAATACAATAAAAATTAATGAAATAAAAATTTTAATTTTAATTTGTAACCCGTTGAATTTTAAAACTATTTAACGTAGATCCTAACATCAGTAGAAGTCAGTTTATATCATAATTATCATGTTTTTAATCCATATCATGCAAATAAAAAAAAATATAATCAGAATTTAAATCATATTCTTAATAATACAAAAATATATATTTAACCCATTATGAATTTTGTGATAGAAATAAAAATAATTAAAATACAATATAGTTAAATCAGAAAAAAAATAAAATTTATGTTAGTTACCTCATAAAATTACAAATAATGTTGTGAACCATTACATAAGTACATGATTGATAATTGTATTTTATTAATATCATCGTTTTATTTCTCATAAAATTTTATACTCGACAAACTTTATACAGTATTAACTTCATAGTAGATATAATATTATTATTTTTAACTCATAGAATTTTTAATATATACACATGGAGAGTACCAATGACGTCATAGGTCGAAATTTTCAATTTTTTTTGTGATATTCTATAACGCTATATTGATATAATAAGTATTTTATAGATTATTTTTATTATTTATTTTTGAATGGTGGTGTATATCTTTAAACTTTTAAATTGAGGTTTATATAACCTTTCTAACTTTTATTTTTCAAATTTTTATACCTTTTTTATCATTCATCTTTTTAATTATTTTAATTGACATTTTTATTCTGTATGTATTATTTGTTTTTTAATAGTTTATGTAACGTCTATATTTCATCTTAATTTTTTTTTCTTAATTAGTATGGATAGTATTAGAAATTTTACTTTTTATTATTTGATTAGTAACTTGGCAACTACTTTCCATTTTAAATCTTATTTTTCTTAATTAATTTTAAATTTTAACACATTCATCATCTGATCAATATTAGATACATGTCACGATCTCGTGAGTTATAATTTTGTTTACGTGTCATGCTTATATAAAAATGCATTGCGGTAAATACTTTTGATTTTAAAATTTATAACGCCTATATTTTGACAAATGTAATTATATTCAAAATTACGACTCGCACAAATATTTAATATTTATTTTATTATTATATATTTTTATATTTTATTAAATCATCAATTTATTATATTTATCTCATATTAAAATTATTTCATATACGTCATTATATTAACAAATGACACTTATAATATGACATTTCCTTTTGTCTTTAACTATTTAAATTATTTAAAATAGAAAGAATGTATTTTTTAATATTACAATTTAGAAATATTACCTATTTTAGTAATTAGTATGACGTTTTTTACTTTTTGTTAATTAGTCCATAATCTTTGTTTAGAATATATTACTTATTTTAATTTTTAACATTTTGTTAATATTGACACATGTCACAATCTAAATTAGCAATTACATATGTCGTAATCTGGTGAGTTACAATTTTGCTTACGTGTCGTGTTCTCATCATGCACATTCTCTTTTATATAATAAGATATAAGTAATATATGGATCGGATCGATATTCGGATTTTTAAAATTAGTATTTGTGATTTGCTTCGGTTTAGATGGATACTAAATTTTACTATTTGGTTTGCTTAGATTTAAAACGGATATCCAATTTTTTCGGATCGGAACGAGTATTGGATCGGATCGAATTTAAAGGATAATTTGCCTAGCCCTACTTAAGTGTGTTAAGTTGTGATATATGGAGTTAATACCACTCGAAATTTTGACAGATATATATGACTGAAGATGGTGTCCGTCCCAATGGGATGGTCAGCTTTAGTTGATTTTTTTTTTTAACAATACTTCTTATCATTAATATTTAACCCAAAACACTTAAGCCTGTTTGGCTAGAAATTCAGCCCTACTATTATCCGATCTTTGAATGAAATTAGACGAGATTGAGCCAAATTTAGAAGCACAAATCGCAATGTCGGCCAAAATTCCATGAATGTCGAGATTGGTGAGCTATGGTTGATAGCTCTGATTAGATGCTGGGAATCAGAGTATACGATTACTCTATTGTACTGTAAATCCCTCGCCATTATAAGGGCCGATCGCATTGCTAAAGCTTCCGCAGTCAATGCCGACGAAACATGAGGGAGAGCCGCGAAGTGTGATGACGTGTGATTAGGATCAGTCTGGAAAATCCAATCTAGCCCTGCATTTCCTGAGTTTGCAACCCAAGCTGCGTCTGTAAAACAAGTTAGCTCTCCGATCTCAGCTTTATCTGGTAAAGAATGGTTTCTCGAACTCGGCGGGATAGGCGCTTGGGCCTCATTCCATTCCCGAGCATCTTGAATAACTCTGAGAACCGTTTCGGAAACCGTAAAGATCCTATTACTAAAAACTTGTTGATTTCTGGAAATCCACAGAGCCCAGCAGATCCAAGGGTAAAGGAAGCCTTTATCAAGGCCAAAAGGAGGCAAGGTGAATAAGGCCTTGACGGCTGTTAATCAAGAGGCTACTCCTGGCACTAGGGAGGTATCACCAGCCTCTGCAAACGCTATTCTCCAAACCTCTTGTGCATATGGGCATAAAAATAGCAAATGAAGAGCAGATTCTGAGCCCTCACATCGACAAAACTTAGAGGTATTAGTAATGTTCCTGATTATCAGTTGTTCACCCACCGGTAAAGCATCTTGGAGGGCTTTCCACAGGAACAATTTCACCTTAGGGGAGGCTCTAAGATTCCACACCTGACTATGCCAATCCACAATCCTTCCTGGTGCAGGTATCAATCTCTGTTCACTCTCTTCAGCCGCAACAAAATAAACAGATTTTGTAGTGTATTCTCTAGTTGGAGTTTTCAACCATACTCTTTTATCTTTTGCTCCAAGAAGACTTGGTTTTAGTAGTAGAATCCTCTCTTTATGGTAGGGAATAATCTTATCAATTTGTTCGACATTCCAGTATGCAGTTTGGGGGTTGATCAAAGAACTCACCTTTAGATTTCGAAGCCCTTCCGGAACTGGTCCCATTGGTTGTACCTTCTCATCAACAACCAACCAAGAATCCTCCCAAAGGTTGATCTCGGATCCACTGCCAATGACCCATCCAAGCTGTTTAAGAAGCAAATCTCTCTCCCACTATCAAGCTTTTCCAACCATGAGAGGCCCATGAAGGGGTAGTGCACTCCAAGAAGGAGGAATCACAACAATATTTCCCAACTAGTATTCGAGCCAAAAGACCCGAGGGATTTTGTTAGATCCTCCAACTGAGCTTAGCTAGTAGGGCATCATTAAAATTATTTATGTCTTTGAATCCTAAGCCCCCATACTCTTAGGTTTTGCCATTTTTTCCCAACCCACCCAACTAATACTCATCTTATCAGATGAGGAGTCCCACCAAAATCGAGTTAACGCTGATTGGATGCGCTTGCAAAGGGTCTGAGGCAGTTTGAAGCAGGTCATGGCGTATGTTGGCATAGCCGCCAGAACACTCTTAAGCATAACAAGTTTCCCTGCTCCAGACAGTAATCTAGTGGACCAGCTAGCTGCCTTCTGTTTGATTTTGTCCACTTTAGAAGTAAACAATTCTATCTTGGACCTTCCAAAATGCTCTGGTAATCCTAGGTACTTGCCCACTCCACCTTCCATCTGTATTTTTAGCATTTTCTTCATTCGGTTCTTCTTCCTTTGTGGAGTCTTCTTAGAGAAAGAAATTGAAGAATTTTGATAGTTTATCCTCTGGCCAGAAACCGCTTCATATATAGTCATAATTCTCTTGAGCTCCTAACAGCTTTTGACATTTGCTTTACAGAAAAACATAGTGTCATCTGCAAATAAGAGGTGATTCACTCTAGGATATCCTCTAGCAACTTTGATGCCAAGCAACTTTCCTTTCTCCTGAGCTCTAAGACATAGCCCTGAGAGGACCTCTCCGCAAATTATAAATAGGTAAGGGGAAATAGGATCTCTCTGTTTAATCATTCTCTTAGGTTTTACATATTCTCTTGGTGATCCATTTATTAGGAATGAGAAAGTAACTGTTGAGACACATTGCATTATCCACTTGAAAACTCTTGCATGAAAACCAAGTTTAACTAATACACACTGAATAAACTTCCATTCTAAACGGTCATATGCCTTACTCATATCCATTTTTACAGCCATTGAGCAGTGTTCTGTAGCCTGAGAGGTCTTGAGGAAATGTAAGATTTCATGTGTGATCAACACATTATCTAAGATAGCTCTTTTGGGAACAAAAGCCGACTGATTTTCTGAAATAATACCCTCCAATATAGGTTGTAATCTTCTAGCTATGAGTTTAGAAATAACCTTATAGTGGTATTGCATAAGGCTATCGGCCTATAATCTGCAACTTTCTTTGGTCCAGTGATCTTTGGAATTAGCCTGATGTGTGTTTCATTGATGGTTTTTTGCATAATTCCAGATTGGAAGAAAGCTTGAACCTCCTCCACCATATCTTTCCCCACCACGTCCCAATTTTATTGGAAAAAGCATGTTGAGAAGCCATCTGGTCCAGGAGCTTTGTCTGGGTGGATCGAGAACATGACTTCTTTAATTTCTTGAGCAGATGGTTGGTGATCTCACTGATGATTGGCTTGATAGCACCATTCACAGTTGTTTCCATTAGTGGATTGGAGACTGATTGAGATGTGAATAAGCTTTGGAAATAATCGGTTATCACTCGGGTAATTTTCTCTTCCTCAACACATTGCTTGTCCTGCATCATCTTCAATCACAGAGAATTTATTCAAAGTAAACCTCATTTTTGTTGCAGCATGGGGTAGCCTGTATTCATATCTCCAAGGTTCAGCCACAGTTGCCTACTCCTTTGTTTCCAAAAGCTCTCTTCTGCATTGTAAGCTTCTTTAAGCTTTTCTTTAACCCTTTGTAGCTGGCAATGGTTTCCTTCTATATCCGTCATAGCCTCATCTAGCTCTTGCTTTAAATGCTCAATCAGCTTTTGACTGTTTCTTTGTTGTTCTCTACTCCAAGTCACTATTGCATGTCTACAAGAGTCAATCTTCTTTTTTACATTAAGATTTCTATCCTCCATCCAGGTTTGTGCTATTAAAACTTTAAATTCTTCATTATGTTTTAAGCCTTCTATCATACCGAAATAAACCTTTCCTCTTCTTTCTCTTAGGATCCAGATATGCTATAAGAGGTCTATGATCCGAAGCTTCAAATCTGAGATATTCACATCGGCTTAAGGGGAATAATTAAGCCCAATCACTGTTTGACACAGCTCTATCCAATCTGCAGTGAACTGTAAAGTCACCTCTTGAACTTCTCCATGATAAAGAGCACCTGAATGTCTCATACAAATCTCCCTCTGAGAAGAAGGTGCGGAAATCACCAAAAGAGCCTTCAGACCTCGCTAGACCTCCCTTTTTCTCCTCATTAGAGACGATGTCATTAAAATCCCCTGATAGAAACCAAGGTGCATTTCTGACCACTGCTAAACCAATGAGGTAATCCCAATTCTGTTTCCTTAAAGTTTTATTTGGGTGCCCATAAACAAATGTAGAATATAATTTCTTCCATTCATAGACAATGTGTGAGTCAATATAGTTATGGCACGATGAACTCACCTCTAGGTTAATCTCTTGCTTCCATAGAAGGAGTAAACCTCCCCCTCCTGCCCATGAGGGGAGACTATAAAATGATTCGGATAGCCTAGATCTTGCACTTCTTTAAGAACAAAAGTATCGGGATTTTTAGTCTCAGATAGATAGATGATATCTGGGTCCACACGACGTCTAATCTCTTGGAGACGACGAACTGTCTCAGGATTCCCCAACCCTTGACAATTCCATCTTACAATTTTTAAGGAAGAGGAGAAAACAGATTCTAAAAATCCGTTTGCATCATGGTTGACTTTGGTTTTCTTCCTGCAGGTGCTTTAGCTTTTGGAATAGCAGATGATTTTTGGGAAGTATGAGCTTTGCTTGGACCTGCTTCATCAGCAAAAATGACTCTGTTTATTTTACCCTCTCTGGCTTTAGTTCTATTCAGCTTTTTCCTTAGTGAAGGTTGGATTTTGGCCACATTTCTTTTTTTCAAATTCAAAGATGCTCCTAGAGAAGTAACAGTAGTTGACTTTCCAGATGGTCTTCCAGGTTTCCTTTTCACAGGGGGAGGGATTATCGTATTTGCTCAGTCGGCTCATCCACCCCAGTCTCATTTAAAGGTCCAAGCCTCTGGCTTAAAGGAACTTTTTCTTTTTGTATAGTAGGTGGTTGCTCTAACACACTCTGATTAATAGAGGCTAAGACCATATTAGTCACAGTTTCCACAACTTCACCTTGCTCCTCAACTAATATGTATCTTTCTTTTCTTGCTGCACTCTCAGATGGATCAACCATATTTGAATATTGGATCATAACATTTCGAACTTCGCCCACTGCTACTTCCAGAGCTTCTTGTGGGAGTGATATATTGGTTTGGACTTGATGCTCAGTACCAACCAAAGCTTTAGTTGATTATCTAGAAGAATTTGTATGGAGCAAGGAGAGTTTTTTCCGTTATTCATGATGTCATATATCCTTTGTTTTATAATTCAAAAGCCAATTTGTTAGCATACAATGCTCGCTGTTATCCACATGATATTACTTATGTAAAATACCACTAATATGGGTTACTGAACAGGTTTAATTAATGTATGTATATATGTGGAGTTAATACCACTTAGAATTTTTGATATTGTATATAGTTGGGATATGTATAGTTAGATGTGGTTTTAAATATTTTAATGAGAGGCTGCCATATCAGCAAAACAATAACTTATTTTCTATTGTCGCATAAAGATTGACACATTTTCAAGTAGATATATGAAGATAATGTTTATGTTACAAAAGAAAGACAAACATGATCCAACTATAGTTAGTCGGCAGAAAATACATAGTTTAAGATAAAATTTGGTATAAATACATCCTCTTAAGAATAAAGGACGGGGAGATGATTTAAGACACATCCACATGAGCACCCTAAGAGAAAACGATAATAAGAACATGAAAAAAAGAAGAAGCCTATACTACAGGAATTTAAGGGCCAGAGGATTCATCATGGTCTGAGTTCTATCCCTGCTTTTTCCAAGGGATAATCTATTATATTCTTAGACACCAACAACATCAGGCTGAGACCTCAATCAACGAAAGAGACCCAACACCTAAAACTTACTCACCTCCCAATCTCCGTTGGTGTTGTATGAATTAGATGTCAGAAAGCTTTCGGAAGGAATTTCCCTCGCCCTCCCGAAGACAATCATGATAGTGCTCTTTGTGTTGTCCATCATCCCGCTTAAGGCAATCATGCATCAGTCCTCCTAGAAGGATTATTTTTTACGTGTACCTTATCTTTAAAGGGGACAAAACTCTTATTCTATGTATGCACGTTATTCCCGAATATAACTACGATCAATGCAAAAGATCACAAAATAATTCGTTTAGAAGACCTAAAGTCGATTCAAATTTTACGAAAATATACCGACGAGAACCTGAATCAAAATATTAATCCAAAACCTCAAAATGCGATTCAATCCAACATAAATGATATCTCATCAGAACCAAAACCAAAATTTTGTTCGGTTTAGTTTCCCAATTTTTTTTCTAATCAACCCGATTGTAGCGAAGGTCCGGACCTACTTATCTAGGTTGCATGGAAACGGAAACGGATACGTGAAAACGAAACGTTTGGAAATGTGGAAACGATTTTTTTTAGAAAATTTAGGAAACGGATACGTTTTGGAAACGCACACACACCTATATATATATATATGTGAATCAACAACATCAGAAACAATATTTAAAACAATGATAAACAACACAAATTATATACTTAAATATTAAATAGTTTAACAAAAGCAAAAAGTATAATAATTTTGTTGTTTTTAACCTATATACAAACGCAATCTTTCATAATTTTGTTGTTTTTAATCTATAAAAATACTAAATATGTCTCTATATTTCCAAACCATATAACTATTACGTAGGAAACAATTTTTCATCGAACATTTACGACGTATTTCCAATTTGAGTTTTCTATGAAACGAGTTTCCATCGCATTTCCAAAACAGAATTAAAGTTTCCATCGAGTTTCCAAATTAAAATATCTTAAGAAACGCGTTTCCAAATTAAAATTTTTTAGGAAACGCTTCTATGGAGTTTCCAAGAGTTTCAGTTTCCAAAACAGAAAACGCATTTCGGATGGAGTTTCTATGCAACCTAGCTACTTATGGATTTAGCTTCAAATATCCGTTTATATATGGTTTAAAGGCAACTTGGTGTACTGAGGAGTGGTATAATCAGGTGAAGGCAGGACCACCGTACGTCACATGCTTCCCCACTTCTTATCCAATGCCAATGACAGGCTATAACATGTGTTGGTCATGTGAGTGGGAAACAGTTTGATTGCATCTGACTATTTTTAGAAAGTCAACGACTCGAGTTAGATTGTCAAAAGTCCTTTCTCACTCTTGTTGGTCATAATACTCTTGCTTTCGTAGTTCCTCACTACTTCCCAATTTTTGTCGACTTTGATATGTTCGCTTCCAATTATAGACTAGTGATTTAGCACTTAGAGTTGGTTCTATTGTATCTCTAATTCAATTTATTTTGAAAAAAGAGATATTTTTGTAGGAAATAGACTAAAAACTGATTTCATGCCACATAAATTATGATTTAGACGTGAATTTCGAAATTATCAAAAATAAAATAATATAGAAACCTACGTAGCTTAAGTAATTCTCTCCAATATATGATCCCAATTAACCACTGCTAAAATACTACCTTTTTAGTTCAATTATGTAAAACTATGATTACTTATGATAATTTTGTTTGATATGGATTCAGTATAATGTACATGTTGATTCAAATAAAGTCCAACAAAAATAAAACGTAAACAAATTTTTCTTTTTTTTAAAACTTCTTTAAAATATTTTTTGATAAGAAACTTTGTTGGATTTAATTCCTTCTGATTTCCTCCTCTATTCCTTGCAAATCATGATTCTTTTGATATTCAAATAACTATAAAATATATTTTACAAATGGAAAACAAAAAATGATAAGTCAATAAGGGTTTGTGTGTCAGGAGCACGTGTGTCTAACGTATGTCACGTGATCGAATTTTGTAGGGTGCAAATATAACTGCATATCCAAGAGTGGAAGGTGGACAATAGACAAAGGGAATGGCAGAAAATATGCATCACTCTTATTACAACACATGACCACATTACTTCCCACTATAATCATAATTACTTTTTTTTGTTTTTTTTAATAAAATATTAAATTATATTCAAATAAAAATAAACGTTTCTACAACTTTATCCAAACTGTTTTGATCGTGGAAAGTTTAACCTATTTTGCTACTATTTTGTAGAGAACCAAACTCTTAAGCCATCTTCATAGTTCATATCATCCTATTTTCGGATCAAGTATAGTTGATTCCTCATATTTTTACTGATAATCTTGATGAGTTGATGCGTAGTTGAAGCAGTCTCACCATGTCTACAGTACATTAATGACAATAATTTGGTAGATCATTTTCACGACTAAAAAGATAAGGTAACATCTTCAAACCTAAGTTTCATTTTTCCTTTTCACTTAAAAGTAAAAAGAAAATGGATCATAAGAAAAAAATCACACAAAATTGGTCTTTTCCCATCGAGGGGTGTGAATAGAAAGAATTCTTGGACAATACTGAAGCATGACCCTTTTTAAAAATAAAGAGAAGGTATAGTACCAATAATATTCCATTTGTTATTCATTTTGCAACAAACTATATATCGAGAATATAACCCTTTACGAGCCCAAAAGGTTTCTCATCTATGATTACCAAAAAGAATATGGCTTCATCACATCTAATTCATAAACCTTTCCTTTTTTTTCAAAAAAAAAAAAAATAATAAAGAAGAGAGAGCAAAAGAGGGATATATGCTTCTAGAAAGAAAACAAGGAATCAAACCCGAGCATCATTATATTCACTCCCAAAGTTACACATTTTTAACTTTTCTTTTCACAAAGTAATAAGAATAGAGAAAGAGGTAAGTTTTTGACCCAACAAAAAAAAAAAAAAAGAGAAAGGGGTAAGTTTTAAAATTGATGAAATCGTTTAACCTTACGTTCGAATTAATAGATTTCGACGGGAGATATATGGGTCTTGGCAGAAAACTCCTCGACAATTAACCTAAAAAGAAAAAAAACAATCACGAGGTATCACCTAATTATAATGATCAAACGATGTAATTTAAAATGCTTTTGTTCTATTACGTATTTAGTTTTACACATAAATTAAATTAGATGACAAACCCGACTATATGATTATGTCCGAGTTTTTTTGTTTTCTAAATTTCAAGTCACTAAAACATAAAATTTCTATCAACTATTCACATGTGTATATATATACATCTAATAACTCTTAAGAGTTATAAGGATTTTCTGTTGATATAAACGATTTTTCAACAAGTTGTATTGTAATAACATAGCTGGAAAAATAAAGTTTTGGTTGGTTTTAGAAAATTGGCTATAAGTTAGAACTTAGGAAAAAACAGGACGTAATGTTTGGAGACATGAACAAATATGTGGCAATGAGGTTAAATGATCATATGATAACTGATAAGACATAAATAAAGGAAATATAAAAAGATGAAATCTCATATTTTTGGACCACACCCACTATAATGTTTTTTCATATCTGATGTATCGTCTTTCTATTTATTTGTTTTTTTTGAAGAAAAGACATCCAAATGGAATGAAATGAGAGAGATGTTTGGTTAATGCATGGTAATTGTTTGGTTTATGTCTAAAGGAGAAAAAGGCCAAAGAGAGAGTTTTGATGATCAAATTTCAAACTCATTCTATCAATCAATTTGGTTGTCTCTATAAGAAGAATTCGCTAATATCTCTTTCTCCTTTCGGTAGAGGTGATGGATGATAGAGAGAACCGACTAAAGTTTTTGGTCCTTACAAAGTGGGGCTATTAGAGAAGAGAGAGGTAAGAATAAAATGATGTGACTGTCATTGTCACTTGGTGTCTGATTGAGAAATATTTTTTGACCATGTTTTGATTTTTGTGGGTTTGGTTCGTTTCACGGGAAAATGAGCCAAGGATCGTTTCTAAAACCTTGGCCCCGCTCTTCATTTAGTTTCTTATGGGTTTGGCAAGTGACAACGATATAAGATCAACCTCAAGTAACTTTTTTGTTGTTATGATTATGTCTTGTATATATTCAGAACTTTCGTTAATTATTTGCAACTGGTGAATTTGAATATGATCCCAATTCAAAAAGAAATTTATCATAAAAAGTTTTTGAATATGTATATATTATCTATTGGAGCTCATAATTTTGATTCTTTTTCTTCTTTTGAATATGTATATATCGGAGCCCATAGTCTTAGAAAAGATTTTTTTGACACAAATATATGTTTTCAAAGTTTGCATAAAGACTATCTAAAACTATGGTCTTCTCGGTATAGGAATGTCAGTCGAGTTAAGTCGATCTAAAATTCGCATATATTCTCGTCTAGCTTGTTCCATATTTCATTCGAATTCATTTTTTAAAATCCGTTTTGGTCCGAATATTAACTACTACATGGTTAAAAATCTAAAAACATTTCAGGTTTTTCTTTATGCCATTAATTTTTTTTACATATTCCCTAATCATTTTTTCTTTCTTTCTTACCAATCTAAATGAACTAAAATGAAAACTAAGTATAACTTCAATCTAAACAAAAATATAAAATTCACAAGAAGTAAAACATAAGATATAACATTTGTTGGAAAAAAATAATAACATATCCAATCTAGATAGTGGAGTTAAGATCTTAAACGGTATATAAAAAGCCATTGAAATTAGAGAAAATTATCTCCACTACTACTTTCTTAAAATCTTATTTTTCAATCTACTACAATTGCAAAATCATTTCCTTCAATACACAACTTCAACATAAAAGATAACTTTGCCCTCTCTACTCTTTTTCTTTCTCCTTCTCTCTTTGATGGTAAAAGATTTAGAGGATCTCTCTCTCTCTTTGATGGTAAAGAAGATGGAGGATGGTTTCTCTCTATGTTGATGGTGGACATAAACGAAGGAGATGGAGGACAAAAACGGTGGTGGAGAGAGAGACGAAGACGGTGGTTGTGGACAAAGAAGGTAGTTGTTATCGTGCAGACGGTGGTGAATGATAAGAGCGACGACAGAGACAGTGGTTGTGGACGAAAACAATGATGAATGGTGGACGTATATGAATTGGTGGACAAAAACAAAGATGGAGTCGTTAATTGTTGACATGGACGAAAACGGTGGTCGATGGTTGACATAAATGAAGATGGAGAAAATGGTTGTGGACGAGATGGTGGTCAATAATGGACAAGAAGAAGACGAAATATTAGTATTGTCGTCCACCGATTAATCTACCACAATTTAATGAGTTTTAAACTAAGGGTAAAAACGTAACTTAACAGTTGAAATGTGGTATAGGAGAAAAGAAGTAATGTATTGTGGTAGATTTAAAAAAAAATACTTTTAAGAAAGTGGTAGATATAGAAATATTCTCTTGAAGTTATTAGGATTTTTCGAACATCACACGTCATTCAAACTAGCTCATCATAATACTTCTTTACCATTGTAATCAAGATTTTTCAATAATGACGTATTTTTCATACAATTTAAAATCATATTACAAACAAAACATAATGGCTGTGACTCGTACATTATTTAGAGTAATTGAAACAAAAAGAAAAAAAATAAATAGTAAAAGAAAGAAAAGTAAAAAAAAAAAAGGAAATATATCTGCCTTTAAAGCTGAGAAAATTAGAAGAATTGTTTTTTCTCAATTACTCTCAACTCATAAAATTTAAGTTGAAAAACATGTTCTCCTGTAACAAGGTTTACGGGTCACACACAATGTAAAGAACCATAAGCAATCAATGTTTAAAATACTATTAGAAACATGTAAAAAATTACACTAAACACAGTTTTCGACAGTCAAATTTGATTTTATACGAACTTTTGTGAAAGCATGTTTTGCAAGCATGAACATTGTTGTTGTTGGCAATCTGTTGAGTTGAGCAGTCCACAACGTGAAGGCATGCTTTGGCGTGTCCCCCTTCAACCAGATTAATCCATACCATTCCTTTGCCTCCGCGCGCGGTCTGATGTGTTCCCAAGTTAATTTGGAGGAGAAATTTCCACATTCAACCCCAGATACTGTCCACCAGAATGAATCAACCAAGCTTGAGGAGCTCCGGAGATTGATACTAGTCAGATGCGTGTAAAGAGTTAGAGATGATTCAGTTCTTGGAGCTGCTAGTTTCCATCCCACGTTATCACAAGCTTCTGCCACCATGTTATTGATTGGGATCCGCATACTCCTCGGACCCCCAGGTCTCAACAGTTTGATTAAAGGACATAGAGGTGTCGAATTATCGAACCAGAAACTTGCACACAAGCCATTACCCACTTTGCATTTCACAAACCTTTCTGCCATTGGTCTCAAAAGCAGTAGTGTCTTCCAATGCCAAGAGTCAAGTGAGTGCTCGTCTATAGCCCAGAATTTAATTGACTTTTTTTTTTGGGTTCAAAATTTAAAACCGAAATCAGGCTTGATTGAACCACAACATCTCTATGTCACTATGTACAAGAATAGATTCATGTAATAGCGCAATCATAAAATGTCAGAAAACAAAAAAGCCTGAAAGGAAAATGTTTTTTACTAAGCAGATAAAGATCAAAACCGCCATAAAGAAGCATACAAGACAAAACCGGCCTCTCAGTGCAGAAACCAACCAAGTTCAACGAGTTAAATATAAATGTACTAACAAAATATATGAAGGGTTGAGAAAACAGAAGCTCCAAAATGCTCTTTCCTTTTTAACCCTTCCATAGCTTCAACATTTTGTCTTTACCACCAGAGACTACTTTCTCACCATCTGGACTCCAATCCACTGCGAAAACCTTTCCACAACCGAAAAATATAAAATTAAGAGAAGAAAGAGACTGAAATTCGGCTAAAAGCGTCAGCTTTAATGTTGTTCATACCTCATCTGCATGACCAGGAAGATCTTGTTTTAACGTTTTCGTCCTAATTTCCCAAATCTGTGTGGAATTAACAAACTTTCTGATTCAGAATCTGAAGAATATCTCCAGTAAAAGAGTAGGAATGCCATTTCTTCTAGTCTAATTATACATTATAGAAAATAAAGTTTTAACCTTGAGAGTAGAGTCTTTACTGCCACTCAAAAGCAATCTACTGTCTGCAGACCAACTGACTTGATACACAGGTCCAACATGGCCCCTGAAAGCTGTAATGAATTGTCCTGTGATACCGTTCCATAGCCTAACTGATCTATCGAATGACGCACTTGCGATCCATTTCCCATCAGGTGAGAAATAGACATGGTTTACAAGCTGTTGATTGACCAATATAAAAGGTAAAGAGTTATAAAACAGAACTAAGAGTATAGGTTAAAAGAGTCAAATTGTTAAGTAACTTACCTGTTGATGACCGGTCAATCGCTTTTTAGGTTGTTTGCTAACAGATGGTTCCCAAAGGAACATAGTGAAATCATCAGATCCTGAGACTAATCTTTCAGGTGAATCCCCTTTCGTTTGGTTGTATCTTTCAAGCGCCTGTTTCAAAAGAGAGAGATCAGAATCAGTAAAAGAGAAGAAATGATCTACACAGTAGAGTGGAGTGAGAACCTTACCTTTTTCATTTCTTCATTTGGAGGATATTGTCTTCCAGTGTGGTCAAAAGCGCCAGTTCGAAGAACATATTCTGTGCTCAATGCAAGGGAATTAACCCAATGCCCATGCCCCTTAAGTAACAAAAGAAGCAGAGTAAGTTTGAGGTGGTTAAAAGTGATACTAGGTGAATCTGAACGAGGTACGGGTCAAAAGATGCAGGACATGAGAAAAACACATAAGCAATTTATAATACAATCAGGCTAGAATGACACTGGCACTGTAATATAAGGTCTTTAAGATAGTAGTGCAGAGGAAAAAATGATCAGAACAAATTCCAAATATAGCTAAGAGTTTACCGTCAATTCACGAATAAGCTTCCCCTGAGTAGTCTCCCACATCTTTATCGTACAATCTTGGGAACTGTCAGTCACAAGACAAATATTTGAATAGAATGCAAGAGAATAACATAGAATTCTGTACCTAAAAGGTGATCATTGAGTTTAAACATGGAGGCAAGTACCGAGTGATTAACAAGATAAAGAGACTGAGAAAACAAGTTTATTTCATCATTTGATTATCAAATCAGAGATTCACCCATTATCGACACTTAAAATCATCTAAGCTATTAATAGAAACTACGTAGATATATTTGTCAACACACATTAGACACCAGACCTACAGAGAGTGTGAAAGAAACATTTCACATGTTAGAAACATACCCTGTATATATAATTCCGTCTCCGCCCCATTTGACACAAGTCACAGCAAGTGTGTGTCCACTGAGACAAATTAAAGATTTTTTCAGTGTAACATCCCAAATCCTTGCATCCCCATCTTTGCTAGAAGTTACAAATCGACGGCATGGAGAACTAAGATGGACTGGTTCCCACGATATCCCAGTAATCCATTTCTTGTGACCCTAAGAAAAATGTTAAGATCAACCGTAATCAGTAAGTCGGTAACTTCGACAAGATAACCACTATCAAGTAAAGACTTTACCGTAAGGGGATTGCCGTCTAGTTCTCCTTTCTTTGTATTCCAACAGCAGATTTCACCGGATTTACTACCACTGACAAGATGCTTACCATCGGGAGACCAAGCAATTGAGAGAACCCAATTCTTGTGCCCTGAAAAGATTAGGGACTGTCATGAGGAGGAACTAAACTATTCTTTGGAGGAAGTAAACTAAAGAGGAGAATTTACAAACCTTTGCAAGTAAACAATGGAGTTTCAGTAAAGAGATCCCAAAGGCGGACTGTAGTATCACCAGAACCACTTGCTAACTGCTTACCGTCAGGACTAAACGAAACACAAAGAACAGCTTCTGCGTGGCCTACCATTACAAACAACTTAAAGTCAGCAATTGACACATACTATAACAGTTTTGAAACTGAACAAAATGAACAGCACATACCAGCAATTGTTTGTGAGCAACGATTAACCGGACGAATTCGAAAAACAGCTTGTTGTTGATAAACTATGTTCAAAACCCTCTCCACAGAGACTGAAATTAACACACAATTTTGTTTAATTAGATTATTCAAAGAGACACACACAAACCAAAGTGCTTCTTTTTATGAGTGTTCTTTTACCTTTGTTTTTCTCCAAGTACTTTCCTACAGGCACAAGAAGCTCCTCCTCTGATACATAGAAACTGTAAGGTAACATCTCCTCCTGTATTAAATTTAACCAAAAACCCAAAAATTCAGAAACAGAAAGGAACAAAAAAAAAAAACATGACTTGTTTAAAGAAATTTGGATTCGGAAATGGTTACGTTGTTGAGGAACCTATTGACGAGCTGGGTAAGCTGCAAAGGACCAGCACTTTGAGGAATATACATGGCAGAACCTAAATGAGTTCCTTCTGGGTCTGTTAACAGACACATCACTGTATTACTACTCATCTCTGCTTCGTCCGTCTCCATGTTCATGACGACGGCGAGAAAACTCCGACTTGGTGTTTTGGCGACTGAGAGAGAAGAGAGAATTAGGTATTTGCTTTATCGGCTGATAAATATAGCCCAAAACTTCTTTGAGTACCTCTGAATGCATCAAATTGCTACCGTAAACCTATTTTAAGGTATTAAAATAATTACACGTAGTATTAATAATCAAAGCCGTCTTAGCTCAGTGGTAGAGCGCGTGACTTTTAATCCCGTGGTCAAGGGTTCGATCCCCTTAGACGGCGGTTATCCATCTTTTTTCATAATCATTTACCTTATTTTTTGGCTCTGATTTGTATAAATTTTGTTAAGAAGGAAATGTCTAGTTTTTCTGCATTTGGAGATGCACGAACTCTTTTGGCATTCAGGTTCGATAATACAAGGATCCAACTACCTGTCTTATTTCTTCAGTTTTTGGTGTATCTTTCGAAATATCAATACTTCTCATGCTTGTCAACGCTTTCCTTGAGCCATGAAGAAGAAGATAACTTGGGAGTGTTTGTGACCATTTCACGATTTGTAAGAAGTTATCATACGATATGTAACACAAAGATTGTTCCGGTTAAACCACCTGAGAAAAAACAGAGAAACTAGCTCGACCTCAACCGCCCGAAATTGCCGCTAGGGACAAGACCTGAGCTGAATTCGTATAGCAACAACTAACAAGTCCTCTTGCTTCACGAGCAACCAAAATTCAATAAATCCAAAGTTTGACAACAAAACAAATGGCTAATGCCAGTGTATCATTGACACAATCATAGCAATGTCTTGTTATTTCGTTTTAGAATACGCAAAACACAACTTTTGAATATGATTCAGTACTTAACGGCTAAGATAAGTCTCGAGAACGAGTTGTGCAGTTAAGAGATCTACGGTACCCGAACCAACAGACTTAAAAACCGTTATTTCTGTTGAACTCTTTCTCCCTTCTTTGTCTCCTTTTATCAACTCAACCAAATTCCCACAAATGTCTTCTCTCTTAATCACTCCTCGCTCAAACGCTCCCACGAGCTCTCCCGCTTCTTCCAACGCAGTCTCGTTATCTACAAACACACTCCCTCTCTGTATCGCATTGTCGTCACACTCCCTCATTTCATGGCTAAACGATCCAACAAGGTCAAGATGAGTTCCCGGTTTCAAAAACTCACCTTTGACCAATGGAACAGTTGAGTTTGTTGCACAGCTTATGATATCTCCCAGAGGAATGATTTCGTCTAGCGAATCGTGGCTCTCGAAAGAGATTTCGCTGTGTTGGGAATCCTCAGAGAGAGTTTCAGCTAAATCTTGAGCCTTTTGAACAGTTCTGTTCCATATGATCACTCTTCTCAAGCATGGTTTTGCAGCTAGATGGGATTTGATCAGGTGTGGTGCGAGAGCACCGGAACCAATCATGATCAGCACCTGACTATCGTCTCTAGCTAGGAGTTTGGAGGCTAAACCTGAAACAGAGGAAGTACGGTAAAGCGTTAAAACGGTACCGTCCATTGAAGCTAGGGTTTGGCCTGTGGTGGAGCTGAAGAGTGTGTAGGATCCATGGATGCCAGGTAAGTTCTGAGAGGAGTTACGAGGGAAATAGGTCACAAGCTTGACACCCATGTAAGGGAGAGAAGAAGAAGATGACCAAGAAGGCATGAGGAGGAGAGAGGAAGGTGGTGAAACGGTGTAGTTTTGGCGGACAGGGCTTGTGATTGTTGAGGAATGTGTGGGGAGATTGGTCTGAAAGTGATTGATCAAGGTTTCATGTGAGAGGATCGAAGGAAACGACTTGGCTGGTATGAAAACTGGGAATTGAGCCATTGATTTTTTTTGAGAGATCTGCTGGTGATTCAAGGTTTGGGAGGAGACGATGGTAGTTTTAAGGAGAGAAAAAGGGAAGAAGAAGAACCCAGATTGGTCTTGACTTTGGTTAGTGAGTCACAAATGTCTAAATTAAAGGGCATTTTGGGGAAGAATTTAAAGAAGATATTTCTTTAAGGGACTCTTCTGCAGCTAACCACCACCAGTCATCGTCATCTTCCTCGTGATTCTCCTGTGTGCCAACAAAAAGATTATTCCTCTTAATAATCTCTGAGAAATTAAACCGATCTGAAGTCAAGAACATGACACCAACATCAATTTTAAAGCTGTTTAGATTCTTTCGTTGTATGAAAATGGTGAAGTAAACTAACCAAGGTATGAGGTTCCAGTGTCTTGGGTTTGCTTTCAAGATCATCTGCGACTTTAATTACTTCGAGCCACCATGAGCCTCCGCTTGAATTACTGTCTGGTTCACATTCGTTATCAATGTTACTTTCTTCTTTGGGATAAAGGTTATCACAGAAATTCTGTGCCTCTCCTTGATGGTAAACCGTATCTTCAGGTAAGCAACTATCAGGAACTGGACGTATCGGAGAACGATAATCTGCAGACAAAACACAAGCTAAGTGGTATAAAACAAGATTCTGCCAAGAAAAAAATTGAGAACACACCTCGACAATCTGGATCGTAGCATTTCTGATAATAGATTCCTCTTCTGAGATCAACAATGTACATCACTGTAACAATAAATTTTGTTTCAAGCAATGTTAATATGTTTTTTGATAGCTGAGAAAATGCTCGAAACTCGTTAGTGTAAATGGATTGAAAACAGATGGTACCATGATTGCTTTTGTGTTCCCTGCCAATTCGTTCGCAGTATCTATTTCTTGACATGCTGTACACAATCAGGCTATCTTCTGAAAACCAGTACCAGCACCTTATCTTACCTAAATATCACAGAATATTTTTTAAGATGAGCATTGAATCTCTCCAGAACACAAAACTTTGCACAAGAGATAGAAATGCAACCTGAGACATTCCCAGTGGAAGCAATGGATTCTATGAATTGGTCCAGGAGCGGAAACGGGGACTTTCCCCCTAAGTACGATGTTGACATATCACTTGCGCAAGTATCCACTTGGAAGTTAGGAGCTTTTTGGTGTCTTACAAGACTGTTATTGTTTACCTGCCATCTCCAAAGAGTTCAGCTTAAAGGCATAAACATTTGTGCAATGTTCCCTCAACTATGTGTGGAAGGAAGATGCAGTTGGAAGCTAAAAGCACAAGCGTGAGGCAAAACTGATGCAAATTACCTCTGTGTCAAAGCAAAGTGTCTTCACACAGTCTGATTCCATCTTGCAAACCAGAAGCTTCTCACAATCTGATGCCACGTTGCAGATTAAGGATGTCATGAAAACATCTTGTTCACCCTGTTTGTTTACCAATGGTCTTGTTAGCTACTGGAATTACTATGAACTGTTCTAAAGCAAAACAAGAAGTCGCTCTGAGATAGCAACATGGAAAAGGAGGTGACAGACACCAGATAGACTTGAATTAAGGTGGACTTACCATATCCTT
This sequence comes from Arabis hirsuta, assembly GCA_964056655.1. NCBI lineage: Eukaryota > Viridiplantae > Streptophyta > Magnoliopsida > Brassicales > Brassicaceae > Arabis > Arabis hirsuta. Next base: position 26,489,496 of record OZ053302.1, on the reverse strand, counting down.
ACACTTGAATCGTCCTGAAGGTAGAAGAACCGACGCCTTTCCAGCTTTTGATGATAGTGCAAGGCGGAAGCAACGATTTCTAGAGTAAACAGCAGTATCCACAAAAAGTAGGGATGCCGAATCTTTAGCTTCTTTGTGAACAAACAACTTGTTCAATCTTTCATCTTTTTCCTTCGCATTTACTATACGTGAGCATAGCTGAAAAAACATTAAGATGAAAATGAGCCATGCCCAACATTACCTCCCTACTTGCAACTTAGAAAACCATCTTTTCAGGCAATAAAAATGAAAATATCGATCGAAGCATACCTCTCCTACAAAAGCACCAACGTGTGAGTTGTCCTTAAAGGCTACCTTTGGAATGATGACAATTAAATGACGAGAGAACTTATCTGCATATGACATTCATATTCGTATTAAAAACTTTCTCTGCATATGAAATTTTCAGAATTCTTCAGTCAAGAGAACCAGCCTTGTAATACAGAAATATCGGAGGAAAAACATTGTACAATAACTGGTAATTTCAACCTTCTTGTACAGAATATCTAAGGATTTTTGTATTTTCAAAGAGATAGCTCAGAGAATAAAGCTGAAGCAAAAAGGACACCTCATTAAATCAACTAGCAGTTGGGAGAGCATGTATATTAGTCTACCTTTAGTTGAGGAATCGAGCTCTACTATCCAGTTCTCTTGTCCTTCAATAGCATATTTCTCATGCAAGGCTTCTAGAATGACTGATATCAAGATATCAACCATTTCATCCACATTTTTTCCTTCATTTTCTTTCCAATTGAACTCCAAATCGAAGTACATATGGCATGGCAATCCCTGAGAAGCCGTTGCAATCAAACGCAGTGAAACAGAAGCCAGACATGCGTATTTGATGCAAAATCAGAAGACATAATCTTTTGAGAGCTATGCAGAACACACTAAAATAGTTTACAGCAGGATAAGGGAATGAGAACTAAATACCTCTTGAATAACTTCATAATGGTGTCGATGCCTTGGATCCATAGATTTGTATCTAATAAGATAAATAAAGAACTTGAGAGGTATACAAAACTCAAATAGTTGTCTTGGCTTACAAAACTCAAGGAATGTTAAAGGTAAGAAAAGGAACCTCTTCCATAATTCTTCATATGCTGAAACCAAAAACCTTCTTTGGCCACTAAAATGGTCTTGATAACTAAAAATCCGCACATTTTCATGCCTTTTTTCAAACTTAATCGCTTCATCTTGCCGAGGAAATGTAGCCCAAACTTCTTTCCTAAGCAGAGTGAAAACAGACCATTATATACAACAGTTAAATCTTCCAAAGATAAATGAAGAATCTTGGAAGTAGAACTAAAAGCCAGGAGTTGCTTATGCATAGATACCTGGAGATTGCTTTCCTTTCTTCACTGAGATCGATACGTATCTCACGCAAAAGCCTTAACAAACTCAATGGTCTTTTCGGAGGAACGCCATTTGGAGACCCGTAAAATACAACGGGTGAAAACTGCCTCCCAACATTCTTTTTCACATTACTGGAACCAGACTGAGATATATGACATATGAAGACATCAGAACTCACTCCACAAAACGATTTTAAAACCAAGTGAAACAATTGGTTTCATGATATACATACAACGGAGTCTAGACTGAAACCTCCGTCAATCTGATTTCTTTGTCCTTTTCCAGACAAAGAACTTGACTGCCAGTTCTTACAGGTACCAGGAGAGTTATTCTCAGGATTCAACATCTTTTTGCTCCGTTTCTTTTCTCTCACAGCAGAAGCTGAATATTTCCACAGATAAATAACTTTGTATACTGTTACATTCGTTGATTATGCTACAAACATCTCAAATTTTCAGTAACAGTTTGGTTGTAGAAGAAATGAGATTCAAGTGGCAATTGGATTTACATGGCTTTCAATTCAACTTTGAGCAATCACAGAAGATGGGAGAGATTGGGAAAAGAAGCTCACCAGGCGGAGAAATCCCACACTTGAAACACTGGAACAATCGATCTACGTCATCCATGGCGTTCTTCGGCATTTTTTTTTTTCCTCCTCTCTCTTTTTCTTCACTTCTCAGTTCTCACGATTTCACAGTTCAAATCGAGATTTCGTTTCCCTCTTCGATAGGATTCGAAATATTTGGAAGCAAAGCCGCAAGAGGGGAAAATTTTCGAATCAACGGCGCGGTGATAAGGTCAGCGAAGTCGTCATCTGGTCCACGTGTCGATTATTTTGGGAGATGTTTCGTAGACGAAAAACTACTTCCCGTTTGAGGATTACGGATACAAACACTGTGCCGTCCCTACTCTCATTGCAATTAGAGACGAACGACAACCATGTCGTTCATTTGAGGAGAAGATTAAACGGGAGAAGTTGCTGCCTCAGTCGCCGAAACCAAGAAAAAAAGAAAAAAATGGAGAACGAAGAAGCTTTGAATCTAAATACCCTTATAGAATAGATGGTATTTTTTACTACCCTTATTGAATCTAAATACCTTTGGACTAAAAAATTAAAGATAAAAAATAAAATAAATTCGTGTGGGATCCACCTCGCGAGTCTCTCCCCTCCTCCAATCCGATCTAGCGTCCTCGAACTCGTTCCTCTTCTTCTCAAATCCACCATTAACGTCTGACCAAGCTTTGGAAATTTGGATTGAGGTAATTTCTTGTTCTATTTTTTATAATTCTTAAGTTTAATTAGTTTGAAACTCATAAATTGTGTAGTGAAGAAGATCTTGTACAATGTGCAACCATAATTTGCATATCAATTAAATTAAGCATTTTGTAGATTTCAATGTTTTTTCTTGAATGCTCATTCTAATCATTCTCGTTTGTTCTTGTAGTCGATCTGGGTTGAATTGTGATGAATATGCATAGGTTGTAGTAACACTTGAATTGAACTGTTAGGACATTTTGGGACTGAGGAACTGAATTGATTTAGTACATCTTGGTAACACTCGGTATAACTGAGTGGGTTATAACTTGGTTGAACTTGGTTTACTTGATTTCGGTACAACTTATTGAATTGATTTAGTACATCTTGGTAATATTCGGTATAACTAGTGGGTTATAACTTGGTTGAAATTGGTTAAACTTGGTTTACCTTATTTCGGTACAACTTATTGAATTTGGTATAACTGGCCATGACTAAATCGTGCAACTTGTATAACTTGGTATAACTTGTTAAACTTGGTTTACTTGATTTTGGTACAACTTGTCGAATTTGGTATAACTGGCCATGACTAAATCGTGCAACTTTTATAACTTGGTATAACTTTTGAAAATTAAATCGTGCAACTTGTATAACTTGATATAACTTGTAAAAAAAACGAACATCTTGGTATAACCGAATCTAATTTGGCTTTCTATTGAATTTCATGGGCGCATTGAGTCGCATGAAGATAGTTTTTGATTTTGGGGGATATTATTTGAAAAAAAGAAATGAAAATAAATGGATTTCAAGTCAAATTCATCAATTTCTTAGATTGGAGAGATCGTACGAAGACGACACTTATTCATATTGTTGATGAAGCTAGGACTACGTTGAAATTGAGTTACGTTGCAGATCTAGTGGACCGAATGATACCACTATATATCTTCGACGATGATGATGTTTTATCTTTTTTGGAAATGAATGAAGATAATTTTTATGTTTTGTATGTGGAAGTTGTCAAAGATAAGGAGCATGAGCGTGAGCAAGACCGAGGAAGTTTATTTGTTGGAAGTAATGATGAGGTGAATTCAAGTGGGACATGTTCAGATGAGAACACGACTTCAGATGAGAACACGACTCAGTTTGAAGGAAAATCGTCAAAAAATTCTAAAGATGGGACCACCATGGTTATCTATGAAGAACGATCTGAAGAACGAGAAAATATAGATAACTATGGAACATTTGAAGGTGAGGCAACACCAGCAACCCCGACTGTAAATGTAGAATGGGAAGATGGGTTGAATCTGAAGATACGTCAAGAATTTCCAAGTAAGAATATAGTGAAAGATATAGTTGAGGCAGCGGCGCACAAAAACTGTTTTGAGTTTGATATAGTGAAGTCGGATAAGGTGTTGTTTGTGGTAAAATATTGTGAACGTAAAAAAGGTTGCAAGTGGTTTCTTCGAGCTGCGAGGGATATGCCTTCAGACACTTTCTCGGTCAGAACGTACCACAAGATGCATACATGCTCACGGTCAACTACAAGTACAATGAGAAATAAAAGGAGAGGCACAACATGAATGGTTGCATCTGTATTGCGAGAAGATTACCCATGTTCGATACAGACTCCAGCTCCAAAACATCTCATCCATTTGGTTCAAACAAGACTTGGTGTTAAAGTCGCATATTCGACCGCAAATAGAGGGAAAGAACTAGCAGCTGCTGATGTTCGCAGTACTCCAGAGGATAGCTATAGGAATGTGTATTCTTATTTGCACATGTTGGAGAAGAAGAATCCTGATACAGTTTCATATGTTGAACTGGATGAAAAAAGAGTTTAAGTACCTATTTTTTGCTTTGGGTCCTTGCATTGAAGGCTTCCAAGCCATGAGGAAGGTGATCATTATGGATGGCACATGTGTTACTAATAAGTTTGGTGGAGTGCTTATCGTGGCTACAGGTCAAGATCTAGATCATCACCATTATCCGGTTGCTTTTGGTGTAGTTGATCGTGAGAAAGATGCAAGTTGGACCTGGTTTTTCAAAAAGTTGAAAACAGTTGTACGAAATTGTCCTAAACTGGTGTTTTGTTCTGACAGACATCAAAGCCTCATCAAATCAATAAGTGCAGTGAACCCATTGTCTCACCATGGGTATTGTATTTATCATTTGTCTCAGAATGTTAAATTGAGCTGCAAAAACGTCAACAGAGATTTGGTTGCAAAAAATTTCATGGAGTGTAGTAGAGCTTACACAGAGCCTGAGTTCCTGAACCTCTTTGCTGCGTTCGTCAAAAAATATTCGAATGCAGGTGCATATCTTGAGAATAGTGTTGGAAAGGAGAAATGGGCAACGTGTTACTTTCCCGGGCCAATGTACAATATAGATACAACTAATAATATTGAATCGATTAATGGTGTTTTTGTACAAGCAAGGACATATGCGTTATTACCAATGATTGATGCGATTATTGAAAAAATTACTGAATGGTGGAAAAAGCATAGAAAGATGTCCGTGGAGACACCGCAAGGGCAGAAGTTAGTTTCGTATGTTGAGAAATTGATGCACACACGATGTACAGAAGCAAAGCTCTTACCAGTGACTGAGATAAACTCGTACTTTCTTGAGTACAAGGTGACTGCAATTTATGGGAGTAGTTATGTGGTTGATCTGAAAAATAAGACTTGCGATTGCAAGTGTTTTGATATTGACAAATATCCGTGTGTGCATGCTATAGCTGCTGCCATGATAGCAAAGAATAGCACAGGTACTGAGTTTCCATTGCATGTATTTTGCTCTAAGTATTATTGGATGGAGTAGTGGACATTGGTATATGCGAAGTCAATATATCCAGTTCCTAATACGGATATGTGGACGGTGCCTCAGGATGTGCATGATTTGATTGTCCATCCTAAGGCGTATGTGAAAAAGAAGGGAAGAAAACGAATAAGGAGGTTTCTTTCAACCGGAGAACAAGGACGTTGGAAATCAAGATCATCATCCGTTCCTCAGTCGTCTTCCGTGCCTCAGTCGTCATCTGTGCGACAACCGGGAAATTTTTCTGATCAGTCGTCTTTCGTGCCTCAGTCGTCATCTGTGCGACAACCATGAAACTTTGATGATCGCTGGTTTAATTGTGGAGTGTAATGGATATTGATGGTTTTATCTTTGTATAACTGAGTACAACTTGTTTCGTGATTGTCCAACTAGACTTGTGATATTAATCTTCATCTTTTTCATTTACTCGAAAAATATTGATATTTAAATTATTGTTAGATATTGTTTTACAATAATGGTTTTAAAACTAATTTGTTAAATTTATATTTGGTTTCTTAAAACATTATTTTCTCTAAATATGAATTCTGAACAATTATTCCATATTCAAACTAACATTTGAATACAAAAATAGAATTGGATGTGTTATTTGATTATAATATCCTTTGTTACATCTTATGCTTTAATGGTTACTTTGCATATGTTAGCCACTCAAACTTCAAAAGGATATAAAAATTATGTTTTGTCATATATTATTCTACAAAACAGTTGCTATCTAAATTACCATAAACCATCTGTGCAACTACAAATGTTGTCATTAAACATGTGTATACCTAACATTTAAGGAAAATTTCAAAAAGTACAACTTGCAAAAAATGGTACAACTGATCAATGATTTATAATTTGGAACATTTGGCGGCTACACACGCGCGAAAAGGCGGCTCGCACGTTAATCATCCTCTTTGATCATATATCATCTTTTCAGAAATTGACAAAATTCAAAAATCAAAAATCAAAAATCCCTTTCCGAAAAACGGACCTTTTCAATTTATCGGACTTCCTCCTCCTCCCCTTTCCCAATTTTCCGATTTTGATTTTTTGATTCCGCTTACTTACCGATTACCGATTATTTTCTGATTCCTGGGCTTTGCCTTTCATAAATCGATATGAGCTGCAACTCTGAAGCATCGACGAACACAAATGGCACATTCTCTAATCGAATTAGGGTTCCTGGAATTCCAAAAGAGTGCCACTGTGGATTGGTGATTGTTGATAAAATTTCTGGGTCGGTATCGTATCCTTGTGGTCAGTACTACCGGTGTTTGTATGCTGCACAAATGAAGGTACATCTCATAACTTGACTGAATTCACACCTTCTTTACACTTTCACATTTGTTTATAATTTATGTGTAGCTTGTGAACGATGTTCATGTCTTCAAGTGGGTTGATGTAGCATTTGTGGATGAGATAGAACAGTTGGATTTTCAAGTCCCTGTTCTTGAAGAAGAAGTTCTCCTGTTGAAGCAAGAAAGTAAGAAAACGAGGACATTACTGATTCTATGTTCTTCCCTTGTTCTTCTTGGAACAATGATTTTCAAGATTGTATAACTAAGAGTAACTAGGTCTCGTATTGGTACAACTATGTAAGGACCGTATGTTTGTTCAACTATTTGTATTTGTGAATTATTTTTACTCCTAATGAGAACTTTAACGTAGATTGCAAAAGCCAAGTTACACAGACATCCAACTTTTAAAAAAATGACATCCAAGTTTTTTCAAGTTAACATCCTAAAATGACAAAAACACAAAAAATACAAGAGTTCAATCAAATGATTTATAGAAAAGGATAAAAGGACAGGACAAACACACTCTAATCCTTCTTTTTACGGCGATGCCTAATAGCAACATACTCCTAATCACAACGGTAGATCCCCTCGTCTTCCCTATAATCTTGACCTTCTGCGTTGCTTGTGTTGGAACATCTGATGAAGCCTCAGGTAGAACCTCATATTCTCTCTTTCTCTTATTCTTCTTCCTCTCATATGTCCTCAATTCAGCCGCATCAAGTTGTACCTCAGTTGCACCAGGTTGTACCTCTTCTGCATCAGGTTGTACCTTAGTTGCACCAGGTTGTACCTTAGTTGCACCAGGTTGTACTTCAGTTGCACTAGCTTTCTCACTGTTAATAGCACCAGATTATACCTCTTCTACATCAGCTTTCTCAGCCTCAGTCGAATCAATGGTTGCACCAGGTTGTACTTCGTAAGCCGCATCAGGTTGTACCTGTCTTTCATCATTGTCATTCACTTCTTGACCTTCAGCACCATGTTGTACCTCTTTTGCATAAGGTTGTACCTCAGTTGCACCATGTTGTACATCAGTTGCACCAGGTTGTACCTCAGCTGCACCAGCTTTCTCAGCCTCAGTCGAACCAATGGTTGGAACAGGTTATACTTCGTCATGTTTGACATTTTCATTTCTATCATAATCATCAAACCCACGGTTATAGTCATCTGCTTCTCTTTCCAAATTCAGAGCTGATTCAATAGATTTGACTCTGGTACCAAGGTCTTCAATCTTCATATTCATTTCGGAAAACATCTTTTCCATCTGGCTCTTTAGCGCAAGCAATTCATTTTTCCACGTCTCAGGAGCATCCGCAACATCCCGACGCATAGTCTCACCAGCATCCCCATGCATAGTCTCATTCTGAGCGATATTATCCAGAACCACACCACCCAGAATCACACCACTAAAACCCACAACATCGTCATCATCACCCACATCAGCATCAAATCCTCTAGCGGTTACATCTTCAATGTAAGAATTCCTTGACCATACTGTCTTCTTCTCCACGAGAATAATCCTAGTCCACCCATCAGCAATCTCATCATCATTATCATTCCACCCATTTTCGATATCCATGATTTCATGCAACATACGTCTCTCACGGCTAGATGGAGTCAGGATACTCTGAATATCCTGAGAAAATTAATAAATATAAATTAATACCTACTCCATTGATACAAAAATAAAAAGTTTTTACAATATCAATGGATTTCTAACCTTATTTGTACCGAGTTGGACATTGATGTCCTTCAGAGCAAATTCTTTCAATCGACTGGATTTGAACTTCATCTTGCACATACGAGGACAGCTTCTGTGTGCATGACTAACAACTTCAATGTTACTTTTCTTTAGAGCAAGAATTGCCTCAAACGCAGTATGCTACACATCATCACACAAAATCCATAAATACTTAGTTAGATGAACTGAGTTATACTAAGTTACACAAGTTATACCAATATATACTAAGTTATCCATTTTGTTTCACAGAATTTGAAACTAACAAGTTATACTTAGTTAGATGAACTGGCTTATACTAAGTTCAAAAAGTTATACAAATATATACTAAGTTATCCCTTTTGTTTCACATGATTTGAAACTAAAAAGTTATACCAAGATTTACTAAGTTACCCATTTTGTTTCCGAATTCAATTTAGAAAAACTAACAAGTTATACCAAGATTTTTGTAATATATTGAGTTATACTAAATTATACATTTTTAAAAACTTACCTCCAGCGAGATAATGAAGCTAGGAAAAACCCACTGTGAGCTCACAACCCCTCCGTAGTGGACCATACAATGAAAGATGTCTTTCATGTTCTCCTCAAACGCCTCTCGTCCCCACAGATATGTTAGGCTCCCATCAAGATCTTCCACGGCTCTAATAAAGAAATGGTGAACAGAGGGTGCTTGTTTCCTCCCTTTCTTTTCCCAATAAGAACACTGCACAAAAAAAAAGAGAACTGCCATCTGCAAGCGATCATGAGAAGGTCCTTCAGTGAGAGTAGCTTCTCCTTCACTTCTTCCCGAGTTATTGTTGCCCCCACCCCAAAATGAGTACAAGCAAACTCCAAACCGCCGAAAGACTCTTTGTTAGGTGGATAGTTATGGCAATACAATCCAGACAAGAGTGCCATTTCTATGAGAGAATATCGAATGCGAACTCCGTTCACTCCGAACCAACATTCCTTTTTCTTCTCTAGCTTCGCCGTGCGAAGAAAAAGTATCCACATGCCCATCAACTTATGATTAGCGGACTTGGGCATATGGAAAAAATGTTTGAACTGTGGGTGATTTAAGAACCATGACATCTCATCCTGTGTAAGATGGCCTTCAATTAGTTTCACTGTCTCTTTGATACAACACTTAGCCGATATCTTAAATGGCTTTGTATATTCCACGGGTGGAAAGTACATCTTCAGATTTCGTTCTAACGTGACTTCCTCGTTAGAATCCTGCAATCAAAACAGGTTGTAACAAGATTAACAAAGTTATCCTTTTAGTTTTCCGGAATATATTACAAAAATCTAACAAGTTATACCAATATATACTAAGTTATCCCTTTTGTTTCACAGAATTTGAGCTAGAAAACTAACAAGTTATACCAATATATACTAAGTTATCCCGTTTGTTTCACATAATTTGAGCTACAAAACTAACAAGTTATACCAACATTTACTAAGTTACCCCTTTTGTTTCCGAATTCAATTTAGAAAAACTAACAAGTTATACCAAGATTTACTAAGGTACACTATTTATTTAACCGATTACTAAGTTACAAAAACTAGCAAGTTATACTAATTTGCACTTAGTTGGCCACAGTATTGAGACATAACTTTGAATGGCTGGAGTCCGACACAGTTTTTTCTGTGTCATTTACATGCGACTCAGTGTCATTCGAACCATCAGGGACTTCGCGTTGTCCTGGAGGCGAATCACCAACATAATTTGGGTTCTTCGTGCGCGCTATTGATCTTCGAAAAACCAAACAACCCAACATTATAACTTCGCGAAATCGGTTAAGCATTTTAACCTAAATTCGGCGCGAATTCTACTCAAAATTGTAAAATGTATACTCGGATTTGAATAAAGGAATTAGATTCAGACTTACCTTGGAATTAGATTTCGAGTTACGAAGAGTTATCCTTGGTTGTACTAGAAGAAGCGAAGAGAGTTAGAAGATGAGCGGGAGAGTGAGATCCGAATTTTCTGGGTTTGGATATAGATTGATCCATTTAGAATGGTTGGATCTGTAAATAACAAATTTTATTAAAACGTTTTGGGTCTTTAGCCTTTTTTTTCGATTTTCACAAACAAAATTTAAATCAAAAATAATTTTTTTTTTAACAGAAGGATATATCTTAATAGCATCTATCCTCTGTAAGCGTCTAGGAGGAGGACATGGTCAAGAAGCTTTAAAGCTTTTCTGGGATATACTTCATCATCTCTCGATGGTTGTTATATAGTGTTTGTGATTGAAAGAGAATCCTAGATTTGTGTATCACAAACATCCAGATGATTGACGTATCCCAGAAAGGGCTTTAAAGAATTTGATTGAAAGAGACTCTTCGATATTATCGGACACTATTGCGTGCGTCTTGTGGAGTCCAAAGGTACTAAACAGAGGCACAATATTTTTTTGTTCAATTCGTCGAAATTTATGATCAAGGTTCCAGTGTTGTTTCTTGATGGGTCTTTTGTTACATGAATTTTCGTATGAGATTGAAAAAACTGCCGGCCATCAAATTCTAGAGTTAATAGGTACGTTGCTAGTTTTCTCTTTTTCATTATGTAGTTCATGGAAAGTGACAACCCAATAAATTATTTGCTAGTGGGGAATGATGATTCAGTTCAGATAGAGGATTTGTTAGCAGAAATCGAAAGAAGATAGTGATTTTCTTCCCATATATTATATATCTATGGTTATGTGCTTATTTTAATTTGAATAATGTAGTGGCCAATTTTTATAGGAGCTTCTTTCAGATGTGTGTTTTCTGAACCCTCTTTAGGCTTTTCTTCTTTGAGGTCATTTGTTATCTTGACCTTTACAGATTTTATTATTATACCCTTACTAGACCTACCTTTGTTTGTTTCTGTAGTGAATCCGTCACTCTCTTTTTGGTATCATCACGGTTTTTAATCCTTCTCCACCACCTGCTCTTTTGGATTCTACTCTCTTGTGTTATGGTTTCTCTACAGAGCCTTTAAAAACTTAAGATTTTCATGATGTCATGTTTTGGTGGAAAGGACCACAAGAAGTCAAGAACATTGGGTCTTTTCTTGGTATCAAGTGACTCGCTCCCAATGCGACCTGTTGCATGTTGTTGTCCGCACACCTTACTAAAGGGTGTCGTAGTAATGGCTGATTGCAGAATGAGCCTACTTCTTTAATTTAAGATTTTGGATGGTGGTTCTTGGATTCTGGTCTCCTGGTGTAGCAGTTGGTATAATATGTCATCCTCGGCTACTATTTATGTTCCTATGATACCCAAACTCATTCTTAAAAACTTTGAGAAATGGCGGCAAATGATGTTCCTTGCTGTGAGACTATGTTCTGGGTGTACCTGGTCATATGTGTTGCCCTAGTGGCTTTCGCAGGTTTAATGTCTGGTCTGACTCTTGGGCTCATGTCCCTTAGTCTCGTCGAGCTCGAGGTCATGACCAAAGCTGGTGAACCCAACGAGCGCAAGAACGCTGGTCAGTTTCATGAACCCATTTACCACCTTATACTTTATCACTTCACTTCATATTCATACTAACACGATTTTAAAAAAATTGCAACAAAATGGTCAGAAAAGATCTTGCCTCTCGTTAAAAACCAACATCTTCTCTTGTGTACACTCCTCATAGGCAATGCTTTGGCAATGGAGGTATCATACTTTTGCGTATATCTTTGGCTTTTTTAACTTCTGATTCTGTATTTACTGACTATTTTTTATGATAAAATCCAAAAGGCTCTACCGATCTTTGTCGATTCCCTGCTTCCAGCTTGGGGTTCTATTCTGATATCCGTGACTCTCATACTTACATTTGGCGAGGTGAATGGAATTTGTATTAGCTTTGTGAGCAACATTAATCTGATTATTAACGTTTCCCAAGTTTTTACTGTTTTGTTACGGTGTTTTTCCCTCGTCGCAGATTTTACCTCAAGCTATATGCTCTCGATACGGGCTGAGCATTGGGGCAAAGCTATCGGTTTTGGTTCGGTTGATTATCATAGTCTTCTTCCCATTAGCTTATCCAATCAGCAAGGTAACTCAATCAGCTTAAAATCAATTGAGTTTATTCTAAATGAGCAGAAATCATCTCTAGCTAAAGGAATACTTCAACATTTTCTTCTTTCAATTCATTAGCTACTCGATTTGCTGCTTGGAAGACGACATTCTACCCTCTTAAGGCGAGCAGAGCTCAAGTCACTTGTGTATATGCATGGAAACGAGGTTCCTTTCAAAATTTGAGATTGCTATCATTTCTTTAGCAGTAACTGTATGTTAGCTGAATCTGTGTTCTGATAATTAGGCAGGGAAAGGTGGGGAACTGACTCAAGATGAAACCACAATCATATCAGGAGCTCTGGACATGTCTCAGAAGAGTGCCAAAGACGCGATGACCCCATTCTCTGAGGTCTTTTCACTCGATATAAATTCAAGGCTCGACGAGTATGTTCTTCTCTTGGAATCCCTCTTCAATCTGCTTTTCGACAATATATCATCAGTTAGTTCGTTATTCTTATCCTCCTCTTTGTGCTTCACAGAAACACAATGAGGTTAATAGCAAGTGAAGGCCATAGCCGAATCCCTATTTATTCTGCGAATCCCAGGGTTATCATCGGATTTATTCTGGTGAGTACGAAACAAATTTACTACAAGCCGTAATCTTGACAAACACTTGGCCTTCTGATATGATTTTTGAATAGGTCAAGAACTTGATCAAAGTCCGTCCTGAAGACGAGACACCGATCAGAGATCTCCCCATCAGAAGAATGCCCAGGTAATATGCATATATACACTCTCTAAACAATGAACTAACCTGCTTTCAAAGCTGGACTGATCAAAATAGCTTAATGGTTCTCTTCCAAAATTCTGCGAACAGGGTCAATTTGAACTTACCTCTCTACGACATCCTCAACATCTTCCAAACAGGTCGAAGCCACATGGCTGCTGTCATTGGAACTAAGAAGAACTATACCAATACCAACACTCCTGTCCATGACAAGAGCATCAATGGTTAAGAGACTTGTATATATGAGAAATCGTATAAATCATAAATTATCGAGATGAGAAAAATTGTCTTCTTTTTTTCTTCTCAGGAGCAGCTAATAAAGACGGCAACGTTTTTCTGAGCATTCCCGTGATGAACTCCAGCGAAACTAATTTTCAGAGTCCAGTTCGATGCATTGATAGTATTGCTGATGAAGATGAAGAAGTCATTGGGATTATAACTCTGGAAGATGTCATGGAGGAACTCATACAAGTAATTTATCTATAATATTGAATTTTCAATTAGAAATGTTGGTTTCCTAACGTACTTGTGAAAGGTTTTTGAATTAACCATTTTATGAACCTTGAAGGAAGAAATATATGATGAGACAGATCGGTATATTGAAATCCATAAGAGGTATGATCACCATTTATCAATCATAAAACAGACTGCAATTTACAGTACTTTTCACCGGATTCAGAATCTTTTTCCCCTCCCTAGGATAACAATAAACATGCCAATGCCGGGAAATTCAAGGCCACAATGGCCGGAAACTGCAACTTGGGCTTCGGAGCTGGCATCTCCTATCTCACCGTATCGCTCAAGTCCATTATCACCGAGCGTGTTGATCTCTTCACTGCTCCGGTCACCTGTAAATTCACCTTACCGTCAGTCTCCTTTTCTTCGGCCAACACTTTACGCTTCTCCACCGGCACAACCTCCTTCGGTGCTCTAGCCGGATAGTAGTGATCGTTATTACTATTTTGTCTCATAGTGGGGTAGGGTAACGTGAGCCTCAAGAATTATGTTGCAGTGTCTTTCTTGCGCTGGAAGTTAACTTTCCCTTACTATTTTTCTTGTTGTTATGTTGTTGCCTTGCAGGTGTTGAGGAAATCGTACATGAAGCTACTTAGATCTAATGGTTTGTAACATTGGATGGGTGGATCTGATAAACATTGGATCTAAGACTTCTATGTGAACCAAAAATAATAATTAGTTTCGAAGACTTATTATGTGTAGTGAATCGAAATGAAGAAAGATGAATTTTTTAATGTTTCTGAACTTTCATTACATGTTACTAAATTCCAGAATTTGTAGAAAGTATATCCCAATGAATTCTCTTTTTTGCTTTTTTGCGTATCATTTTCTTGAAAAAAGGATAAATAGTAGGAAAATGTGTGGCAATGAAAATATCTCAAAGATAAAACTAAAATATGTCATTCATGTAGATAAGATCAATAATTAAAAAAAAAAAACACAAATGAAATTTGAAAGAAAAAAAAAAAAAAAACATTAGAAGAAGAAAAATATAGAGAAAAAAAAATGAGAGCTCTCTTGTGCTCACACCACTCACTACCATTATCATCACTCTCAAGAACAACTCACACAACCAAACCTCAAAACCTAAAAACCCTAATCCTTAACAACAAACCCAGATGTGAAACCAGGCTCCACGCGAGCCCCAAGGGGTTTCAATCTTCTAGAAGCTCTGAAAAACCAGACCGGTCAGGCCCCGACCCGGAAGACGACCCACCGATACCTCAAGAGGTGTTCGAGAGGATGATGGGGAGGATCGTGGTGTCGGTAGGAACACCACTAGGACTAGGAGTGGCAATCTTGAAATTACTCGATGTCTTGAAGGACAGAAACGTCTGGGACGTGCCTTTATGGGTCCCATTCTTGACCACGCTCGTGACATTTGGTGCGTCGGCTCTTGGGATCGCGTACGGGAGCTTGTCCACAAACCTGGACCCGACCAAGACCAACTCTGTTTTCGGACTTGATGAGGTAAAGGAGAATTGGGTAGAGATGTGGAAAGAAGAGAAGTAACGTTCATGTGTTTATGACTCTTGGGACTTAATCTATAATCTCCTCTGTTTTGGTATTTAGCTCCGGTTTAATTTTTCTTTTCTTTTTTGTTAACCAAGATTGGAATACGTGTTTTCGTTTTGTTTTGTTTAGTATGAAGAGAAACAAGAAATACTCCCGAGACATCAATATTTTTTTTTATCTGGAAAACAACATATTCCTATCCGAATTTCATAGATATAAAACCTTCATGACACAGTAATTTGGCTGTCCTGATTACTTTGTAAACTTAGAGATTATTGACTCCTTGTTTTCACTTCTTGTTTCCACTCCTTGTTTTCTTTACTTAGCCCATAAAGCTATCACGCCAAAAACTGTGCAACACATCATACAAAACAATGGCTTCTTCATGTTGTTCTTCTTCTCCTCTCTTCCTTTTCATGCCTGTACATGTTGTATCCAATGTTCAATTATACCTCTCCCTTCACCTACATGAACCCCATTTACCCAACGACCCTTATCGGACGTCTCGCCGACTCATCCATCAGTAGAACTTCCATGAGACACGGCAAAGTTGCTCTCTCCAGCTTCACAAACACCATATCCACTTCAGTCGTGAAGTTTTCTTTCCCTTCAGAATTCTGGCGAATTCTCGGTTCCCCATCCTTGGGACGCCATTGTAGACAAACCAGCTTCCTTGCCTACTCTGCGAATTTAGCGTCCAGTCACGCTTTTCAAAATCTTCTCGTTTATTTCCTAATAGGTTGATTCGAACTTGAGCGAAATTCCAAGCACACCGAACATGCCGTCTTCACGTGAACATGTCGTCTTCCAAGCTGTAACCAGAACATCCAGAACGTTGAGACCTCTAACCGGAAGAACGTTCAGAACCGTAAACACCACTTCTTAATCCTCTGGAGAAGGATTCCTCCCTCCTAGATGGAGGATCGCCGGCGTTAACCCTCAAAACTCTGCGTTCAAATTCCTGCCAAGAGAATTAAAAAAAAAAAAAAACAGAGACGATATACAAAATCTCAAAGACAAGCTTGCAAGATATGACCAACAAGAAAGAGATTGTTACAAAGACAAAACACAAAGTGATTGTTGCGGAACAAAACACAAAGTTGGTCTTCTTTAAATTGTTCTTGCAAGTAATGAGAGTCTGGAAAAATGGTCATCAATAAGTACAAAGACAAAACCAGTGTAGCCACTTGTTGAAAAATTGCCTACTCGATCAATAACATCACTCACCCAATAACAGTTACTTGACTGATATTATTGTACAAAAAGTTGTTGCTCAGTTCACCTGAAACCCTGAGTTGAGCAACCATGGAAACACGTCAACCTTCTTTGGAATATCATTATCTGCTATAACAAATTCTAAACATTTGCACCGACTTAAAATTACCAACAAGTACGAAATAAAAAAATTATATAGTGGGATATTATCCGGCCACTCGTCCGGTTTTTCCACCATCTTGATTAGTTCTTGTAAGTCCGTTGCAAACATAGCGCAATACCGCTTTTTCCTGTGTAAACTCGTCATGGCCCACATAAGAGCCTGCAGCTCTGCATGTAGCGGTGATAAGCCAGTGGCCATTCCACGTATCCCGAGTCTCCTATTTGAAACCAAAATAGATGGGTTGGGGTTCCACAAAAAAATTAAAACCAGGCTTCCTTCATAATGTATTAGAATAGATACTCATATGTGACTGTGAGTGTTGTCTTTGTTGTACACTTGTAGTTGCATGAAAAACATCGTCACAAATCAGAAGTGGAGCTTGATTTTGCAATCTCGAAGACAGCAAAAACAGTTTAAAAGTAAATATTGAAAATGAAAAGAGAAGCAGAAGAGGAACTTGAGCGAATTTGAGGTAGTTTAAACCCACATATTGAAAATCTCAATACCTTCATTTATTCAAGCCATCAACAGAAGAAGCATGGCGAAGTTGCAGCCTGTGAATTCTTCCAAGTACCAATATCGTTTTCACCATTCAACGCACCATCTTCAGATGCAGAACTATTACATTCAACAAAAACGAACATCATTTGATTCGGAACCAAAAGAGTTAATTTTTCTACCAGGGATTTGGATACATCATCGATTGCTGCCATGGTGATTTACCTCTACTTCAATTCCTCTTCTCGGTTCCTATTGCATCTCAGAGGAAACTCACGTCTTGGTAGATAATTTCTTAAACAGGTTAAACCCTGAAGTTAATTAAGCAATGAGATTTTTTTTTTTTGTGTGTGGACTGTTTAGACAATAAAAATCGACCACAAAATCCAGATTCTAACGAAATTTTGTGGTTTTGGAAACAAATTTGGCAAGAAGAAAACGAAAAGATACAACAAAAGAATACGAAAAGTGCATATTATTGAATTGCAATGGGGACGGCGAGAAAAAAGGAATTTCAGTGGTTTTCATTAATTTTTGGAAGGTACACGAATCATTTTGAAACTCTGAAATTCAGCTTCGAACTCATCGTGAAGATCGAAGAATCTCAAACGCTTCTCTTCCAGATTTTCCCCAATCCCTTCACATTTTTTAGAGTCGCGTATTTTTGTTTCATAGAGCGTGGTTTTCTTAAAAAAAAAAAAAAAAAAGCGACGTGTCGAGTATAGAGGCCAGCCACGTGTCGAGTATAGAGGCCAGCCACGTGTCAGACTCTGGAGTGCGCTGTTGGTTTTTATTATAGTATAGACAGGTAACCGAATCTTGCGCGGGACAACAATATTAAAAAATTAATAGTTTAAAATATAATTTTAAATTTTATATTCAATACAAAACTAATCACTTATTTTAATCAGCGAACACAGAATTTTAATATATTATACATCTAATTTTGAATGTTGCCTCCATATTTATTATTTGTAATCACTGCTAATGACATCTTTTAATGTTTTATTTAAATCCTTATGATTAATTTTTTTGTTTAATAAACACTTAAAATGATTCATTAACATTTTATCATCAATTTGTTTTAGAAAGTTAAGAGGCAATAAACCTTAAAGTTGGAGCCTAAATCCTTACAAATATACGTATACGTATTTATTGAAAACATTAAATATATCCTAAAAATTAAATTCTAATATATATTAAAACCTAAATCCAAATAGAAATGCGTAAAGTATGATGTTTTTTTTTTAACCTTATGCCATCAAATTTTTTGATAATGGACGCAAACCCCTAGCATTAATATCTAAACTTTAACAATGCACATTTGATATTTTACAAAAGTATGCATATGTGAGAGTTAAATTATTCGATTCATTGATTTGTCATAGGCCAAATGATCTTTGCTCTTGCAACAATAAGATCTCCTCTACATTGTCATTTTATAAAATAATTTGATCAATGAAGTTTCACTTGATTTTGTTCGCTTATTTCTACATAAAATATGTGAAAGATGTCACCTAACTATTTGAATTTAAACAAAACCAACCAGATTTTGCGTATTAAGACTTTTTTTTTTAAGTTTATGATTATTTGTTTCTTCTTTAAGTGGAGCACATGGTTTTTCCTCTTTTTATCCCTAATTGTTTGGGTTGGATTTTCAGATATTCCATACGAAATTGTAGTTGTTTTACATAAAACTTTGGAGTATCATATGTGAATAGTCGTAGAACTCCAAATAGAAGTTTTGTATATTCTTGGAGGATGATAGACGCGGCTGCCTAAGTTACACTCTCTAGTGAAAAAACCACAATGATCATTTAGACATGCATATAGCACCCACGTATAGGTAATAATCACGAGGAAAATTTTTGGTAGTTCCTTTTGAAAATTCTCTGACGCGTAAGTTAGTCAACCATTGGAGGGTATATATATATTATTTTTAGAAGTTATTGTAGATTATATTTGGGACCATGTATGAAGATCATGATGATGTCTCTCCAATATCCTGAAATAGATGAGAAGAGAAGAAGGGTAGAGTTTATATGGAGAGTAAAGTTGGACTTCCCTTCCTAAGTATTGCTTTGAATGACAAACTTCTTTCGACTAAAGATAGATATATAAGTTACTCTCCGCCGTTGCCGAATGAACATGAATTTCCCTTGTCTTAGTCTTCATCTCCATCACTTCTACATTCAAAGAAAATGACGATTGCAATTGACCAAGGTTCATTCTCACCTTCTGTTCAAGGTCTCCATTTAGGAGAAATAAAAGATTTTTTTGTTTTTATTTTATTTTATTTTATCAATTGTAAGTTGTAACAAATAATTAAATATATTTTATTAACAAAAGTTGTTTTTCTCATTTTTGTTAATTTTTTTTTCACATTTATTAATTTTGTAAATACTTAAAAAGTTAAAAGTAATACTTTTTAATTAAAAAAAAAATTAAAGCCATATCACCACTTTTTTTACGGAAAATGAATAGTTCTGTTAAAAAATTTGGTATGTGGCTCCCGTTGATGGTTTTTTGTGTCAATATTGTCACTTTGAAGGTTTAAAGTGCGACTGAAAATCTCTCGAAGTTTAAAGTGTCAGTGTCTGGCACCTTGAAAGTTTTTTATGCAATTTTCCCTTTTTTTATTAAGTGTTATCTCCTTAATCTTGTGTCCGTTTTCTCTTCCATCTATCTCTTTGCCGGAGATCCTCTTCCTCTTTAGCTCACACCTTTAAGCAACGTGTTCCCTTTTGCAAATTGCTTCCTCTCTCGCTTAAGAATCTTTTCATGAATTGTCGTTACTTCCGCATTAAAACTCCTTTGTTAGCATACCATCGAGTTCATGTTCCACCTTATCCACCTTATCCTCCTCACCCTCTGTTTCCATATTGTCCACCACTTGATGTGGCGGACCCATATGTTCAGTTCCTAGCTCGACTGAATTTTAACCATAGTCATCAAGCTTGCCACCACAGTTTCCACCGACTGATCTAGCTCCTCCATCATTCCTTCCACGGTAATTTCTCCCATTTCCAGCTCGTGTTCAGTAACTGTATCTTCTGTCACCGAAATCTTTGCCGACGGCTGAGTTTCGTACATCTTTGATGGATCCTTTAGTTCTCCATCTCTCTACGTACTCTCTTCCCCTCAAGAATAGCTCGAGACCTCAGAATTCAGTGTTTCCTCCGCATCGATTACCTGTTTCTCACCAACCAGTTTCACAACCTGTTGTTGAAATGGATCAACCTTAGCATCAGATGTTGCAGTTTGTTGCTCCACCACAGCCGCATTTCCCATTCCATATTCAGTGCTTGTAGCCACTTGTCTCTGGTCTTATATTAGGTACCATTCTTTGTTTGTTTTTAGATATCAAACCATAAAATCGATTTTTTTTTTTTTTAAAGAGGAAAGTTTCAAAAGTCTTTGCTTTGTATTAATTTATTAGTGTCAAGACTATAAAGCATAATTTAGATCCACATATGTCTCAAACTTTGATCCTTAAAAACAATAAAAGAAGAATTTTAAAAATAGCACTAAAGGTTTATTGTTCTAAAAATACCATGAAAAATTTTGGTTTTCCAAAAATATCACAAACACAAAAATAATTTTCAAAGGTTTGCTTAACTATTTGAACTATGATTTTTGGGTTTAGTTAGCTATTTTAAATTTAGGGTTTACTTTTTTAGGGTTTAATTTTGAAAGTTTCATTTTAATTTTGTGGTTTTTTGGAAAATCAAAACTATAAGTAGTATTCTTTGTATCTATCATGCATATAAAGAAATTTCTATATCAACTGTAAACGTGAATCCACGCAACCAAGATGACATCGGTTTATGTAAATACTCTCTTTTTTTTTTCATCTGAAATATTATATTAACCTTAGAGAAATACGAGTTTGGGATACGTTTTTGGGATACAGAGGTGGGATACGAGGATAGAATACAAAGGAGGATCCATACCGAGATCCTCAACACCAAAAGACGAACACTACAAGAAAACAAACGATTTTCCAACGGGCAAAACCGTCGGAAATCCGTCGGAATACACCATATTCCGACGGCTTTCCGACAGTTTTCGTCGGTCGGTTCTATCTCGTCGGAAATAAAAATTCCATCGGAAATCCGTCGGAAATACTGACGGATTTCCGACGGAAAAGGGATTACCGGAATTCGTCAGAATATGGTGTATTCCGACGGATTTCCGACGGTTTTGCCCGGCAATATTTCATTTTCCGACGGATTTCCGACGGCTACACATACCGACGGATTTCCGACGGCTACACATACCGACGGATTTCCGACGGCTACATATACCGACGGATTTCCGACGGATATATTATTTATTTAAAAAAAAAGATTTTAATTTAATTAAATTTAATTAAATTAAATTAAAATAAAATAAATTAAATTAAAATTAAATATAAATTAAAATTAAATTAAAATAAAAATAAAAAAAACAACATTTAAAATTAAGTTTCAATATTTTTAAAAGTGATTTAGAAAATTAAAATATTACATAACGTAAAGTCTATCGGTTACGGAAGATCTCGTTCATCCTTTCTTCCATTTCCCGCATGCGTGCCATCTGTTCTTCCATTGCCCGCATGCGTTCCATCTGTTCTTCCATTGCCTGCATCTGTGCCTGCTGTTCCTCGTAGCGTGCTGCATCTTCTGCGCGTTGTGCCTCCAACCCGGTCACCCGCTCGAGAAGCTCGGTGTTCTGTGCCTTCAACGTACTATCTGCGTGAAAGCGGTAAGAATTAACGGACGTGGATGAACTGTCTTCCGGGAGGCCAAACACACGACCTCTGTGCTTAGGCGCAACCTACGAAAAAAAATCCATCAATAAATGTTGTAACTTGTTTATATTTAAATTTATTTAAAATTTAATTAAAATTGACAGTGTTACTAACCTGATAGGTAAACTCGTTGATCATCTCGAGTGGAACTTCCGTGGCCGGGGGAGTTCCTTCGACGATCGGTTGGGATTGGAGGTACTCCTCACCGAGCCTCTCCACGCTCTCCACGATTTCACGAGCAATGGGATCTTGAATTTCACCCGTCTTTCTGTTGGTGTGCGCATCTTTGACCAATTCAAGATGTGACGGACGCACACCGGTCCTCTCAATCTGTTGGCATAGATAATGAAAGAAATATGAGAAGTGTTATAAATAAAATTTTAGTAAAATTTTTAAAATTACCAGCTTCTGAAGACGTGACGCTTTACTCGTTGCACCGAGGTTATGGGTCGCCGGTCCCTTCCCCTTCCGGTCGCTGTTCCGGTTAGACGAGTTTTTTCCGGAGCTTGCTTTTGTGTCCTCCCGTTCCCAATGGGCAAGTAGTCCAGCCCATAATGTGGGGTTATCTTGCAATCTCCGCGGCACTTTTCCCTCTTTGTACCACATGTCCTTCCATTCGTTTATCTTCAACGAATACTTCCGGGAGGCTTTTTTGTAGAACTCCCGTCGGACCCGGGCAGTCAACTGTGGGTCCCAAGTAAATTCTTGCTGAAAAAAAGCGTACCCATATTAGTATTGACAATTTTAATGGAAATAAAAATCTATATTCTTAATAGGAAAAAAAAAAACATACCGCAAATTGCCGAAACCAGGTCTCCTGGTCTGCCACCGGCATCGAACTAAATGTGGGATACGGTTTAGTTATCAACGAATTAGTCATTGCGTTGATCGAACTCGTAATCCCGTTTCCCGAAAATTGAAACCTAAACAATATTTAGTTAAATATTTTATTAAGTTAATATAATCAAATACATTTTTAAATAAAACTTAACAGGTCGTGTTAGGTGGCAAGTCAGGATCTAGGCGAGTCAGCCTATCCCGTCCGGGTTGCGAAACAAACTCCTCAATGCTCATGGCCGTGGGAGCTGAGGGCTGTGTACCCATTGGAGGAGACGGGTGTTGGGGATCCGGAAAGCTAGTCTCTGGGATATGCGACTGACTCCCTCCCCTACTGGAAGTACCGGATCCAGTAGAGTGATGAAATCGCCCATAGTCCCTACGATTGCCAAAATGTTTACATACCGTTGAAATTTACTTACATATATAAATATAAATTCTGGTATTAAATATAAATATATGTAAATTTAAATCATAAATTTTAAATATAAATTTACAGATATTTTAATTCACATTACGGATTTAGGGATTTTCAGTTTTTGAGAATTTGCCGACATCGAATTTTTGAGATTTCCGAATTATAGAATTTACGGGAATTGGGGACTTAGCGATTTTAGGATATTGATATTTTGAGAAGTAGGGATTTTGGAATTTAGGGATTAATTTATGGAATTTCGGGATTTCATAAATTAAGGTTTTAGGGAGTTAGGGATGGTGGGAAATTGAGGTTTCTCTAAATAGGTATTTAGGGATATTTGGATTATGGATTTCAGATATGAACATTTAGGAATTTACAGAGTTAGAAAATTTTTGGAATTTCAGATTTGGTAATTTAAAGTTTTAGATATTTACGATTTTTCCAGAATTTGGGATTTTGTAATTTAAACAAATTAAAAAATTAGTAAAATTTCAACAATTTAGAATTTTACTAATTTTTTTAAATTATAAATATTTATAATTTCCTAAAAATAACAAATACATATTAAAATGTAAATAAATTTTATAAACCCGAAAATTCTCTAAATCACAAAATTTACAAAATTCAAAACTTTTCAAACATGCTAAACCCGTACATTTCTACATATCTATTATCCTAAATCATTTAATCCCTTAATTTTTAACATCCTAAATCTAACAAATTCTACAAATACATCTCATAATTCATAATTTACAAAACAAAACTTCTAAAAACTTACATTGGATTGATAATTTGTTGATAGAGATTGAGATTGTGGATGGATTTGGTGTTTCCGGCGCGTTTCCGGCTTGAATCAACAGTTTTCCGGCAAGATTTTCGATTTTTTTCCATTTTTGCGTTCTGTCTCCGCGAAGAAGAAGAGTCTGATTTTATTACAGGTTTCCGACGGATGTCCGACGGAATTTCCCGCTATTTTCGATGAGATCGAGGCTCTCTAGGCGGCAGAAATTAGGGTTTCCGTCGGAAATCCGTCGGTATTTCCGACGGATTTTAAATTTTCATTTATAAAAACGCGTAAATTTAATAACGATTTTTTGTAAATAAAAAAAATCAAAATCCGTCGGAAATCCGTCGGTTCTACCGACGGATTTTTGACGGATTTTGATTTTTTTAATCATTATCGGTAAACTTAATAAAGATTTTTTATAATTAAAAAAAATCAAAATCCGTCGGAAATCCGTCGGATTGTATTTTGTTAAAATTAATTTTTTTTGTAAACAGATTTTCTTATATTATAAAAAATATTAATTCCGTCGGAAATCCGTCAAAACTACCGACGGATTTCCGACGGATTGTAATTTTTTATTAAATTAATTTTTTTTTTATACAGATTTTTTTATATTATAAAAAATATTAAATCCGTCGGAAATCCGTCAAAAATACCGACGGATTTCCGACGGAATTTTTTTTTTTTTTAAATTATTTTTTTTTTATAAAGATTTTTTTATATTATAAAAAATATTAAATCCGTCGGAAATCCGTCAAAAATACCGAGGGATTTCCGACGGATTTTAATTTTTTTTTTATAATATAAACAAATCTGTTTTAAAAATAAAAATTACAAGCCGTCGGAAAACTGTGAAAAATCTATCGCTTAAAAGTCCGCGTGGTGACCCGATTGCAGAGTTAAAAAAATGTCCAAACATTTATTCATAAATTATTTTAAATTTATCCGGAAATTGAATAAAAGATTTACACAACGAAATTTTATAACAGATAAAAAACAAAAGCCGAAAGGAAATTTATTTATTTTAAAGTTTGAAAAACATATGTCTCTGTATCCACTCCAAACTTACCTTTTGTTAGAACCTGAAACTTTTTTTTCCCTTTTTTCTCTTTGGCGGAGAATCTACATATCCGTTGCAAAATTCCCTTTCGATTGCATTAACATCTATATTTAAGTTGGGGCTTTCTGGTCTTTAGGCAAATTCATAATCATTGTACTGATCCTTTTTATTCTTCGGTGTACCTTCTAAATATCCGCCGCAAACATCTCTTTTGATTGCATCAACATCTATATTTAAGTTCGGACTTTCTGGTCTTTGGGCAAATTCATAATCATAGTAGTGATCCTTACATTCATTTGAAGTACTTCCACCGTAAGTATCTGACGTTTCAATCAAGCGAGATGGTTGTACGTCTTCGAGAACACTCTTCTTGTCTGGATATTTGTCGCACTGAGATTGCGTTTCCCACGAGACGTTTGGAATGCGTTGGATGGTTGGCAAGCACTGGCTGTCCGGCACTATTGTTGATGAAGAATCTCCGATTGAGATTGGTGAGAACGTATCAAATTCCCACGAGTAAGTGGGTATCTCTTTAGTGTGTGTGTCGCATTGGGTTTCGGTTTCCCACGAGTATTTTGGAAGTAGAAAGTGGTTTGCCACGATTTTTGAGTCTTCATTAGGAGAGTTAGAAGACATTATTTGTGTTGTTGACAGGAATGAACGTATGAGGAACCTTATATAGAACGGAAAACCGTCGGAAATCCGTCAGAAACCTCCGACATAATACTCCGCCAGTCCCATCGGCCGCAGATAACGCAATGGTAACCACTCAAACTTTGCCGACATCAGAATTCCGACGGAATTCCGACGGAACTAATTCCGTCGTTATGTCGTCCGAAAATTAGGACAGCTTTTATCCCGCGGAAATCCGGCGGTAAATTTAATAAATGATTCTGGCGGATATTACCATAAAGTACATTATATTAGAGGGAACGCATAGGTGTTATAGTACAACATTGGTAAAC
Organism: Arabis hirsuta; assembly: GCA_964056655.1. Classification (NCBI taxonomy): domain Eukaryota; kingdom Viridiplantae; phylum Streptophyta; class Magnoliopsida; order Brassicales; family Brassicaceae; genus Arabis; species Arabis hirsuta. The sequence continues at coordinate 26,463,456 of OZ053302.1, read as the reverse complement.
AAACATTTATTCATAAATTATTAATCTGAATCTTCTGATGAACCTTCACTAGGGATGGAGTCTGAATCGTCGTCAAATTCTTCACGTAGTTCATCTTCATCCGAATGCACTAGATCATCGCCGATATGTGTGACATCAGTGACAAGGTCAATGTTATCCGTCTCCTCAACATGTGACATTTGGTTGGTTCGCGATACTTGTAGAGCATCATGTTCCGGAACTCCATATATTTTTACTCGCGGATTAATTGGAGTTACTGTCATCCAAGGATCTGTCCTCCGCCCAACTCGAGGATATGGTATGTAGCAAACCTATTCATTAACGGTGGATGTTGTTAATATACAAGAATAACAAAACCTAACGTATAAATATAACGGAAAACCTATCAATATATTGATACCTGGTCTGCTTGAGATGCAAGGATAAATGGATCGTAATGATGTAATTTCCGGCTTGAATTTATCGAAATAACACCAAGAGGGTCAATTCGAACCCTACTACCATTGGATGGATCATACCAATCGCACATAAACACAATGCACCTCAAGTCCAACATTCCTGGATAGTGGATTTCCAAGATTTCTTTTAAATGGCCATAGTACATGGTATCACCTGATTGCGCCGAAATACCATTGTCCGAAGTTGGCCTTTGACGTCCTTCGTCACGAATTCTGAACGAATATCCCCTAGTGCAAAATCTCGGATATGAAGTCGCGGTACTGCGTAAACCATGAGAAAACTCCACTAACCATGTCGGGAGGGTTTGACCACTTGCTAAACCTTCGGAAACCTAAAAACAATATAAGTAAGCAATCAATAACATATGAACGTGAAAACCTTATAAAATAAGAGTGAGGAGTTATATTTAACGTACAAAAAATTTCAACCACTCCAGGAATTCTTCATCTTTTAAGACAGCAAGTTCGGAATCTGTCTTATCAGCATGGTAAGTTTGTGCTAGGGACATGTATATCCTGTAACATAACAATTGTTATTAGATGAAGACAAATAATTGCACAAATTTAGTATGAGAAATGGTGTACCTTTCATACTCTCCAAGTTCGTCACAATTTCTGAGGATATATGTATGCAAATGTGTGACCTCTTGTGGTTATAGTATGCGTTTCTTCCCTTTTCCACTTACGCAGCCCACTTGCGCAAACAACTCAGGTACAACCACAGGATACACTGCTTTCTCACCTCTATCATCATGTCGCGCCGGCCGTCTACCTTTAGTCCAAACATCCGAAAGAAAGTAATATTCGGCAAAGTGTGATACTTCTTCGTTTAGACTTTGCAACAATAGATCCCTCAACTTTGCTCAAATTTTTAACTTTTTTCTTCAGGTGGAACATGTAACGCTCGAACGGGTACATCCATCGGTATTGAACAGGGCCTCCTAATGCTGCTTCTCGTGGGAGGTGAATAGGAAGATGTTCCATAACATCAAAAAAAGACGGTGGAAATATCTTCTCAAGATTACAAAGGAGCAACGGGATGTTGGCCTCTAAAGACCGGATCCCATCCGCTGTTAGTGTCCGTGAACATAAATCTCGAAAGAAAGCCCCAACTCCTACAAACGAAAAGTAATCAAGTTAGTACATATATAGTAACATTATATTAGTAATAAACTAAAAAAAATTATGAAATATACCTCCAATTGCTTGATGGATGTCTTGTGGAAGAAGATTAGAAAATGCAAATGGAAGAAGACGCTGCATCACAACATGACAATCATGACTCTTCATTCCAATAAACTTCCCTTCCGTCGAATCCACGCAATTACGCAGATTAGATGCGTAGCCGTCAGAAAATTTAACAAAATTTTTAATCCATTCAAAGAAAACTTCCTTCTTACCCGCGCCTAACCGGTACGCAGGCATCGGCAATCTACCATTAGGCAAAACATGAAGAGATGCCCTTGAACAAATCAATGGCAAGTCTAATCTAGATTTCCAGTTATTTTTTGTCTTTCCTGGTACATTTAAAATGGTGTTCATGATGTTGTCAAAGAAATTGTTTTCAACATGCATGACATCTAGATTATGCCGCAGTAGATGATTTTTCCAATAAGGCAAATCCCAGAAAATACTTTTCTTATGCCAATTGTGATATTCCCCACAGCCGTCGACGGGGTGATGGCCATTACCCCCACATTCAGGAGTTCGCTCTGCACCAAAATCTCGTAACTGTTCCAATATGCTGCGACCATCTATCTCCGGAGGTGGACCATTAAACACTGGAAAATTCTTTCTGAAATGTCTTCTAGACCGACGATATGGATGATTTGCCGGCAAAAAACATCTATGGCAATCAAACCATGAAGTCTTCCTTCCGTTCTGCAATTGGAATGCTGAAGTATTGTCTTGGCAATAAGGACATGCCAATCTTCCATGCGTTGTCCATCCAGATAACATACCGTACGCCGGAAAATCGCTTATGGTCCACATAAGAACCGTACGCATGTTGAAATTCTGCTGGATTGAAACATCAAATGCCTCAACACCATGCTCTCACAACATCTGCAACTGATAGATCAATGGTTGGAGGAATATATCGAGTGATCGTCTTGGATGATCTGGCCCAGGAACTAGAACTGAGAGAAACAGGAACTCTCGCCGCATGCACATAGAAGGAGGCAAATTGTAAGGTGTTACGATGACCGGCCACAATGCATATTTTCTTCCATGCTTTCCAAATGGGTTGAAACCATCAGTGGATAAGCCGAGGTATACATTTCGGCGTTCGTATGCGAAATCTGGATATACCGATTGAAAGTGTTTCCACGATTCTGCGTCAGAAGGATGCGTAATATCTCCATCTTGATTATGCTCTGCATGCCATCTCATAGCCTTAGCAGTGCGTTCTGATTGATACAGCCTCTTCAACCTCTCTGTTAATGGTAAATACCACATCCGTTTGAAAGGAATCTTCACTCTGCCACTTGTGTCTTGGAACCGTGGTTTACGGCAAAATTTAAATTTGTTTCTGTTCTCATCTTCTCTCCAGTATAGCATGCAGTTGTCGATGCACACATCTATTATCTGGTAGGGCAAACCAAGACCGGCAACAAGTTTCTGGACCTCGTAGTATGATGCTGGAGAAAGATTATCCTCTGGCAAAACATCTTTCACAAACTCGGCGAATGCATCAACACATTCTTCGGACAAATTGTAATCGGTCTTCATGTTCATCATCCTACTAGCAGAAGATAACGGTGAATGCCCTTCCCTACAACCGCTGTACAGTGGTTGCTTTGATGCGTCTAACATATCAAAAAACCTTCGAGCTTCTAAATTAGGTTCTTCAACCCTATCACCCTCATAAGCACCCGACTGCAAATTCTCTCTAAACGCGTCGTTAACCATCGCAACCGTACTTACCCCAACATCTACTTCCGTTGTACGTTCTTCTACGCTATCCGGAAAATAAGGTGCATTACTACTAGTACTACCATATTCGTAATTGCTTTCTCCATGTAAAAACTAAATCTTATATCCCGGCCTAAATCCATATCTATATAAGTGATTCCAAACAGTATGAACCGCAACACTAATTCTGTTACAGCAATTAGAACATGGACATTTGATATCCTGACCTTTTTTTGCTGCATTTTGGTTTCTGGGTAAATTCATGAACTCGCATATACCTGCAGCGTAAGCGGATGTTAATAAGTTCGAGCCCATATCCATCATTGGCTCGTCCATCCAAGACCGAAAATATGAACTCATCGCTAACAAATTTTTTTGATTTGTAAAATTGTGTTATGAATGAACGAAGAAATGAAGGAACTTATATAAAACGGATTTCCGTCGGAATTCTGTCAGAAATCCGTCACAAAACTCTGACATAACACCCCACCAATCCCATCGGCCACCGCTAACGAAATGGTAACCACTCAAATTTGCCGACATCGAAAAAATCGGATTTCCGTCGGGAGTCCGTCGGAAAGTCGTCAGAATATTACGACAGATTATTTCCGTCGGAAATCCGTCGTTTGTACCGACGGATTTCCGACGGAATACCGACGGTAGATAAAACCGTCGGTATTCCGTCGGAATTTTGCGACGGATTTCCGACGGACTAATATTAGTCGCAATTGCGTCGGTAAGCCGTCGGAAAATTCCGACGGAAATCTTGGCCGTCGGAATTTCCGTCGGAATAGTGGCTGTTTTCTTGTAGTGGAAATCTAACAACCAAAAGACCAAACTATACCTAGACAAGCAAGCTAAAACCAAAGACAATAATCCAAGACATAACATCTCCAAATTTGACAAAGCAAATGTCATCCCCTCTATTGAACCCCAAAGCAATGAGAACCTACATCAAATTCACGGAAGCGAAAAGGCGTGAAGGAGCTACATGCGCACTCGAGTCGAAACACCAAGTCCACAGCCCAATCTGAAACCAAATAAGAGTGACCGTAGCCAAAATGAACCGGAAGAAAGAAGTCACCAACAAGCAAGATTAGAACCCGATCAAAACCACGCTTCTTCAAATTGTACCCAACCTAAACACAAAGACAAGGAGTTGGAGTGCATAATGCAAATAGAAGAATTATTTAGATCACGGAATGAGAGGAAACTAAGCAGCTGTGCGAGGCAAAAGAACCTCGAGGAGAACTTGTTCATCAATGAAAGGTCACACTAAACACTTACAACCAAGACGCCACCATAAGCAGGACCATGGGCCAATAGAGACAAAGCACAAGAACCAGCCAGAGAGGAGATAAATCTTGAACCAAACCTCGGGAACAACCGCTGTCTAAAGCAAAAACTAGTCGAGTCGATCAAATACGCAAATTACAGAAGTTCGGATCCGATGGAGAGAAAATCCAGAGACAATCGGCAATGATAAGACTCCTCAATCACAAACAGCAGGGACGACAATCTACCGAGCTAAAGACCACCTAATACCAAATCAATTCGATACCAAAGGACCCATAACCAGTCGATCCGATCTGCTAACTATGCACAGAGCCATACCTGAGAGCACTTTCTCCGAGAGCTAGATATCCAACCCTCAGTCGGATCTATGAACCAGCACACAAAAAGACGCTCCGCCGAAGGACTCACTGAACAGCGACGGTCGAAACCCCACCTTCACCGAGCTAGATCTCAAAATCTTCCCGCCAGATACGAACAGCCTTAACTCGAAAACTATACATGAGCACTACAGCTAGATCTAAGAGACAAACCCCGACCGACGGTGGAGTTAGGGGAGCCCCTGACCGTCGGCCGAGCCAACAACATCGAGATCGCTTTCTTTTCTTCACGAGGCGGCGGAGCGTTTTATTTCTTGATGAGTTTTGAGATGATAACTTTAGTAGAAAGAAAAATATGTTTTTATATGTATACTGTATACAAATCATTTTGCTTTGTAAGTCTCTAAATACAACACCAAAGCTTTTAGTAGGTTACTACTTCACACACTTATTTCAACGAATATACTAACCTTCGATAAACATGTGGTTATGATCATTTGTTATTAAAACCCGATCAAAACCACGCTTCTTCAAATTGTACCCAACCTAAACACAAAGACAAGGAGTTGGAGTGCATAATGCAAATAGAAGAATTATTTAGATCACGGAATGAGAGGAAACTAAGCAGCTGTGCGAGGCAAAAGAACCTCGAGGACAACTTGTTCATCAATGAAAGGTCACACTAAACACTTACAACCAAGACGCCACCATAAGCAGGACCATGGGCCAATAGAGACAAAGCACAAGAACCAGCCAGAGAGGAGATAAATCTTGAACCAAACCTCGGGAACAACCGCTGTCTAAAGCAAAAACTAGTCGAGTCGATCAAATACGCAAATTACAGAAGTTCGGATCCGATGGAGAGAAAATCCAGAGACAATCGGCAATGATAAGACTCCTCAATCACAAACAGCAGGGACGACAATCTACCGAGCTAAAGACCACCTAATACCAAATCAATTCGATACCAAAGGACCCATAACCAGTCGATCCGATCTGCTAACTATGCACAGAGCCATACCTGAGAGCACTTTCTCCGAGAGCTAGATATCCAACCCTCAGTCGGATCTATGAACCAGCACACAAAAAGACGCTCCGCCGAAGGACTCACTGAACAGCGACGGTCGAAACCCCACCTTCACCGAGCTAGATCTCAAAATCTTCCCGCCAGATACGAACAGCCTTAACTCGAAAACTATACAGGAGCACTACAGCTAGATCTAAGAGACAAACCCCGACCGACGGTGGAGTTAGGGGAGCCCCTGACCGTCGGCCGAGCCAACAACATCGAGATCGCTTTCTTTTCTTCACGAGGCGGCGGAGCGTTTTAGGTTTCTTGATGAGTTTTGAGATGATAACTTTAGTAGAAAGAAAAATATGTTTTTATATGTATACTGTATACAAATCATTTTGCTTTGTAAGTCTCTAAATACAACACCAAAGCTTTTAGTAGGTTACTACTTCACACACTTATTTCAACGAATATACTAACCTTCGATAAACATGTGGTTATGATCATTTGTTATTAAAATGAGATGCGCACCTAGCTATTACGAAACCTTAAAAAAATAACAAAAAATAGATAATGTATCATATAAAAAAATTAGTACACTTAACAACAACGAATGATATAGAACAAAATAAATTTTTTGAAAAACATCATTATAAACAATTTTTGTTTTTTGTTTTTGTAAGAAGTTTTTCATATTTGTTTGTGATAAAGAATCTTCAAACCGGTTCTCGACTACCTTAGAAACTGCAACATATAATTATCTATGAGTAAATACCGTCCTAGATTGGTTTTCTATTGTTTCTTATGGGTACTGCGAAAGTAACTATAACATGAAATTTCTACATCTCATTCTACGAACGTCCTAACCTTGCCACCAACATTACGACCAATTATAACACGAACTTTAATAATATGGTTAACCACTTGAATATGAAGTAACCTTGTTCCAATAAGCAGCTCGTATAAATTAGGAACAATATTCTTGAATAACATGTGTAATGTTCGTGTGCAAGTCGCGTCTGCGACAAAGCAAACGACTCTACAGTGAAGATAAAAATATTGTAACTGAAACAGTCATTAAACATGGCCGCAGGGGTGTTGTCCGCGACGTCTTTCATGGCCACTACAAATTCCAACGACAGCTTACATGTGCAACACAATCGACGCAGGGACATAAGTTTTCGTCCACCACCACTATCATTAAACTTCTTTTGCACTGTCACATAGCCGCATCGACTTGGAAAAGAACATTGATATGATCGGCAAACTAAAGAATTTTATACCATTTAGAAATTATTCAGAATATCTTTTATACATGGTCCACACTATCAGAAATCAAATAAATTTTCTATTTTCTTGTTAAACATAAAAAGAAAAACAAATATTATTTAATTGGTAAACGATGTTAACTATTGTAACTAAACTTTATAAACGGATATGTATATAGTATATATATAAAGCACACGAAAATGCTCGATCACAATAACTTCTTGTATTTTCTTAAACATCGGTTCCAAACCATATTCTTGCATCTTTTTTTGGATTATCAGTAATAGATCAAAACTAATGACAACTCTTGTTTACAATTCTTGGTTTTAACTCTTTCTATCTGTCTTTTTCCTCTCTCTCTTCATTTTCTCTTTCATAGTCCTCTTCGTTCTTCTTCTTTTTTCTCTCATCGATCTTTACCTTATTATTCATTGGTTTACTACTGTCACTGTCTTCACTATGTTTGGACATTCAAAGTCCCCAAACGTCTCTTGCAACAATTATCAAACAACAATTCTTCTCCAAACATTTTTGTTCCAAAGATTAACATAAAACAATAATCAATTAACCAAACCCATCTTGGAGAGCACACACATCAACTGAATCACCCGGAACAAAGAACATAATTAATCCTTACCCTTGACATGATACCGATGAGATCATGAGACCTCTGGCAAGTCCTTATAAGCAATAGTGGGATTCCAACAATTGTTTCTTAATCAAACTGTGGGTAAAGGATATGTGTGAGTAATAGCTTTCATGAGTCAATACAAAATTGGTGAAATTAATGAAAGAAAAGAAGAACACGCAACTGAACCACATGAAAGAGAGGCTTAGGATTAAACCCTAAGAGAATGGATTTCATAGCGAAACTATCAATATTTTTTTCTGTAGAGAGTACATGTTTGAATTTTTATCAGGACATAGTTACTAATTATTAGATGCCGTAAATTAAAGAGAAGAAAAATAAGGTTTGATAAGAGCATTCTTAGAGCTCTGTTTATCATCTTTTAGGAAATTCAAAGAATAAAGCAAACATTTGACTCTACATGCTTCAAAAATTGTACTCGAATAGAACAAAACACAGTTAATTCATCCAAGTTCTTGAAGTACAATAATTCCTATACCAACCTATATATAACAAATAATACAGGGGGAAACATGTGACGTTTTCTCACAGAGATACAAAATTAATTCCAGTGATACCATCAATGGGAAATAGTACCTCCAACAAAGCGAATTGCAGACCGTTTGCTAGATGATGCCACAAATCTCTGTATATAGGAAAAGTAACAAATTTAGTGCTTTTGTATTCATTAACTTCCAGTAGCAAATACAATAACGACAACGATTTTGATCACTTTTTTGTAACATACAATAAATGTGTTCGAAATCATGTGTCAATCCCATTATTGTTTACATATATGGCACAACAAGAAAAGAATAACCATCAATGCAACAAACTCAAAAATATAGCAATATATACCATCTAAATGCTCACTCATAAAGATAAAGAAAACAATCAAGAAAGTGATTACCATGTACAGTTTCTCTCAAACCAATTCAACATGACAACATGTTATGAGAGTTACCCAACATTATTCCAAGTATTACAGAATACTATAAAACAGGACAAATCAAATGTTTTTTTTTTAGCTAAAAGACAACATCAAATGTTTACTTGTCCTAAAAATATATAAACTATAGCATAATCAAGCACTAAACCAAATTATTAAAAGATACAAAAGAGAAAATTCATAAACATAATGGTTAACTTTTAAAGAAACTTAATGAAAGCTTTCACGAATCGGACTATTAATAAAACAAACGAAGAATAAGGTTTACGTGAGCAAGTAAACTTAAAATAAAAATTATAAAACAATAGTCGAAACAAATTAAACCCATTAGACGACGAAGAGGATATAACATATAATGGCTTCATAAATGAACAAAAAAACACATGATAAATAAGAAAAAACATAACCGAATTAATATGGATCAACAATTAAATCGTACAACAACAAAAAACTCATACTTTGAAAACAAAATTGTGGGAAAATATATATAAACAAAATTCTATGTATAGTTCGATAATAGCAACATATATAGAATTGAAGCTCAAACATACATACGATGCATGAAAACAAATTTGTGGGAAAAACACACCACTATAAAACCAAAAAAAGTAAGAAAACACATACAGGAAGACAAAACCAACACAGCAAGAGTGAAATATAAATTTACCACTAAACCTAATTAACCCCAATATATAAATAACAAAATCGCACTTAGGGTTTTAACGTAACTGACTATTAATTATGGGCCAAATAGTTACGGGCCAAGAAAAAAATTATACCCAAGTCCAATAATTCTAATCAAACGTATTGTTAAGGGTATAGATTAGTTTCTGATCGAATTCATAAGGGTATATTAGTCCCCAAAAAAAAACGATGGCAAGAGAGGTAATTAGGGAGTTTTTGAGGAGGGTACCCTGTAATCAACCATCCTTAAATTCATGAGAAGTCGCCACGTAGAATTTTTTACTTCACATATAAAAGAATAGATAGATAGATAGCTTTTTTTGTTGTTAAAGGCTCCTAAATACTATCTCCGTTTTAAAATAAGTGTGGTAATTTTATGTTTTCAAAATAAGTGTCGTTTTAGAGTTCCAATGTATAATTTTGTGTAAAATATTTAATTCACCTCTAAGTCTAGCCAAAAGTAGAATAAAATGCCACTATATTTTTTGGGGTATAAATAGTGTTTTTAAAATGTTTTCTTAATTTATATGAAAAGTGCTAAAACAACATTTATTTTTAAACGGAAGGAGTATTTATTAATAAAATCATCATTACAAAAATTTCACAGAGAGAATGTGAAAAGATCAAACAAACACTTTTTAACAAAACTTGAGAGATCGTATCCCTCTCTTTTCATTAACCCTCATTCCCCGTTCTCTTAATTCGAAGGCCCGTTTGGCCGGTTTTACACGTTCTCGAATTATGGAATTTTCGTTTGTAAACTCTTTTCTGCCTAATTGGATTATTAATTATGATGGAGTATTTTCATTAATGTTTGGTTGACAAAAAAAAAAAATTAAAAAACTTGAGTTATATAGTACAGGTTGAACTTTTCCAAAAATAAAATTATTTCTCAAAAAAGGTTAAAATAAGGATCTAGGTTGCATGGAAACGGGAACATATACGTGAAAACAAAACATTTGAAAATGTGAAAAATATATATTTAAAAAAAAGAAAATGGAAAGCGGATACGTTTTCGAAACACACACATATATATATATATATATATATATATATAAATAAAACAATGATACCAAAACGATATATAAAAATAATGTGAATAACACAAATAATAGAAAGGGTAGTACTCAAATACATCACACTTTGAAGTTTTGTTTCCAAAATACCACAATTTATAAATTTTTCAAAAATAACACTATTTGGTAAATATTCCAAAAATACCACAAATCTAAAATTAAATTTTAACATTCAACATTCAAAACTAAAAACCCTAAAACCTAAACCCAAACCTTACCCCCTAAAAACTATACCTAAATTTTACAATAGTTAACCCAAAATTTTAAATTATAGACTCTTGAAAATCAATTTTTGTGTTTGTGGTATTTTTAGAACATTTAATAAATGGTGGTATGTTTGAACATTTAAGAAATAGTGGCTTTTTAGAAAACAAAACTTCAAATAGTGGTATTCTATGTAATTCCTATATAAATATTGAATAGCTTAACAAAAACTATAATTTGTGATAATTTTTTTTTTAATTACAAACCCAATCTTTCTTAATTTTGTTGTTTTTAACTTATAAAAATATTAAATATAACCCTACATTTCTAATCTATTTAATTATTACGTTACAAAAAACAAGTTTTTGTCATGTTTCCAAGACAAAATCAAACGTTTATGTTTTGTTTTCAAATTAAGATTTTGAGAAAACGCTTTTCCATCGCGTTTCCAAAATAAAATCAAATATTTTTTTCATGTTTCCAAATAGAGTTTACTAGGAAATATGTTTCCATGCAATTCGGACGAAGTTCATGCAACCTATCTAGGTAAGAATTTTAAGTTGTCTTTTTTTGAGGTTTTAACATGAATATTCAGATTTGTTTTGCGATTAATTTTGTTTTGAACTTGAAGACTTTTTGTAAGAAGACTTGAAATATGCTGCCATCACTGAGTCAAGAAACGAAATATCGTCGTAAGCCTCACTCCACGTGTGGAACCCAAGTCAATGTAGACTTATTTTTGTTTGTTACTATTATTTTTTGGTTAAAGAGGACTTTCGATATTGAGTCTTTCATTATCTCATTTCCATTAATTTTCTCATTCGCCAATTTTTTTTCAAAATTAGACAATCAAATCTATTACGTAAACGATCTAGATGTTCATAAAGGGTTTGAAAAAGCGACTTAAGTAAGTGTATATTATGTCCAAATACTGAACCGATTAAACCAATCCTTAGCCACATATTAGTACCTTATCAAAAAGAACATATTGCTTTAGTATGAGACAAAGTATAAAATATTTATATATATATGTATAAAATTTACCAAAATAATATATATATATATATATATATATATATATATATATATATATATATATATAGCATAAGAGAAAAGTCTACGAGAATGAAACCGCAAGGAAAAAGACTAATTATTAGTAAATGATTAAGAGTAAAAAGTTAACATACATAAAAGATTAAAACTTAAAAGGGTAGGATTTATCTATCCCCGAGAAGGCCATAACAAGGGGATTGTGAAATAGTTGTTGGGTTTCTTATGACAGGGATTGAAGATTCCACCCGATGTTTTTTTCTGGTACGTTTGTGTCATGATTTTCTTTTGAAACACTAGATAGTCCGAGTTTTTCATGTGTATAGGGAAGTTATCATGAGATTTCATAACTTTGATTCAAGTTCGCGTGATATTGAGTCGGTTGTGAGAGATGATGCTAGCAGAGATAGGGTCTTAAAGCAAATTCAAATGTAATTTTTTTTTCACAGTCTATTAATAAAATTCGGGGTTTACCCAGGTCATTCACCAAAAAAAAAAAAAAGGCCAGAACAAGCTCATTCGAGAAATGTATATTACAGTATCCAAAAGACATACTCTTCCATCAAAATTAAGTGTTACATAAATTACATTATTCAAAATAAATAAAGAAAATTCACATAATCACACAAGTATTTGGTTCGTCCACCATAACTTTAGAATTCGCATATGGTTGATAGTAAGAAGTTGCATAGGAAGGATGGTATTGGTAGGGGTAGTTCATATGCGTAACCGGAAATGCAACAATTTCAGCCGGTTTAGGATCAGGCTTTTTCTCCGGTTCAGGCTTTTTCTCCGGTGGTTTAACAACTTCGACAGAAACAATCTCTGCGTTACATATCTTCCTTAGCTTCATCACAAGAACCGATACATCAACTTCTCCAACGACCGTCATTTTCCCGGTTTTGTCATCCATTGTTATTGAAGTAACGCCTATATAAAAAACAATATGTATCATGAGAAAATGTTTTTATTTTTTATTTTTTTTTCTTAGATAATTTATCTCCAACTTAAACAATATCATATTGATACAATTGATACCAAAAAAAAAAAAAAAAACAATATCAGATGGTAAATTTTGAAAAGTAATTTATAAAGATATATACCTGCAAATCGAGAAACGGTCACAAACACTTTTTTCCTGATTCTTTCCTCGTGAACACTTAGTTGCAATACAGCTTTCTGTCAATTGAAACCAGAGATCAGTCAGGCTATATATATAAATTTGCATATTTTAAAATTTTAAACATAAGTATGATTGAATAGTTTCTATGTTTCAAGAGTAATTAACGGATCACTATAAATGAAATATAATTATTTCAAGAGAGAGTAAAAAGGAAAGAAAGGTTATACCTTCGCGGTCATGGCTCAAGAAAATTATTAGAAAAGCTTGAGAAATTTTCGTTATGTTAGAGAGAGAGAGAGAAATAGAAGAGAGATATTTTTGAGATATCGAAGCTTCTTGATGACAATTGCAAGTCTTATAAGACGACGATTTTATAGAAATTGCATAGGAATCTTCGCGGAATTTGAGATATGACCCACAAAAAGTTTTTATGTTTTTTTTTTTTTTTATAAATTGCGAACGACCACCAAAAAGAGTGAAGGAGTCAATATTTATTAATTTGTTTTTACTTTCTAGTAAGGATTTGGCTGGTTGAGAATTAATAATTTCAATGTAAACGAAAGCAACAGGAAGAAGTGTTATTACTCGTTACGCCGCGTGTACGTCCTTACACCGTTGATTTTTGACCCTATTGACTCATTCGGTCACATAAGAATTTGTCAAGCAAGTTCTCTACAGTAATTGTGTTCTTGCAAACGTTGAATCACATCAAAACCAAAACTAAAATATCAAATCGAGATTGAAGTCACAATGAAGTGAGTTTAAAAAAAAAGCAGGTGTTTTTTTCCAATGATTAGATAACTATTTTGTTTCTTAGAAACACAATCATTTATAAATAGATTGTTTGTTTGAGGCTCTTTTTAAAAAACCGAAACAAGTTTAGGTAAGCCTTGCTAACGGACTTACCAATTTGGAGAATTGACATAAATAACAAAAAAAAAAATTATAATAGACAAATTAACCAATTTTTTTAATTTTCTCTTTCTATCTCTTTCTAATATTTTGGTTTTTTTTTTTTTTTATCGAAGAATACTTTAATTCATTAAACCGGTTCGAATTCGGTTCGGTTGGTACAGAGTTTAAAACTGATTTTACCAATGAATCAGCTTCTACATTTTTAGATCTAGGCATAAAGATGAAATTGATCTCAAGATCTCTAACTAGATCGATGATGTCCTGCGTGATGCCATAGAATTCCAATTGGAAGTTGTTAGAATTGAGAAGATTTGCAAGTTGTTGGGAGTCTGTGATCATCGTGAGTCGGCTGATCTTCCTCTCCACCGCTTGCCGTAATGCTTATCTCATCGCCGTGGCTTCCGCCATCAGGTCTAATTGATTTTCTGTGTTGAAATATTTGTTTTGGACTTTATCATGAAGTTTTTTTTAATTGGCAAGTTTTGTTTATAAGGCCAAAAGCCTTGTATGAGATAGCTGGTTTGGAATCAATTTGCTTGCGGATCGTACATTGAAAAAGTCCATTAAGAAATGTAGTCATTCATGATTCGAGGTTTTTACAAGTAAATGTGGGAAATGTTGCGATATAGATAAGAAAATAATAAAATCCATACAAATGGATCCAGACATTAGAATGTAAAATCCATTAATAATAATGTTTAGGTGAACTGCAAATGCGACTCAATTAAGGAATGTTTGAATTGCTGGTCTCGTTTAATAAAAATGATTCGATAAATTAAAATGAAGAAATGAGGCATAAATGTTGGCTTGACCATTAAAAGATAAACCCAAAGCCCTTCTTCTTGCAACATTGTTCACTGTTCACAGCTGATTGATTCAATTCGGCCACCTCCAACAAGAAGAGATAACGTTTGTTTGGTTTCCACTGGACCTTAAAACATCTGATTTGTTCTTGATAAACATTTGATTGGTTTCCAATTGGGACTTCTATCATTTGGTATCAGAACACATTTTACTTTTCATAAATCAAAATCTCTATAAAAAATTGTTTTGATACTTTTCGAGTTCACGTCTTGAGTTTCGCTATTTATTTACAATATAAACTTGTTTTGTTTTGATTAAACAAAAAAAGCGTACTTCTTGCATCGTTATCTCGAGTTTTTTTTTCATAAAAAAAAGTTACTCTTATTATTTTATTTTTTTGGTTATACAGAGTTTAGAAAACAAAAATTGATATTCAATAAAATGGGACAATTACAAAAATGCCACTTTTTTTGTGCACATTTGCAAAAATACTATTTAGGGGTGTCTATTTGCAAAAATGGCACTAATTATAAATTTATAAAGCCTATATCTTAAAATTCTAAACCCTAAAAAATGTTTTGGCCCCTAAAACCTCCTAAACCCTTATAACTAAACCCTAATAGAACATAATTAACCCAAACATAAATGATATAAAGAAAAAATAATTTTGAAAAAGTGGCATTTTTGTAAAGATTTCAAAAATGTGGCATTTTTGTAAAGTAGCATTTGAAAAATGGCATTTTTTGAGATTTCTCTAAAATATAACCGTTCAAGTTTGTTTCTCTTGAATAATGATTTTTCCCTAGGATAAGCTCATACGAGAAATGTATATTACAGTACCCAGAAAACACACTTCCATCAAAATTAAGTGTTATATAACTTACATTATTCAAAATAAATAAAGAAAATTCACATAATCACACAAGGATCTGGTTCGTCCACCATAACTCTACAATTCGCATATGGATGGTAGTAAGAATTTGCATAAGAAGCATGGTATTGGTAGGGGTAGTTCATATGCGTAACCGGAAATGTAACAATTTCAGCCGGTTTAGGATCAGGCTTTTTCTCCGGTGGTTTAACAACTTCAACAGAAACAATCTCTGCGTTACATATCTTCCTTAGCTTCATCACAATAACCGGTACATCAACATCGCCAACTACCGTCATTTTCCCGGTTTTGTCATCCATTGCTATTGAAGTAACCCCTATACAAAAAATTAATAATCATGAGAAATTGTTTATTTCCCCAACATAAACACTATCATATTGATACCAAAAAACACAATATCATATGGTAAATTCTGAAAATTAATTTACAAAGACATATACCTGCAAATCGAGAAACGGTCACCAATACTTTCTTCCTGATTCTCTCCTCGTGAACACTTAGTTGCAAAACAGCTTTCTGTCATTTGAAACCAGAGATAAGTCAGGCTATGTATATAAATTTGCATATTTTAAATTTTTAAACATAAGTATGGTTGAACAGTTTCTGTTTCAAGAGTAATCAACGGATCACTATAAATGAAATAATAATGATTTCAAGAGAGAATAAAAAGGAAAGAAAGGGTATACCTTCGCGGTCATGGCTCAAGAAAACTATTAGAAAAGCTTGAGAAATTTTCGTTATATATTTGTTAGAGATATATTTTTGAGATATCGAAGCTTCTTGATGACAATTGCAAGTCTTAAGATGACGATTATATAGAAATTGCAGAGGAATCTACGCGGAATTTGAGATATGTATGACCCACAAAAAGAGTGAATGAGTCAATATTTATTAATTTCTTTCTACTTTCTAGTAGTACTATTAAGGATTTGGCTGGTTAAGAATTAATAATTTCAATGTAACGAAAGCAACAGGAAGAAGTGTTATTACTCTTGAGGCCGCGTGTTCGATCTTACACCGTTGATTTTTGACCCTATTGACTCATTCGGTCACATAAGAACTTGTCAAGCAAGTTCTCTACAATAATTGTGTTCTTGCAAAAGTTGAATCATATCAAAACCAAAACCAAAAAATCACATCAAATTGAAGTCACAATGAAATGAGCTTCTTAAAAAAAATCAGGTGTTTTTTCCAATGATTAGATAACTATTTTTTTTCTTAGAAACACAATCTTCTATAAATAGTTTATTTGTTTGAGGCTCTTTGTAAAAAACCCAAATATGTTTAGGTAAATTCGTTAGCAAGGATGCAATGTTTTCAACCGATCCGCCCGGTTCAACCGTGACCTGATTAATATTACGGTTTTGGTTTGATAGTAAAATCCGCTAATTAAAAACGAGTAGAAATCCGTAAAAACCATTATTAACCCGCGAACCGGTTGGTGGAACCCGTGGTTTGAGGTTTTGAAGGGTCTTTCATTTGAATTAGAGGGTTTGTTTTCATATGTTGATATTAAAAATTAGGGTTCTTAAGTTTATCGGGTATATTGTATTTCTTTTCGTTTAGTTTGAATTTTGAATGCTCACTTATGATTTTGTTACACATTTCATACTCTTTGATATCTAGCATTATTTTTCTAAAATTTAGACATAAAATTATTACAAAGAGTTATATTCGATGGTATTTGTTTAAAAAAAAAATCTTGAAAACTTTAGTTTCTGTATTTTTTTAATTAGGGTATGTATTTTTTTGAGAAATAGGCATGTATATTATCTTTGGTAGCTATAATTGATTATTTAACATGACCTAAAATATTATTAGGTGTCTAACAATTAATATAGTTAGAATTTCAAAATTAGCCTTTTTCTATTTACCCATATTTTTGGTTTTTCTCTTTTTACCTTTACATTAAAAAAATTGAAAGATAAAACAAAAAAAAAGTCAATCCCCTTTTACCCTAATTTCTTCTGCCATTTTCCTCTTCAAAAATCAACCGCCTTTCTTCTTCTTTCTACAAACCCTTCAAAGTTTCGACTTCTCATCCTTCTCCTTCTCTTTCTCAATCTTCTTCAACACAACATCAACACAAATTGTTCTCCTTCTCCTTCTCATCCATCTCCTTATCTTTCTCATTCTTCTTCTCCTTTTCCTCCTTCTCTGCATCCTCCTTCTCGTCCTTCTTCTTCTCCATATTCAATGTTGCGATTTCTCTCTTTCTCTTCTCCCCTCTCAATTAATTTGTCTTCCATTATAAATATAATAGTTAACTATGTATTTTTTGTTTTCCATTATAAAATGTAGCCATGTTTTTTTTATAATAGGTAATTATGCAGTCAACTATATCATGTTATGATAGTTAACTATACTTTTGAATTGATAACTATTTTCAAATTGGCAACTACTTTCTAAAAAGCAGGTCACTAGGTTTTTGTATAGTTACAAAATAGTGTGACATAATTAACTATGTTTTGAAATCAATTTAATATGTATTTTCAAAAATAGTTAACTAGGTTATTAAATAGTCAACTATTTTATGAAATTGGTAGAGTACACAACTATTCGTTAAAAATAGTTAACTATACTTTTGAATTGATAAATATTTTCTGAAAAATAGTTAACTATGTTTTGTATTTTAGATACTTACAACTGAAACAGAATGTGTTGTTTTGAAAATAGTCAACTATGTTGTTAAAAATTTTAACTTATACTACATATTGTTAACTATGTTTTAACTTTTTTTTGAGAGATGACAGAGATTGAAAGGCATTTTTCCAAAAATAAAATACATACACACAATGGATTTTTAGGAATTTTAGATTTATTTTGTATGTTTTTTAACCATTTTCCATTATAACTTAATTAAGGACATTTTTTATCCAGAATTAACAACAATTTGCTACTCACCTAATTCCTAATCACCGGATGTTATTCACGTAATTATATGTCCAAAACATAATATTCACCTAATTAACCCTATTTTATCTTTATATATTTATAAAACATATAATAATATATTATATAAAAATTTATTAATATATTGACCCGCGGTTGATCTATGGTTGGACCGTGACCCAGTGATCCGACTAGTAATCCGGTTCGCTGTCCGAGTCGCGTTTAAAAACATTACAAGGATTTTTTTTTGTGGAAATTATCCAAAATACCACACTTTGAAAATTTGCTTCCAAAAATACCACCATTTTTTAAAAGTTTCAAAAATATCACTATTTGTTGAATGTTCCAAAAATACCACAATTTTGTTTTTTGGTCAAAAAAATACCACAAAACTTAAATTAACTTTCAACATTGAAAACTAAACCCTAAAATCAAACCCTATCCCCTAAAACTATACCTTAATTTTACAATAGTTACCCAAAATTTTAAATTATAAACCCTTGAAATTCAACTCTTGTGTTTGTGGTATTTTTTGGAAAATTGAAAATGATTCTTTTTTGAGAAATGATGGTATTTTTGGAAACAAAATTTCAAACTTCAAAGTGTGGTATTCTAAGAAACTTATTTTTTTTATGTATTATGTTAATTTATATCCTGTGTCGGAAATATTTGTTTTCGACTTTGCCATGAAGTTGTTTTTAATTGGCTAAGTGTTGTTAATCTGGCCAAAAGCCTTTTTTTTTAGATAACTGGTTTGGAATAAATCTTGCGGATCCTACATTAAAAAGGCCCATTTATGAAACAAGAATTTCTTACGATACGACACTTTGAAATCTTGTTTCCAAAAGTAACACCATTTTTTAAGTGTTAACTATTATTTTTTAAATATTCTACAAATACCACAAATACAAAATTTATAATTTAAATTTTTGGGATTGGGTTAACTATTGTAAAATTAGGGTATAGTTTTGTGGGGTAGGGTTTGGGTTTAGGGTTTATTTTTGAATGTTGAAAGTTAATTTTAGTTTTGTGGTTTTTGTGGAAAATTTGAAAAATTATGGTATTTGTGGAATATTTGAAAAATGATGGTACTTTTGAAAACAAAACTTTATTGAGTGGTATTTATGAAAATTGCCTTTTAAGAAATATAGTCATTGGTGAACCGAGGTTTTTACAAGTAAATACGGGAAATATTGCAACATAGACAAGAAAATAATAAAATTCCATACAAATGGATCCATATAGTAGAATGTAAAATCCATTAATAGTAATATTAGAGGAACTGCAAATGCACTCAATTGAGGAAAGTTTGAATTCCTGGTTTAATTCGTTTAATACAAATTGAGGGACGAAAAGAATAAAAGGATTCGATAAATTCAAATAAAGAAATGAGGCATAAATGTTGGCTTGACCATCAACAGATAAAATAAAACCAAAGCCCTTCTTCGTGCAACATCCGATTCGTTCACTGTTCACAGCTGATTGATTCAATTCGGCCAACTCCAACAAGAAGAGAGAACGTTTGATTGGTTTCCAGTCGGACCTTATAACATCTGATTTGTTCTTGATTAACATTTAATTGATTTCCACTGGAACTTCTATCATTTGGTAACAGAACACATTTTACTTTTGATAAATCAAAAGCATCGTGGTTTCAAAAGCATCCTGGTATCAAAATCTCTATAAGAAAATTGTTTTGATACTTTTCAAGTTCATCTCTTGAATTTCGGTGTTTTCTAGAATCAAAACTTGGTTTTTATTCAGTCTAACAAAAAATGTACTTCTTGCATCGTTATCTCTAGTTTTTTTCCATAAAAAATAATTACTCTTATTATTATTCTTTTCTGGTTATACAGAGTTTAGAGATTTTTTTTTTTTTGGATATTCAATAAAATATAAGATTTCAAGTTTGTTTCTCTTGAATATTGATATTCTTTTGGAATCAACAATCTTCGAGTATCACTCTTTGTTTGGTCATTCTTCCAAAAACAAAAAAAAAAGAAATTTGGTGTGTAAATTTTGACATTATCCGAAACTTCCACTGTTGATAAGTTGGACGAGCTTTCTCGTGACGAAGCTCCCCACGATCTTACCGCAAATATGGAACTAGAGAAAGACACACTCCAAACATCAGACCAATTCCGCCTCTCCAGACGAGCAATGTTTTGCGACTAAAATGAGAGCGTGCTATCAACCACCGACTCGTTTTTCACAGCCAAACACAAATTCATGAGACAAAGATATACTGGCGAGACCCATCGGTGGAAGAAAATACATGGGAATAAGAATAAACATGCCAACTTAAGAAGAGTTTCCACGACTTGAACCCTGAGGACAAGGCTCATTTTTACGGCCAGAGTATTGATGAGGGTCAAAGTAGTGTTGATATCGACATGATCGATGACGTGGAGGAAATGAGGCAGTCAACGAAATGAGGCAGTGAAGGAGACTTAGTCTCTGTTTATTTGTGTTAAGAAAATAAGATAATGTCTTCTTAGTTTTAAGGAACATGATCGTCACTTTCCCACTTCTATCTATGTTGTCTGCATAAGTGTATCTTGTTTCTATATAAATTAATGAAAAACCAAAAAGAAGGCAGTCCAAGTTACCTATTAAAAAATTTTGTGTTCGTGTGTTAAGTATTGTTCTCGATCAACATTTGATTGGTTTCCATTGGGACCTCTATCACCATATCTTTTATATATTACTTAAGATCATTTCCAATTTCCGATGTACAATATCGAGGAGCAAAGGTGGTATGGTTAGTCACCAAAATCTTTTCCAGAAGACAATAAAACATGTTTAGAGCCACCGGAAGTGAGATTAATAAGGCCTAAGTATGTGGAGAGTGCACACTAAATTATAGAGTCCATTAGATATGTAAGAGCGTTTTGGGACCAGGGGATTCCAGTTTTTATATAACGGTATTATATTCCAGTTTAATAAGGTTTGTGATGATTTGTGATGTTAGAGCATGATTATCAGTGGTTAATATAATCAAAAGTACTGAGTTATTATAGATTAAACCTATTTAAATAAATAAAAATGGGCTTAAACTTATATTACCAGCTCTAAAAATACTCTGTATTATCAGTAAATATACTGATTTTACTTGCTTCTGATTGGTCAAAAAAAAAAGGAAGGGAAAAAATATTCTGAACCGTTTTCATTGTTCTCATCGACATCTCTTTCATTGTTCTCATCGGCATCTCCTTCTCGAGATCTCTTGTTCTCCTGCAAAAAAAATCAATCGATCTTTGTCTCTGTCGATCTCTCTCTCGATCTCTCTCTCGATCTCGCTCTCGATCTCGCTCTCTCTCGATCTCTCTCTCTCGGTCTCTCTCTCTCTCTCTCTCTCTCTCTCTCTCTCTCTCTCTCTCGGTCTCTCTCAATCTGAAACAAATCTCTCAATCTAAATTTGTTTACTTTCTTCGTTTTTTTCGAATTTGAGTATTGGGATTCTTTGTTTGGATCCACTAGTTTAGGGTTTGGTTTTCGCTGATGATTTTGAGTTTTTGGTGAGCGAGGAGACCGATAAATCATCGTCTAAGGTAGGGTTTGGTTTTCGCTGACGGTTACTTCTTCCACTACAGTGTATGCATCCTCTGTCTTCTAATCTCCTATTTGTATCACTATTTTCCAATTTAGCACAAACGATAAATGTTCAGTGCTTTTGAAGTACTTGCTTGATAAGTGTATGCTTCCTCTTCTGTAGTTTTTAATGTCTTATTGTTGTCTCTGCTTTTCTAATCTGACTTCATTTGTAGTTGCTTGATAAATGTTCAGTGATTTGAGGTCCTTGCTTGGTATGAAATTTTTTCTGTCTTTGATCTTTGGATACAGGTTGCTATCGTGGAGATCATTCCAAACCCAAAGGTGCCTGCGTGGACTATCGCATATTATCTTCTTTTTTTTGCAAGTTTCACAATCTAAGACTGAAAATTCAGGAAGTCGATGGAGTCAAAGTTCTTCAATTGGAGATTTCGTGCTTTTTACAGGGAGCTTTTGGTCGACTTTTACTCAAGTTCAGTGAAGAGAAAACCAGATCACATCATCGTTTTCAGGTAATACTTGAATCTATTAAGGTACCATGTAAAAGTAGTATTATATAGTTTGAGTGAATCTCACAGTTATTAATATGCATGTAGGGATGGTGTGAGTGAGTCTCAGTTCAATCAAGTTCTCAATATTGAGTTGGATCAGATGAAGAAGAACCACCACACCAAGTTCTTCCAGACTGGAGGCCCTGATAATGTTCCTCCAGGTAAAATCCATTTTTCCCAAGCATGAGTTTCTGTTGTTTGATGTTGTTGAAATGACCTGAAACCTGTTACTTACCTGTAGGAACAATAATTGACAGGTGTAGAACTGATAAATGCATTTACAGCCTTTTAACTGATAAATGGTTAGGTGTAGAACTTGGTTAGGTTTAGGTTAGGTGTAGCTGGTATATTGAATGCTTACTGTTTGTTGTCTTTGTTTATTGAATGCTTTCTAGTGTTAGCTTAGACAGAGAGTTGTTGGTCATTCATTGCTAAAACACAACGCAGAAGTTGTTATGTAAAACTTAAACACGAAAAACTTGCACCTCTTGAGTTTTGTGATCAATGCTATTAGATTAGACATATACTTGTATTCATTGATTGCTAAAAAACTAATAAAAACTATTAAAATTTTAATCTTAAAATCAGTAACCAAAACACACTTCAACCTCAGCTTATATATTAAACTCTTCATCAGTAGCTTAACACAGTCCAAAGCCTTTCATTTCGCTTATTCTTTTTCTTTTAAACACCCACCAGAAACTAGGATGGATTCTAATGAACCATTTAGTCAGTCTTCAGGATTTATTAACCTTTTAAATAGTCAACAAGGAAACCCTTGTCTTCAACCCAATCCGTATGATGGGTTTTCACCTATCGTAGACCTTGGATCATCAGATGTTCATGTCTTTAGTAGTGAGTGTACTGATGATCCAATCCTAGGTAAACCCAAACGTGAGGGCCGTAAAAAAAGAATAAATTGGAGTCCCAAAGAAGACATTGTGCTCATCAGTGCTTGGTTGAATACCAGCAAGGATCCAGTAGTTGGGAATGAGCAAAGAGCTACAGCGTTTTGGACACGCATAGCAGCCTATTTTAACTCAAGTCTTAAAAAGATTCCTGAGCTTGCTGGTATACCAAGTAGAGCACACGATCACTGTAAACAGAGGTGGCAGAAGATCAATGACCAAGTCTGCAAGTTCGTAGGCTGCTATGAGGCTGCACATTCTACCATAAATAGTGGCTGAGGTGATGAAGACTATAAGAAATTTGCTCTGGACCTCTTCTTCAATGATTACAGGAACAAGTTCACACTTGAACATGCTTGGCTAGAGCTACGACACGACCAGAAATGGTGTGGTGAAGGAAGTTCAAAAAGAAAGAAGGTTGGGGAGGCTTCTACACAGTCTTCAAACTGCCCTCCAGTTGGACTTGAAGATGATGAACCATTGGGTCGTCCGCCTGGTGTTAAGGCTTCCAAGGGAAAAGGTAAAAGGAGTTTGAGCAACAGAACCACTGTGGACCAAGAAAGCAAGGATATGTGATATATCATGGTTTTTACCCATTTTCAACCATGATATAAGTCGTTTTTGTAGAGTCTTTTTGGTGTTTTTAGTGTCTTTACAGGTATTTGGTCGTTTGGAGTTTAATGGAAGATTTTGGAACATTTTGGAGTAAGATCAAGTTGGAATCGGCGACAGAAGCTTCTCTGTCGATCGACATTACTACTGTCGATCGACACGCGAGTTGACGAAGCAGAAGATTTTACCAGAGAACGTCCTGTCGATCGACACACATTAATCCTGTCGATCGACACGAGATTTAATGAAGATTTCCACACGAGTTTTCCAAGGCCCATGATGACTTTTTACCTTTGTATATATAGTTTAACTTAAGTTTTTAGTTGGGGAGCTTGTGTTTAACTTAGACTTTGAGGGAGAGAGCTTTGAGGGGAATTTCTACAGGGTTTTCAAACCCCTTTTCTGTATCTCTAACTCTATCTTTTATGCAATCTTATTCTCTCATGATGATTTCATCATCTATGTCTGAGTAGTTTGTTTGTTAGGTTGTGGGGAATTCTAGGGTTTTGATGAGAAATTGTTAGGATTGAAAATCTGTTAGGGTTTATCTTCTGGTTCTTCATCTAGATTGTTTTCAACGCTAGATCTAGCCTGTACACCTAGAATCTAGATCTTAGGTTGTTTAATAGACGCGGAAGTGTTATTATCAACTGGAACTAATCTTAGATGAGCAAAATCACCTATTCGCAAAGGAATTTGGCTTAGGGATTTTGTGAACAATTGAACCTGAACGTTAATGCTTGCTTGGATTCACTCGATTTGCAAAGGAATTTGGAATTTAGGGATCTAGGGATAGATAGTCTTTGCAACGGAAGTTGATTGGCTTTACCTTCGTGTTTGAGCTCTAGAACGGTGCCTAAGCAAACCCTGACAGTATTTTATCCTTGATTTCGATTCATACCCGAAGAATTACCCATCGCCTAACTTTTTGTCTCATTGATTTACTTGAATTTGAACCATCTCTTACTTTGTTTTATTTCTTTGTTTTACATTTACTCATTTTTACTTAGCATAATTTGAATTCACTAATTGATTGTGTGAATCTTTTCCCTGTGGATTCGATCCCTAAGTACTACATCGATCTCTTTATTTGAGAGAGTAGCTCAGGGAAAATTTGAGCATATCAATATGTTAGAATTTCAGGACATGTGGGCAATTAAAGAGAAGGATTTACGTATGAAAGACAAGCTTTCTGACAAGAAGTTGCTAGTGAAAACAGAACCACTTACTGATATGGAATTGGCTTTAAAGAACAAGCTCATTTCAGACATGTTGTCTAATTAGGGTTTTTATATTTGTATGTCTAATTTGTATTTACTTTCTATGCATAAGTTTGTATTTCTGCTTCGATGAACTTTGAGTTTTTTAAATGAATGAATCGGTTAATGATAATTAGTTTTTCAAATGACATGTTGTCTAATTAGTGTTTTCATTTCTGTTTTTCTTTCTTATTACTTGATTAAGATCTGATGAGTTTGAGTTTCAGTTTAGTCATTACTGACATGATCTTCTTAACATTTGAATGGGAACCAAGTTTGACTAATGATTTATTCTTCCACAGTCTGATCTCTTGATAAGTCTCTTTGTGTGTATTTAAACATTGTCTCAATGACTCTTGAGCCTCACTTATTAGTGTAAATTTGAAATAGGTGGCTAACTTCTTGAGCCGATTCATATCCATCCCAAGTCTCAAGGTATATGGTGATGTTTGGTTTGGCTCTTCCGTTGTCCTCAAGGTATAGTATCTATCTATACATCTAATGTATGTTGATATATCTATAATCCATAACAGGTATTGTCACTTTGTACCTGACACTTTTGTATTTTCATGTACTCAATTATATGAGTTCACATGTTTTTTTTTTTTTGGTCGACATGAGTTCACATGTAAACAGTGTAAACTATTATTTGAGTTCAAATGTAAATAATGTAAACAATTTTTTGAGTGCACATGTGCTATATATTGTCATATAATTTGTCTAATCATGTAAACATAGTCTGCTTCTCCTCTTATTCTGCTTCTCTTCTTCTATCTCCTCTTGTATTCTGCTTTTCTTCTTCTATCTCTTGTTCTCCATCTCCTCCTCTAAAATATATTATCCATTCTCCTCTTCTTTTTCACGAAAAACAAGTTCTCTTTCTATTTATTCATCAAAATTTCACACACAAATATGGCATCCTCTTCAAGTAATCCCTACGGATCAATCGATGAATCTTTTGAAGAAACTTTTGACCAAAAATTCAATCAAAAGTTTGAGAATCTCTTGAATGATTCTGGTGATCATCGGAGGGCAACCAATTCCAGGAAAAAACGAGACGTTATTGAAAGAGATCGCGAAGGTGGACACGAGCGTTTATGGAACGATTATTTCAAAGAAGATGCAACATACCCACCTCATTTATTTTGACGCCGTTTTAGAATGAACAAGCACTTGTTCATGCTTATTGTTGATCGACTCTCCAATGAAGTTCGATACTTCAAACCAAAGAAAGATGCTACCGGAAGGCGTGGTCTCTCCGGACTTCAAAAGTGTACCGCAGCAATTCGTCTCATGGCATATGGTACTGCGGCTGATCAAGTTGACGAATACCTCCGCCTCGCTGCACCTACATCTCGTTTATGCTTGGAACATTTCGTCGAAGGAATAATATATTTGTTCGGAGATGAGTATCTAAGGAGACCCACACAGGAGGATCTTCAACGACTTCTTGTCATTGGAGAGGAACGCGGATTTCCCGGCATGGTTGGAAGCATCGATTGTATGCATTGAGAGTGGAAGAATTGCCCAACCGCTTGGAAAGGGCAATTCTCACGTGGATCAGGAAAACCCACAATCGTTTTAGAAGCTGTAGCTTCATACGATCTTTGGATATGGCACGCGTTTTTTGGAGCTCCAGGTACCTTAAACGATCTCAATGTCCTTGACCGCTCACCAGTTTTTAATGATATAATAAATGGTCTTGCTCCGCAAGTGAATTTCTCTGTCAACGGAAGGGAGTATGAATTGGCTTACTATCTCACAGATGGTATTTATCCAAATTGGGCAACTTTTATCCAATCTATTTCACTTCCACAAGGTCCAAAAGCATCTTTATTTGCTCAACGTCAAGAAGCTATCCGAAAAGATGTCGAGCGTGCTTTCGGAGTCTTGCAAGCTCGATTTGCCATTGTTAAAAACCCAGCTCTTTTTTGGGATAAGGAAAAAATAGGAAAGATTATGAGAGCATCTATCATACTCCACAATATGATAGTAGAAGACGAACGAGATGTTAACACTCAGTTTGATGTATCGGAATTCCAACTAGGAGAAGGAAACAGAAGTTCACATGTGGATTTCACGTTTTCTACATCTATGCCTACAAATAATGCCGATATGTTGGGTGTTCGAACTCGAGTTCGTGATAGACAAATGCATCAACGGTTGAAAAATGATTTGATGGAGTATATTTGGCAAAAATTTGGACATGATCAAGATTAAAACTGAACGTTCTTTTCCGTTTATGATTTCTAAATCTATGTTTTAAATGTTTTTGTTTCAAGTATTTTTCAAATTTCAAATTTTATTGAATGTACTATGTTATCAATTTTAAGAAAATAAACTTTATTTTAAAAAAACTCAATTTCATAATTTTTTATTTTTTTAAAACTCCTCTATATTTACTACCTATAATCACATAAAACATCAACAAATTAAATTGGGGTTCTAAAATACAATAAATATTATAAAATTCATATATTACCCCAATATATTACCCACCCATAAACATGCCCTTACAAATCTCAACCAAATGAAAGCAATTGTTTTTTTAATGTAATACTAAAATGGGCTTCAACACTATTTGCAGAATTTTTTTAATATTTATAATAATTATCATCCCTACATCTTTGTGTGGATCTATGTGGCCCACCCCTACATCCACACGCTACTCACTCAAATTTTAATCCATCTTTATACCCATCATTCTAGTTGCAGCTGATAATGGTGCGATCATCCCAAGGATATGCACTCTAGAGTCGGTAAAATGATAGGCTTTGCATCTAAGAAAATGTGAAGTCTCAATATCAAAAGATGTGGAACGAATGGTCGCACAGAAACTGCGGAAGGCTTCTGATTTACCGGGTGATCCCTTGGATATGACGCACCAAGACGGATCGATAACTCCTTGGATATGACACACCAAGACGAGCCAAGTGGATCAATGGATATTACACACCATTGAAAGAAAAATGAGAATCACTCTCAAGGTTCCAAAAATAATAATCAAAGACTTAACTTTTTATTCATCAAATGAGCCTCTTTATATAGAGGAAATTACATGAAAAACTTCTATAATAATCTCTTAACATGCAGAGTTTCTAGGAAAACAAAATTCTACTCTCAATTGGATGTAACAGAGAGAACAACAACCAAGTAAATGCTGTTTTGAATTGCTCCGAAATTTGATCTTCCTTTATAGATTTTGGGCCAAATCCATATTCGTGGGCTTCTTTGACGGATCAAGATTGTAGAAAAATTTGGTTTGTAGCTTAGCTCATTCTGGTCCGGTCGGAATTGTTCAATCAATGCGCCCATGTCTGAATCGAGTAAACCGGGAATCACCTGATCTGTAAATTACATAACTCCGTCGTTTCTACTCCGTTTGATCTGATTCTTCTTCGAGGTATTCCGTGAGTGAGATGAGAAGATTTTCCAAGATATTTAATGCATTGAATCATCGTTTTTGAGAAGATACACTTCGAAAAGTGAGAATATGTCCTTTCTGTTCAGATTTGAAATGTGCATCTGGTTTGATTGAGCTCCGATTCAGCTGCTGGTTTGCCGACCCCATCATAATTGCCGTGTTGCTTCCCATGATCATATTAGATAATGGAGAATGTCCACCTCTATAGCCATCATATAATGGATGATTAGCATCATCTAACATATTAAAGAACATTCAGGCTTCTAAATTAGGTTCTTCACCTTTATCTCCATCACCAACCGATAGTATATTTTTGCAAAATGCATCATTCACTATTTGAACATGATCCACAATTTCTTATTTTGTTGTAGGTTCCTCTAAGACATCCCCAATGAATTGTTCGCTAGTACTACCATAATCCACCATTGTATCATCTTCTCCATGATAATATCATATCTTATAACAAGGCACAAACCCATTACAATACAAGTGTGATCATACTTCACATATCTCATCGTTTATACGATTCTAACAATGAATACAAAGACAATAAAGTTAACCTGGTTTTTTTATTGTGGGCTGGATAGTCACAAACACCATGAATTACTCCAGATCTTGTTTCTGTAACTTAGCCCGTCTTTTGAATTTGGTTAGACTTATCCATCTATGATCGAAAATAATTATAAGGATCAACAAAAAACATTTCAAAATGTATATAGATGAGGTTCTTTGGTTTGAGAAATTGTTGTGAATGAAAGAAAAGGTGGAGACGTTTTTATAGGAAATTTTTTTGTAAATTTCGACAGATATCTGATAATATTCAAATTAAATGGCTAGTTAACGACTATAACATTTGAAACTTCAATGATTTTTGTTGAAATTTTTTGACAGGGTTTTTTCGTCCAGAAAACGTCAGAATCCGTCTAAAATTTCCGACGACTTGATGCCTGTAAAAAATTCTGTCAGAATTAGGCATGTTTTTTTTGTAGTGAACTGAGTTTAACAAATTGCTTTGAAAAATTCAATATGTTGGAAGCCACGACAAAGTGATTATTGACTTGACTGGATGCGCTTGGATAATGAAAGAGAGAGCTTAAAGCATGACTTGTTGTAAGTGGGAATAGCCACAACGGGTAATTCCAAAAGATTCATATTCTCGGTAATGGATAAAAGTCAGTCAGGTATTTGATTAATTGTTGCCCGTACAATGTATTTTGTTTAATTAAATTGCATTGGTTATATGTGTTGTGTGGTGATTTGTATATATTTTGAATCATACTATGATTTGGTCGAATTAAGTACCTGAATTTAATTATCTATAGCCAGTTACTATGGTATCGAGTTGTTCGGTACGGTGTGATAGTGCCTTTGCAACATAAGTTTGTGTATTTTATGCACCACGTTGACTAATTTTATACCTAATTTGGTTGAGTCAACATAAGTTTGTGTATTTTATGGCTCATTAAGAAGTTGATACTTTTTTGGCTCAAAATGGAAAGTTTGGTATTAAAATGATCTTATGAGGTTTTTAAAATAATTTCAAAACGACGCCGTTTTGAAACTTAACGGATAAAGTAAACGGTAGTTAAAGTTGACTAATTCTATACCTAATTTGGCCGAGTCAACCAAAGTTTGGTATTTTTTTATTCATTAGAAAGTTGGTACTTATTTTGGCTCAAAACGGATAGTTCGGTATTAAAATGACAGTTTTCCCATTTATAAACAGAACAATGTTTCAAACACCAATATGTGAACATTGTTTGCTACTAAGTCGAAATGTGCTAGCTGATGCCTAGTTTAAGAGTTTTTATTTAATTTTTATTCACTAGACAATAGTCAATTGTTAACGTCAACCAATATTGATGAGTATCTAGTTTTACCTGAGAATAGACAAAGATCAGCCGCAAGTACACAACGATCAAAATAGTATTTAAGGGTCAAATCCACTAGAGACTGGTAGGGCAATAAAGGTTTTCGGAAGAGAATTAAGGTAGGATGAAACATGGGAGTTGTGATGATGCGATTAGATGAATGTTGATAATAAATCAATGGAAACAAACTTTGGGCAGCAGGAAAATCTCAGGGTTCATAGAGTAATTTATTCAGGAATAAGTAACATGGATCTAGGTAAGTAGCAATCCAATCGTAAATTAACCATAGTATTCTCATATCAATGATTAAACATGTCTAACAATCTAATTCATTCAGGTAATGAAGGTGAAAAGGTAAGCATGCCATAAAAGTTGATACAAAGCTCATCCAATGTAGATCTAGCAAAAAGGGATTCCTAACTCGATTTCACTTAATAATAGAGTCAACCAACTCTCGTAATAAAGACTAATATATCAATCAACCTAATACTCGACTTTCACAAAGCAATTAGAGGGATAATATGCATAAAAGGGATTAAGATTCGATATGTTAACCTGATCCTTAACAGGACTCTCGCAATGATAAAGTTCAAGTTTATCTATACTAGTTCCAATCAATCAGTCATGATCCTAACACAACTCTTGTAATGAAAAGGTTCAAGCTCGTAAAGATTGATTTAAATTCAATCACAAGTTGATTAAACTAGCAATATGCAGGAGATGAAAGTATAGATGAAGAGTCCACTAAATTCCCAAGCATGGACAATTCATTTTTATCGATCCATGAATAACTCCCCTTAAAAACCCCTTAAACCAACAATCAAACTACTCAATAATAGAAGTAAAGATCATAACAAGAGTAGAATGAAAATATATTATTAATAAAGAGGGTTTAGAAAGTTCTTCTCTGCTGGTACAAAGATTGGAGGTTTTCTCCTTTGAAGATCAATATGTAAAAGCTTGCTAAAAACCGTAAAACTAAAGAGTTTGAGCCAAAGGCTCTCCCCCAAAGAAAATGTGTAACTATTGCGGTGGCTATGAAAATGCAAGTGAGACAATATATAGTGCAAGTGAAAATGCAAGTGAGACAATATATAGTGCAGAAAATAAATGACACAAGAGAATTTATAACTAGGGTTCGTTTCCTACTCTCCGGGACCAAGTCCAGAAACCAAATCCACTAGATTCAGAAAGCAAATACAACTTATTTGCAAACGCGTAAATCAAGTACAATTTTTTAATTTATCGCCTTATTCAATAACAGAGATTCTTCAGGATAACCTAATCCTGAGCTAACTCTTCCTGAGCGTAGACTTGAGTTTTGTGGAATCTCCACACACCAAGACCAACGGTTGGCAACAGCATGATGCCACACGTCCTGCTAGCAGCACCAACATGACCATACCAGAACACTTGATCAGCTCAAGCAGTACAAACTATTACAGCAACAACATCACCAACTACGATAACAACAACAACAACAACAACATCACCAACTACGACAACAACAGCAACATCAACCACCAAAGATGCCTTCTTCTCTCTAAGCAACTCCAACCATCATGCCTCCTATAGAGAACATTGCTTAACCCTAAGCAACTATCCATATAACGATAAGGACAAGTTTTCTTTTCGAACTTATCCTCTCCTTATTTGTTTCTTGAATATGTTGTTCAAATATATTTTCTTTTTCTCCCAAACAAATAGATTTTTCCTTTTTCTAGCTTAACCCACGTCAACACTCAAGCTCCTCTCCAGCAAACATACAACTCAACTTGGTTCTGCATTTCTTGTAGTACCCTCTGTAGTACATCCGACTGGTACAGGAAAAATTCCAAATAACTCCTCTTCAATCTCCCCTTTTTTGACTATTGATGTGAACTCAACACTTTTAATTTCAATGGCACTGTCATCAGTAAAACAAGAACATCAACAACATCAATCTCCCTCTACTTAAGCCACATCATTGTCAAAAACTAATTCGATGATCGTCCCCGTTCAACTCAACGAGGTTGATAGCCCATAACACCATCTCCATAAAAATCATCTTTCCTAACCCATACGTTCTTGAACCTTGGACCTTCATCACTAAACTTTTGAATATTTCTGAAACAATGACGTTTATCCCAAGAGATTTAGGGATATTTTTTGAAGATTTGGAAATCTGCTTGTTTTCTGTATATTGAGCGTATCTTCATATCGCACTATCAGATTTCCACGATAGAGTATGATATGTGAAGCTGAGGTCCTTGTCTATCTCGTGGCAGAATTTGAGCTCAATCCAACGGTGGGAACATCTTAATAAGAGATGAAACATGTGACAGATAGAATCTATCTTTTCTTTAAAATGGCTTGTTTCTATTTATTTTAGGTCCAAAATGTTCTAATTACTTACAAAGGCTTTAATACCTACGAAAATACAAGAAATAGCAATTAAATGCCAAAACCAAGTTATCCCTCATATATTATTTGAGAAATAATTTGTAAGAGTTTACTTATGTGTCATCTCCACAATCACTAAAAAAAATGACATGGCTAAGCAAAAAGATGATATGACAAAATACTGAAGAAATTTTACATTTTAAATTTATATTAATCATAACAAAATCTTTCCTTAAATAAATGGAGCAATTACAAAAATGCCACTTTTTGTACACATTTGCAAAAATGCCACTTAGGGATATCTATTTACAAAAATACCACTAATTATAGATTTATAAAACCTATATCTTAAAATTCTAAATCCTAAAAAATGTTTTGATACCTAAAACCCCCTAAATACTCAAAACTAAACCTTAATAGAACATAATTAACCCAAACATAAATAATATAAAAAAAAATAATTTTGAAAAAGTGGCATTTTTGTAAAGATTTAAAAACTGTGACATTTTTGTAAAACGGCACTTGAAAAGTGGTATTTTTTGAAATTTCTCTAAATAAATTTACATTTATTTCTTTAAGTAAATTTACAATATTTTATTATAATTTTGTTTTCAAATTAAAAATTGGTTATAATTTGTTTGTCACAATAAAGTTTGAGGACATAAATGTTTATATAAATTTTTACGAAGTTTTTTTTTATAAAGGATATTTTACTATTTTTTGTGACAAAATATTCCCAAATTTATAAAACCCATGTATATATATACATACATTTTTTCTATAAATTTTATTTTTAAGATAAGAATATTCGAATATTCGAAAATGAAAAAATATGTTATATATATTTATTAAATGGTTAAGTTTTCTTTAAACTAATGTTTTGAATGATTTATATTTTATATAGTTAACTAAATATAAAGTTATACACAAGGGAAAATTTTCAACATGAAAAAGACCCAAATTTAATATTATTATTACATAATATTTTTAAACATAATCTTTAGTCAAAAGACTCAAATTTAATATTGAATCTTACAACAACAAAAATTTATTTAAAATCTTTAGTTAAGAAATAAATAATTTTGTTTTGTTCAAATTCAAATACAAACCGAAACTAAACCATACATAATCATCTATACTGAATTATGTTTTACTTTATATACTATTATTCACAAATATAAATTATTTGGGAAGTGATTGGCGAGTGTTTGTTCAATATTAAAAGATTGAACACAATTAAAATATTTTAATTATAGTTAACGTTTTTTAGTTTATTTTATATTGAAAGAATTGAATAAATTCAATCTACGTATAACGCGGGTAGTCACCTAGTTTAATTTATTAATTAAAAGTCATTTTAAAATATAGTAAAAATCGGTAAAATATGGTGTATATCAAATATTTACAAGTTTTTAAATGAAATTGCAGATCATTCAGATCCAGACATAAAAAATTTAGGAACTGATTTTTTATAATTTTCTTGACAATTCTTTTAAATCATTCATGACGTTACAACTACTACATTTCAAAACCAACCACGAACCTGATGACAACTACATCCGTCGAAATGATGGTAAGGTGGACATGGGGTGATATAATGACAAACCACTTCAGGTTTCTGTTCAGGCTTCTTCTCCGGTTCAGGTTTTTTCTCTGGTTCTTTAACCGGCCCAACAGTGATAATCTCGGTATGACATATCTTCTTCAATTTCTTCACAATCATATAGGTATCAATCTCTCCGGTCACCGTTAATATACCTTCCTTCACGCCCACCGTATCAACTCCTTATTTACATTTTGAGTTAATCAATTATTTTAAATAAAATTGAGGCTTAAAGTAAAATAAATTCAATAAAATAAAAGTAAAATAAATAAAACATTGTTGAGTGTTTCGTGTACCTGAGAGACAACATACAGTTGACATAGCTTTTTGTTTGATTCTTTCACAATGAACATCCAATTTCAGTACAGCTTTCTGTCATGATAATATTTTATATATTCAACAGTTCATTATATAGTATAATATAATGACATTTGACATATTGCTAATTTGCTATTGCTCACTTAACATATATATAAGCGAAAAAAAACATTCGGTAAGGTCTTTACATATTTTAGAAGCTTTCACTTGAGAAAAATATATTAGGAAAAGGTAAAGAATCGAACCTGCATATTCTTCAATTACTGATTCATAGAATAAGTTGTAGATTGCTGATGAGCTTTGAAATTTTCTTCTTTATATAAGCACTTGCTAGTTGGATATGCATCAAATTCTTTTTTTTTTGATAAATCCTATCGGCTCCTGTAGGAACGCACCAAGATGCTACATAGTGGACTGGTCCACCGCGTTAATGGTTAGGTCCTTGGTTCAACGGTTCAACGAACACCATGAAGTACTCAACGGGCTATGAGATCCATGAGATTCAAATTCTATTTCAGTTGAGGAAAATGTATTCCATTGACTCAATGAAAAGACAAAGGTAGCTAATTTTTACGATATTTTATTTATATGTAGATGCAAGCACTAAAGACAAGTCTTTTTAGACAAGCAAAAAATATGTTGCAGTCTAAACAAGATATTTTTCGATGTTTATGTCAAAAAGTGAGGTAAGAAAGAGACAACCACAGTGGGCAGGGCATTCGGACAACTACTTCAGTTCGAGTTGGTTATTTTGGGTTTCATGTATTTTGGTACTAAAAATTTAGGTATTGATTGGATAATTTTGAATTTCGGTTTGGATTTGGTTCGGTACTCTTTCGGTTCGGGCTAGTTCTATATTTATTAGAGAATCAAAATTTTCCAGTTCTGGTTCGGTTTTATTATTTTGTATCAAACATACCTGAAATACCCCAATATATCAGAGCTAAACGAATTTAAAACAATTTTTTGTGCAAATACTATATCTAAATTCACACAACACAAAAGAGGGTTTGGAGGCGCTCATAAATATCAAGTAGAAGCAGACCAAGAAAAAGACTCGTGGAACACTTGTGGCGAAGAAGCCTACTGCGCATACCATCGTTACTCACGGAAGAACCAAACACGGGAGAGTTTGATGACACTATCAACCTTAAAGATTTTGAACGAGAGGACAAAAAAGGCCATCCCGATTGGATTATCCACACTAGAGACGCGACTAAGAGAGAGAGGCAAACCGACGAGGTAACAACACGAGATTCCCATAAAAGAATTAACATGATAATGGGAGGATCCAAAACTTCATGGATACGATGTCCGCAATCAAGACGTTCCACTGCAAGGCGGAAGTTAGCAGAAACTGGTTAGCGCCATCCAATTTTCCAAATGAATTGATTTCATTGGAGCAAATGAAACAGTCGGCATTGATTAACCTCATAACGGTCCTCTTGTCATTGAGCTAATCATAGAAGACCATGACATTGCCAGAGTGCTGGTTGATACGGGAAGTTCTACTGATGTTATTTTTTAAGATACGTTAAGGTGTATGGAGATTAGTCTATCAGAAATTATAGAAACGCCAAAGCCATTAACCGGATTAACCAGATTTTAAGGAGAAATAACGATGACACTTGGAATGATTGGGCTACCTATTCGAGCCGAAACAGTAACAAAGATCATAGATTTTTTGGTAGCTGATCATCTCGCGGTATACAACGTAATCATGGAAATTCCTTGGATAAATTTTATGAGAGCTGTCCCACCAACATACCACATGAGCATAAAGTTTCCGAAGCCGAGTGGAATCAATTCCATTCGTGGAAACCAGAAGGAGTTCTGAACTTGTGTTATGGCCGAGCATAAGCTCTAGAATCCCGTAGCAGAATTTAACACGAAGACGAAAAAGACAAAAGCCAAGCCA
Source organism: Arabis hirsuta (assembly GCA_964056655.1). NCBI lineage: Eukaryota > Viridiplantae > Streptophyta > Magnoliopsida > Brassicales > Brassicaceae > Arabis > Arabis hirsuta. Next base: position 26,426,576 of record OZ053302.1, on the reverse strand, counting down.
AACTAGCATAAAAATGAGTTACCTAACTTCAATTCGACTGGGAGTGTACGAGCTTGCTAACATGACCGACATTCTATTACTAAGATCTCAGGATGCAATGCATCTCAAGAAATACTATCACTAAGGTATTTTACATGAATTATGAGGCAGTTTAATTCCTGCAAAAAGTATGTACTCGTCTTTGAATGGATTTAGCTTCCCGCCCCACTCCTTAGAAAAGAAGAGTACTCCCATCTTGATAATAGACTTATGTCTAAAAGCAAACTTTTCGAAACTAAGGTCTTTAAATCATATCCTTTACATATTATTTAAAATCTCAACTAAATAGAGATCTCATCTCACTCTCGTTGCTTTTGGCCACTTCAACAAACTACTACATCCTCTACGGATAAACTATCACATCATTCGCAGATTAAAAACGCGCTATATAAATGTCAATATCCATTTTCGGAGCGGATATTTGTACTGTAACGTTTCCGTAAACCGAAATGTTCATTTAAAACCCAACAAATAAATCGTTGGTCACTAATTACATATGTCCATTGTCGAAGCAGATTTGTTTACGACAACGCATCTGTAAACCAAAATTGTTCATCTAAAACCCAAAACACAAATTGTTGGTCGCTAAATATATATGCCCATTGTCTTGAAGGATACGGAAAACGCATGTGTAAACCAAAATATTGATATAAAACCCAACAAACAAATCGTTGGTCACCAAATACATATGTCCATTGTCGGAGCCGATATGTTTACGGAAAAGCATCTCTAAACCACAATGTTTCATCTAAAACCCAACAAACGAATCGTTGATCGCAATATCTCGAAAACATAGCACTAAACGTATGTTTCGTCTAAACCGTGCAAATAATCGCTGGTCACAACATCTTAGATACATAACACTAAACGTATATCGTCAAAACATGTTTCGTCTAGACCAAAATATCACACGTTTCTTAACACACTAGTCTTCATTCCTCGTTTGGTAACAAGAAATGAAGATATGTGACCTTAGCTATCAAGTTATTCAGATCATTGTAGCCCATGACTAAATACCTCAGGGCCGATCTAAGAGATCTGCTAAGCAAGTTTTGCTGAGAGATTTGCCTAATCTAAGTACACATGGTGCTAATACAGTCGCCTAAGTTTAGGAACTAAATTTATCCCAAACAACTAAATCAATCGGGTTATTCTATTCCACCTCTTATAATGAAAAGAACTCACCGATTTTCTTGTTAACATAGAGAATGAAAACAAAATCGAATATAGTAACTTATAAAAATGTATTTCTCAACGGATACACGATATTACAATTTTTGATATCTTTTTAATGTTCAAATAACAATAGTAGAAACCACTAAGTCACATGTCCTCGTCAAAATATTTCATCTTTTAAATATATTAATGATTTTACGAGTAATTGTTGGCCAATCATAGATTTATGTGTCAAATTATGTTTAAATGGCCCCATAAATAATTATAGTACAAAGTACAAACCACTAAATCACTTGTCCTAATCGAAATATTTTCATAATATATTAATGATTTTTATGAATAATCGTTGGCCAATCATAACTTTAAATACAGTTATTTATGGAAATTCTTTACGTTTTTGGCTGTAGATTTTTTGCTGTAACTGTAAGATTTTGGCTGTAACTTTTAAAAAATGAAAGTTTGATTGGTTCGACTATTATTGTAGATTTTTATTGCTGTAGGATTTTTATTATAGATATTAAAATTATGTTGACAAAAAAAAATTTGTATATTTATTAAGTAAATAATCAACAGAATATATATATATATATATATATATGTGTGTGTGTGTGTATGTGTGTTTATTTACACATAGTATAATATATAAATATTTACTCTGTTAAAATTAATAATAATTTATATATATATATTTATGATATTTATAAAAAAAAATTATATATATATAATATGTGTTATATATGTGTAAACGTATGTGGACAAAAGTATGTTCATCATATTTTTTCGTCATATATATATTATATATGAGAAATTAAAAGTGTATTGAGAGCTTTCTAAAGCTTAGTTTTTTTTAGCTGCAGAAAAAAAGGTTTGTACATCTAAAATTGAAAGAAACGTATTTTTCAGGCTGTAGAATTTTTTTTTTTAGAAGACAAAACTTGATTGGTTTGGTTTTGCTGCCTGAAATTTTTTTTTTGCTTTGTAGAGGTAATCAAGGCCGTTGTTACAAAAAAAAAAGACGAAAATGATGATGTTGGAAGTTCAAATGTTTTTTCCCTTTTCAAAATAATTAAATATACAGTTTTAATCGATTTTAAGACAAATTATTTCACAAAAAACAAAAAAGAAGTCTTTAAAATGTGTCTACAACCCCTTCAAACTTTTTTACACTATTTTCTTACCAATCAGATTTTGAAATTTTAATGGATCCTATATAAAAGTTACAGCCTGATATATCATGGTTTTTAACGGTTTTTGACCATGATATAAGTCCGTTTATCGAGTCTTTTCGGTATTTTCTACTTGTTTTAGAGTCTTTGTAAGTCAATGATCGTTTGGACCTTAATTGGTGATTATGGAGCATTATGGAGCATAAAGGAAAGAGTAGCTAAAGAAGCTAAGTCGGAGTCGATTTTTCTGCATGGTGTCGATCGACACTCTTCCCTGACGAGAAGACATCGCAAATTTCTAGTTTTAAAGATTTCTTTTTCGCTCCGAAAGTTCCAGAAGTTTACAATAAAAGCCCAACCCAATTTTTGACACTTTATATTGAGTTTTCTTTTAGGTTTTAGAATGATCTTAGATTTGGAGACTTGAATTGAGAGAGATTTAGAGGAGAGACAAATCATACTTGTTCTTGAGAGATTTCGAACTCCCGTTGTATCTTTCTTACTTCTTATGCAATATTATTCAGTAATCATGTTTTCTGCATCCATGTGTGAGTAATCTGCTTGTTAGGATTAGGGTTATTCAAATGTTGAAGATAAATTGATTACTGTCCCCTCACAAGGAACAATAGTAGTGAGCGCTATTCTTAACTGTAACGGAAAAACGTTCACGATCCTGTCTCCTCACAAGGAACAATATTAGTGAAGACCGTTACGAGATTTAAGTACAAAAAGGTCGATATAAGAGCCCTTTATCAAAACGACTAAGGGAAGAGATAAGGGAGAAGTGCATAGAACTGTTAAGGAAGAGTAAGAGTCTACAAGTCCTTTGATCGATACTCCCTCGATGAGACTCCATCTTGTTCTTCATAAAAGGATTGGTAATATGCAGTCTAATTTCTCTAAGAAGTCTGTATTTAATTTGGAGGATTGTGAAGCTTGCAGTGAGTACATCGAAGTGATACCTAATGTTGGCTCTATGGTATGTGGATTCATGGGTGTTGGTTCAATGTGGCGTTCCTAAGGTTAGCTGAAGGTTTCTATGATTTCAAACCTCGACTTCGTTTTTAGTCTCTAGTTTGCTTGAGGGCAAGCAAAAGCTAAGTCTGGGGAAGTTGATATATCATGGTTTTTAACGGTTTTTGACCATGATATAAGTCCATTTATCGAGTCTTTCAGGTATTTTCTACTTGTTTTAGAGTCTTTGTAGGTCAATGATCGTTTGGAGCTTAATTGGTGATTATGGAGCATTATGGAGAATCAAGGAAAGAGTAGCCAAAGAAGCTAAGTCGGAGTCGATTTTTCTGCATGGTGTCGATCAACACCATTGGTGGGTGTCGATCGACACTCCTCCCTGACGAGAAGACATTGCAAATTTCCTAGTTTTGAAGATTTTCACTACAAGAAAACAGGTCTTTTGTGACACCCATTTTAGTCACAAAGTAGTCATAAATGATCATTTAGTGACTAAAATGGGTAGTGGCAAATCGATCGTCGCTAATTATAGCAGTCGCAAAGTAGTCGCAAATTAGCGACTACTTAGTGACAACAATACCGTAGTAGCAAAAAAGCGACTGATTTGTAATTGTATACTGGTAGTCGCAATTTAGCGACTACTTTGCGACGAGATTGATGTGGTCACAAATTACCGACTACCTTGTGACTATAATGGTGTTGTCGCAAATTAGCGACTATGTTGCGACGATATATTTCAGTTGCAAAGTAGCAACGCGTGTGTGACTACGCTTTGTGGTGGGAAAATAGCGACTAATTAGCGACAAGCGAGGAAGTCGTTAAATTGTTACTAATTTGTGACGCCTTGTGTAGTCGTAAATTAGCGACATATTAGTGACTCCTTTTAATATTATGTCTAGTCACAAATTAGTCACTAAAGTGTCACTTGTTAGACACTAATTTGCAACTCGTTTGTTATTTTTTTGGTCACTTAATTGGCCTATTCAGTTGCAAATTGGTCATATTTTTGTCACTTAAAACACATACATTTGTGTTTTGATTTGAGAAACCTAAATGAAAAGAACTTAAAATCTTAAAACTACAAAAGATTAGAATACCATAACATAAGTTTTTAAAGCATAAGTACATAAGTTTGACAAAAGAGAAGTAGTAATTAAGTTAGAGTACAAAAGATAGAGAGAGACTACATAACAAGTTTTTTAAACAGAAGGAGTACATAACCAGTTCAGGTGTTGTCTTTAGCTGGAGGAGGTTGAGAAGGATTGGCTGTGGTAGAAGGATCTAAGGCAGAGGAGTCAGACATGTAAGCAGCAAAGCTAGGATTGTTGTCCTCCATAAACAGAAGGAGCTTCTCCAAATCAGCAATCCGAGCTTGACTTTGCCTTAGCGCCTCATCACGTCGCTGATTATCCTCGTCACGACGTCGATTCTCCTCATAACGACGCTGGTTTTCTGCTTCGTTTTCAGCACTCTTTTGACGAGCTGATTTAAGCTCTTCCTGGATCTCTACCAGTGATGACGAAGAAGATTCAACATATCTTATCTTCCTCTTTCCTTTCTGAACCTGTGAGAGTTGGCCCATTCCATAAGGAGTCCCCTTGGAATCGAATTCAGTACACTGCAACAGTCATAACAAGTATATCAAACAGTCATCAAGCTGAAATCCAAGCAACAGTCACTGCAACAGTCATAAGAAGCTACAATTCAAGCACTAACATGTGATGATTACCAAAACAGTATCATTCAAGACTACCAAAACAGAATCATTAACAAAGAACAATAACAGGTCTAATAAGCAATACCAAAAGTACACTGAAATCCAAGCAATAACAAGTAATGATTAACCATAGACCTAAATCCAGTATCATTCAAGAGAACCAAAACAGTATATCATTAACAAGAGCCTAAGTTAGAATGAATCATAAATCACAATTGTATACAAGATAAACCAATATCTTTTCCACCAACAAGTCATCTAATCACAATTGTACTGATCCCAATGGTACTTACAATGATTCTCAAAGATGATAACACATACAGAATAGACATAAAGCATGAGAGAAGATTAATTTACCTTAAGGAAGATGTCATTCCTCTCAGTGATGCTTAGAGTCCGCTGTGTAGAATGCTCAGAGGAGGAGTCTGTAGCCTCTGGTCCATCTCCAGGCTGATCCAAAACTTCTTGCAGGGCCCTCTGATAAGTCTCAACAACTTTCTTAGCCTTTTCATCAACAAAACTTCCATCAGCGTTTGTATGCGTCTTCCTAAACACTTCACCAAAAGAGACAGGACGTCCTAGTTCCTCCTCCTGCAAGAATGGATAAGAAAGATTAGGTAGATGAAGTTTATATGACAGAAAGAAATGATAAAAGTATTACCATGTCTTGCTGAACGGTCAAGAAAGAAGATTGGCCTGAAACGTGCTTGTAGATTCCAAGTCCGTTACGATCAGAGTTGCGGGAGTTGGAAGCCGTAGTGCTCCTGTCCTGAGCCTCTGGTGTGTCCCAGTGGACCCACATTTGCTTCCACAGCGTAGGAGTAATCCAAATTGGCCTCACACCCTTTCTCTTTGCTTGACTTACAATCCCTCTCATCCGTTTTGTAGCAATCCTTCTAAAATGAGCCCTCACAAGGGGAGTGATCCCTATATCCCAATCGTACATAGACTACACAGTAAAATACATAGTTAATTAGAAGAATTGAGAGTGGAAAAAAGAAAAATTAGTTAAGTATAAGAATTGAGAGTGAAACAAAGGAAAAGTAGCAAACATTACCGCAAAAGTTCTGAAATATCTTTCTTGTTTGTCTATAGGGGTCACAGTCCAACTGTAGAAAGGGCCATCGAACTTCCGGCGAAAAATCCCAACAATGACACGGGTGAGTAGTCCTCTGTCCCGAGTGAACCTTGCAAATAAATATATGATGAGGTTAAATAACACATGCCAAATACAAAAATGCAATCTATAGTTGACAGAAATGAAACAAATATATTAGCAAACACTTACCTAATCCAGTTGACAGACATGAAACAATAAAGCTAACCAAACACTTAGCTAATCCAATTCTAACCAAACACTTAGCTAATCCAGTTCACATATATCAAACAATAAAGCTATACTACTAAATAACACAGTTCACAATCCACATATATCTAAAAAGGGTGTTTTCTTGAAGCTATAATACTAAATAACACAGTTCAAACAATCCAGTTCAAACAATAAAGCTATACAATCCAGTTCAAACAATATAGCTATACTACTAAATAAGACAGTTCACAATCAGCTCACATATATCAAACAATCCAATCCAGTTCACATATATAACACAGTCCACAATATATCAAACAATCCAATCCAGTTCACAGTCAGTTCCCAATCCAATACAGTTCACATATATAACACAGTCCACAATCTAGTTCTGCATATATTACTAAATTCCATAACTTAAAAACACTAAGCTTATTCACTTACTAGTGTACTTTTCTGCCTTTGATTTCGATGGGAACCTCACTCAGGAGGGGCAGATTTTGACGTCCTGGAAGAGCAAACATATTATCCAAAAGCGTCTGGTAGTCGTCGTGATCATCAACAGCAGCGTACTCGGGTCCCAGTTGTTGACCCTGGACTTCTTCTTCTTCTTCTTCTTCTTCTTCTTCTTCTTCTTCTTCTTCTTCTTCTTCTTCTTCTTCTCCTCCTCCTCCTCCTCCTTCTGCATCATCCATATCTTCTTCTTCATCTTCCTCCGCCGGTTGTTCAGGCAATGGAGCAGCAAACGCCCATCTCTGAGATCCACTCCGGTTTGATGTAGAAGGGTACTGGGTTGGAATCAAGTTGGTTCGAGAAACAGAGCCAGTGACGAATCGACACAGAGAGAGAGAGATGAATCGAGATTTCTCCTTCGATTCAAAGAGAAGAATCGACAAACAGAGAGGGGAAAAGACGAATCGAGAGAAATGAAGCGAAGAAATGACGGTTTTGAGAAGGGAAGTGAAGAATCAAACAGATTTCTTGTCGATTCAAAGAGAGTAATCGACTGAGGGAGAAAGAACAAGGAGAAACAAGAGAGTTTAAGGGAAGAACAAGGAGAATCAAGCGAGATTTAGAGTAGAGAAGCGATGAATCGAAGAGAATCTTCGTATCGCACAGATTCGAGAGAGAGGCGATAGATCTAGGGTTTGGGATAAAATGATTTGGGGATTTTTTTTTTGCTTATATCTAATCAGGGCGTCACAAATTCGTCGCAAATCCGTCGCAAAATACCCAGCGCCAAAAAAGCCCGCCTAAAAGCCCAAATCTGATCCATTGTCCCAAAATTTTTGGATTGGGCGCGAAATAAGCCCGCCTTCGGAGGAGTCACATATGAGTCACAAAAGAGTCATAAATTTATGACTACTTTGTGACATTTTTGGGTAGTAGAAAATGAAACCCTAAACCCTAAACATTTTAACAAACAAGTATCACCCATTATCATTTTCAACCAATAACAAATGCATTTCTTGAATGTTTTATTGGTTATATCCATCACATTAATTGAAAGTCAACTTAATCTATAGAAAACAACAAACTTACAAGAAAAATGGTTAAAGATCAAAGTGTTATCAACTAGTTATATGTATGCAACAATATTTTAAAAAATGAATTTGGATTTTCTCACTCATAAAATATATTCTTTATAAATATTATAGTTTACAAAGATTGTTAATACGAAAATAAATAATAGACACTTAGAAAGTGTTGTCTTTTTGGAAAAAAATTATAAGTAGTTGCAAATTAGTTGCAAATTAGTTGTAAAGTAGTCATAAAGTAGTGGGTATTTTGTGACTAATTTGTGACGGAGTGTCTATACCCTAAAGTTTCACAAATAAGTCACAAAGTAGTCATAAAGTAGTGGGTATTGTGTGACTAATTTGTGACGAATTTTAATGTTCTGAGAATCATTTTTCTAAACCTCAAAGTGTCACAAATTAGTCACAAAAGAGTCACAAAACCGTCGGATCGAAAAAAGAAAAAATAGTGTTTTCTCGCGATCGAACCCGTGACCTGAAGAAGGGGAAATGTTAGACATTGAGTGTATTGCTGACCATTGGGCTATCGTAGTCATTCGGTTATTTACTACATTAGTCTGTATATATCTTTAAATTCATTAGATCGAAAAATAAAAAAAGGTTGATTTCTCGTGGAATCGAACCCGTGACCGGAGAGGGTATTGGTAGATTTTAGTGTTCACATATATAACCATTAGTGTTCACACATCTAGAACAAATATATTACAAAATATTTGAAAAAATCATATTTCAAATATCATCTTCCTCCTCCGAAGATGATAAATTACACTGAAACTCATCTTGTGGGTCACCATCTGCAATTTCCAAATCGATGTCTTCCATTGGTTGCCTTCCATCAACTAAACAATTGACATTGATTTCCTCTACCGTAGAAGTCATTGCCTCATCATCCGTTTGTTGTAAAATGACTAGGTCTTTCTCGTTGTAGTTTCCTTGTACACGATTACGTGGATTTACTTTCAAAACGGATAGCCAAACGTGTCGAGGGCGTTTTGTATTTGGGTATGTAAGAAAACAGACCTGATCAGCTTGAGAACCTATCACGAATAATTTTGAATCTTTTATTAGTACAAACATATGTACATAGGATAATTAAAAAGGATATGAAATTCGCACCTAATATGAATGGTTTGTAGTTAGGATATTTTCCAGATGAGAGCACGTCCACAACGCCTACGTCGCTCTTTCGAGTCCCTTTACCGAGCGTAGGGTCATACCATTTACAATAGAAAAGTATGATCTTCAAACTCACAATTCCGGGATATTGCAGCTCCATAATTTTCGACACGGTCCCATAGAAATCATCCTCCTCAGACGCTTCAGAATAATTTTGGCCTCTAACACATACTCCATAATTTATTGTTTTTCCGTGCTTCCCATAATCACTCGTGTGAAACAAATATCCCCTTGAAAAATACTTAGGCCACAACTTTACCTTCCATTCGGGACCTTCCACTATATCGTGAACCCACATTGGGAAATTTTGGTAACTTTTTGTTGCATCCACCTGCATAATGTGAAATAATTCGTTATCAGATAGTACGAAATATATCAATTAATAACGTAGTCACGGGATTACATACATATTCCTTGATCTTTATGTGAAATTCAACATCTCTTTTTGTTAGGACCTCATCATCAGATAGTCTTGGATTTTCAGCTTGAATCTGTGCTTCCACCATGCTAAGATACCAACATAGAAACTATCAGTCAAAGATGAAAATATATAAAATTATTATAAAAATTTTAGGAATTAATCATAATTACCTTTCAAACGGCCGAAAATACTCACAGTTACGCATCACGTATGAATGTGCACACTTATAATCTTGCTCTGATAACCATTCGTCAGTACATTTGCCACTTGGACGACCTACTTCAGTAAATATATCTGGTACCTTCACATTGTACAGGCGTACTTCACCTTCATCATACCGACTAGTCCTGCAAATCATTCATCTCATTAATATGATGCCATGGTATATAGCATAACGAACATATTAAGGTACCACAATTAATAATACCTTCTTCGGATAGCAGTAGAAATTTTTGATGCAAAGTAGTGTTTGGAGAAAAATGATATCTCATCGTTCATGTACGATTGAACGATTGATCCCGCTGGATATCTTTTGTTCTTCGCCATGCCTTTCAAATGTTTGAAGAATCTCTCGAACGGATACATCCACCTATACTGTACAGGACCGCCAAGCTCTGCCTCATACGGCAAATGAATAGGTAGGTGCTCCATCACATCAAAGAAAGAAGGTGGAAAGATTTTTTCCAAATTACACATAATCATCACAATGTTATCCTTCAAAAGGAGGCGGTTTTGATCCAATGACCTGCTGCTTAGATCACGAAAAAATGCTCCAATCCCTACAAAAAGAATTTTTTATTAGTCATGTATACTTAAATTTAATACCAACATAATTAAGGACATATTTATTAAATTTATTAAATTTCAAACGTAAATGTACCTGATAATGCTTGGTGCACGTTACGCGGGAGAAGCTCCGCAAACACAAACGGAAGCAACCGCTCCATTAAAACATGGCAGTCGTGACTTTTCATTCCCGAAAACTTCCCACCACTGATGTCTGCACAACTTGCTAAATCTGCAACATAACCATCGGGAAATCTAACTTCATTTTTCACCCACTGTAGTAAGGCATCTTTTGCTTTTGAAGCCAATCTCCAAATAGGAAATGGAGCATTCCCACGACCATCGACATGCAATTCCTTCCGATCACAAAATCTCGCGATATCTAATCTTGACTTGACTGTGTCTTTTGATCTGTCTTTGACATTCATAACAGTATACATGATGTTATCGAAAAAATTCTTCTCGATATGCATCACATCAAGATTGTGCCGTAGAGTCAGATCGGTCCAGTACGGAAGCTCCCAAAAAATGCTTTGTTTGTGCCAGTTATGCCAATCTCCATAACCGCTAGGTTTTTTGTTATGTCCGTTTCCACCGCATTCTGATGTTTTCGGTGCCCCAACATTCGTTATACGCTGGTATACTTGTTCACCCGTCAATGATGCTGGTGGGTAGTCGTGAACGGCGTTCTTTCCCTTTAAAAAGTTAACTTTATTCTTCCGTAACGGATGATTCTCCGGCAAAAATCTTCTATGACAGTCGAACCAACACGTCTTCCTACCACCCGGCAAGTAGAAAGAATTTGTATCACCCATACAAATTGGACATTATAGTCCACAAGAGAACAACTTTCAGGTTGAAGTTTTGATTTAACGACACATCATACGCCTCAACTCCATGATTCCATATGTCCTTTAACTCCTCGATCAGTGGTTGGAGGAAAACATCAAGACTTGCTCGTGGATGATTTGGTCCTGAATTCAAAACCGTAAGAAACAGATACTCGCTTTTCATGGCCATCTCCGGAGGTAAGTTATAGGGTGTCATGATCACAGGCCACAACGAATGGTTTTTTGACATACCAAAAGGATTGAAACCGTCTGTACATAATCCCAAATAAACGTTTCGTGTCTCCTCTGCAAAGCTCGGATGCATTATATTGAATTTTTTCCACTCAGCCGCATCAGATGGATGGCGCATTACTCCATCTTCTGACTCGTGCTCAGCATGCCATCTCATCGACGCTGCAGTCTTCTCTGATTGGTACATCCTCTTTAATCTGTCGCTAATGGGTAGATACCACATCTTGCTGACCGGTATTTTTTTTCTCCCCTCACTAGCCTGATATCTTGGTTTTCCACAAAACCTACAATGCTCCAACTCCTCGTCATCTTTCCAGAAGAGCATACAATTATCTACACATACATCATATGTATGGTACGGCAATCCAAGCTTTCGCATCAACGTTTCTGTCTCATAGTAAGAACCGGTTGCTTGATTAGGCTGAGGTAGGTAGTCTGTCAACAATTCTGCCCATGAATCCATGCAAGATTCAGCCAAATTATGGTCAGCCTTGATGTTCATCATCTGCGCTGCTAATGATAGTTGTGAATGTCCATCCCGACAACTATCATACAGTGGCATATTTGTAGAATCTATCATGTCGTAAAACTGTTTAGCCTCGTGGGTAGGTTCTTCATAAACATGATCATTTCCACTATGGACATGCTCATCTTGATAATCATTAAATGGCGCAGAACCATGGAATGCATCATGAACCATCCCAGCATAAACATTCCCGCCATCATAATTTATTTCTTGATTACCGCTACTAAAATCAGCATTCTCGTAATGGCTAGTTCCTACCCCAACTACATCGTAATCTTCACCATGTTCGGTCATAATAACCTTCCCTAAAACCATAACTATGCAAATGACCCGAAACGGTTCGAGCCGGTTTTAAACGCTTAGAAATTTTACATTTTGCACAAGGACAGTATAATTTACCTCCACTGCTTATGGCTAAGTCTTGGCTTGTTGCGAAATTCATGAATTGCTCGACTCCCACCAAAAATTCGTCAGATAGATTATTTGTGCTCGGATCGATCTGGTTATACATCCACTCTCTAGAAGAATTCCACATATTTTTTTTCTTTTTTTTTTCCCTTTTGTGTTTTTTTTTCGTTTCGATGAATGAAGAAGAAATGGGCGTGGGTTTGCTTATATAGGCAAAATTTTGCCTCTACTTTGTGACGCTCAAAAAATCAGTCACAAATTTGTGACTCTTTTACCACTATTTTGTGACTACCTTAAGGTAATAACCATCCTTATAAATATCTTGCGGACATAACCCAACAATGCTGCCGACATGCTACCCGACAAACCTACCGACATGATTCTTTGTGACGAATTTGCGACTCTTTCAAGACGTCCTCTGAGAGTCACAAATTAGTCGCACATTTGTGACTACTTAGCAACTAAATTTATTCACTATGTAGGTTGTCACAAATTAGTCGTATTTTGTGACTAATTGGTGACGAATATCTATCTCTGTATTAAGTGTCGCTATGTAGTCGCTAATTTGCGACTACTTTGCGTCTCGGATTTGTTAGTCTCAAATATGTGACTACTTTGCGTCTCGGATTCTCGTAGTCACTGATTAGTCACATATCAGTCACAAACCAGTCGCAAATTTAGTGACTATAAAAACAGTCACAAAAAGTAGTCACAAACGAACTGTTTTCTTGTAGTGTTTCTTTTCGTCCCGGAAGTTCCAGAAGTTTACAATAAAAGCCCAACCCGATTTTTGACACTTTATATTGAGTTTTCTTTTAGGTTTTAAAAGGATCTTAGATTTGGATACTTGGATTGAGAGAGATTTAGGGGAGAAACAAATCATACTTGTTCTTGAGAGATTTCGAACTCCCGTTGTATCTTTCTTACTTCTTATGCAATATTATTCAATAATCATGTTTTCTGCATCCATGTCTGAGTAATATGCTTGTTAGGATTAGGGTTATTCAAAGGTTGAAGATGAATTGTTAGATTCTTATAATTGCTTAGGATAATCATCTAATTCTTCATCTAGATTAAACTTAATGCAAATTCTGGCTTGATCACCTAGAATTTAGATCTTAGGGTTATTAGTTGATGCGACAGCATAACTGATTCCCTGAACTATCTTAGATGAGCAAAATTCATATTCGCAAAGAAATTTGGTTTAGAGATTTTGTGAAAAATTGAACCTGATTTTAATGCTTGTTTGTACTTTTAGATTTCGCAAAGAAATTTGGTTGTCTAAGGTTTAGACAAAGATAGTTTTCGCAACGAAAGTTTGTTTGCTTTACATCAGTGTTTAAAGTTCAAGAACGATTCTTAATAGAAACCTAACGTTTTGAATCTGTAATTTATCTTTACCTGAGAGTTTTCCAAGGCCTAACTTTTGTCTTAATTGAATCTAAAAACACACTTTAAGTCACTTTGTTTTATTTGATTCTGCATTCATTCATACATCTTTTACTTAACTTAATTCGAATTCCGAATTCTATTGAGTGATAGCGATTCCCTGTGTTCGATCCCTACTACAAACGATCTCTTAATTTGAGAGAGTAATTCATGGTAAATTTGAGCAATATCACAGCCTCTAAAGCCTTGATTTTTTTGTTTGTTCATGTTTTAGTTTTTTTTTGTTTCCTATAGCAACTATTTTATGGCTTTAAAAGTTGAAGGATTTTCTCACAGCCAAACATCTACAATTACAGCAAAAATATCTACAACCTAAATTTTACATCCACTAATCTACAGGTACAGCCGAACCAATCATCCACATAATTTGGAATAGCAAGAATTTCTCCGTCAGTTTCCTATTTTAATTAACATTATAAATGGTTAAATGAACCATTTATTTATTTTGGTGGAGATTCAAGTCCAACCCAAGATTGGACCAAGAAAGCGAGATTAGAGTTGAATAAACCAAAATGGACACTTGACAAGTTTGCAGCGACTTGATAGCATTAAGTCTCCAAGTGTAGGAATAGTTGTGCACCATGATTTGCATTTTCGACTTCCAAATTTCCAGGCAAGCTTGAAAAAGACCTGGTCGTATTCTTTTGAGACATAATTAATAAACCAAACCAAGTGGTAATAGGCTAGTGGTTCTCACTTAAAAAAAGAATCGCTCTGTGGGTCTATGCCAGGGTTCAATTCCCCTCAAGCGTGAAATTATCTAACCACTTCCATTTGGCTAGTCAAAGTGGTGCCACGCTTTATGCCCATTAGAAAACCTGGTGAGTGGGCTACTCGACCGCTACACTCATCTTGGGTATAAATCGGATGGTAAAAGTTCGGATTACTCCCTAGTTTACAAATAAAAAAATTAATAAAAAAATCATTGTTTAACTGAGAGATTAGTTGGATAGTAAAACTCCAGATTATCCCATGGTTTTAAAAAAAAAATAATTAATAAACCAAATTATTGTTTAACTACGAATTTTATCAGTATCACGACAAAAAATTAGACACAACGTAGCATTTGTAGTTCAGTTTGTATAAGAGTTCGAGTATCGATGTGAGAAAATAACATATTTAATCCAATTTAATTTTCTCTAGTTTCGGTTCGAACAATAAGTGTCACTCCCTAAAAGGAAACTTAATTTTCCGAAAAAGAAACCTATCCAGTTTTGTAAGCTTTTCGGTTTAGCTGGGCTTCTTTAGTGCAGTTGTTGAGTTGAGGTTGTTCGGTTTGGTTGCAGTGTGGTACGGTCATAGGCTTCTAGTTCAGTGGTCAACCGCAAGAGGACAACATCGGAAACATCAAAGACTGTAAGGTGAGGACAAGTTATGTAACTCCCCGAGCTTATTTTCTGCAAGTGATGTGTGTGGGCATGTCTACTCTAGACTTATTAACGCTAGAAGGTGTTTTGGCTTAAGCTTGGTTCCCTTATTGGTGCATGCGTAGAATGGTTAGGTTGATTGTTGTGGTTATACGGTAAAAGCTTAGAAGGCTAGGTTGCATGGTAATTGGTAACTTGCTTGTACGATATACCCCGTTAATGGCTCAAAAAATTCGAGTTTAATTTTAAAATGTGATTGATAAAAAATTGTACACTTTTTTTATGGTATATATATTTTTTTAAAAAGTGATTTGGTATATATTAAATTGAATAAAGTTGTTTATATCAGACTAATAACTAAAAAAAAAAATTGGTTGCAAAGGTATACTGGTCAAATTTCGCATTCAAGTAGAATACATACATTTAGTAGAAAACGTTATTTCATAAAAAATTGCTATAGAAATTTGGAGATTAAAGAATTTCATGAATGTGCTAGTCAGTGATTAAAATATAAAATAATCTAGAGTGATGTAGTGGAAAATTTTAGGTGTTAGATTTTGCACACCGATTCAGCTATAGATAATTGGTTTTACATGTTTGACATACCTAGACTAGCTTCTTCCAGCAATTAACCGCTCATTTCTGTTGACTTGTTTTCTCTATTCATTGATAAACTCTTTGTGTGACACTCATCGTTTTCAAATAAGTAAAAAGGGTGCATCCAATAAAAACCAATCCTTATTTGATACTATTGAACTAGCATAAATCGGATTATTTAAATCTAAAACTAATTAAACTAAAAAACGATTTATAGACAGGGAAACTAGATGATGCGATGGTATCACTTTTCTAGGTAGGTCCTGCATGGAGCTCGAACAAATCACTACCATAAAAAAAAAGTTCGCTACCTTAGATTTTTTTTTTTTTTTTTTTTTTGGTAAATGGTAAATATTTCGTAAATGAATCGGTTCAGGATTAAAATCAAGATTGTAACTCTATACAATGTATTCCATGGCAAAAAAGTTTAAAAATATGGAAATATATGCCTACAAAGTTTTCAGTTTGTAGCTCGACATAAACACAAGGCTTATGGAGTTAAACGAAGTGATGGCGATGTTCTTGTTCTTTCCATTCAAATGATATAGACGAGGCATCCAAAACAAAGCACACAAGCCTTACTTACCAATGTCTTATGCAAAGAAGCCTTTCAAAACAGACGGATAAGTGTGTTGTCAACGGAGAAAAAGATTTTTTTTTTAAAGGGATACTTTACAAATTGGGGAAAAAAAATCTAATTCACATGATGATACAAGGATCCGAGTTTTGGCCTTGAACTCTCTGAGGACGACGGTGAGGTATGGGCGGAGGAGGGCGAGTTTTGGCCTCGTAACTGGATTGCGATTTTGAACTGGTTCTGTATCGGGTCCAACCGCAATTATGTCAATATGTTTACATATCTTCTTAAGTTTCTTTGTCATTTCAAATTATCGAATTCTCCAGTCACTTTAAGTTTCCCTTGTTCCTTCACATCTAATGAAGTAATCCCTGACCAAAAAAGGTGGAACACATTGCTTGAAAATTTCTAACCTATGTATATAAATTACGTATATCTATATAAAATCAGGTATAAGTGTATAACTAATGATTGGTTTAGTTTGGTTTAGTATCACCGTTCGTGTGTGTTGATGTACCTGAAAATTCACATACAGCTTTCATAGCTTTCTTCTTGATTTTTTCATCTTGAACGTCTAACTTGAATGCAACCTTCTCCTGCATGTTAACATGGAAGTAATATTGAAGCTTTTTCTTAGTTCATTAATCACTATATAATAAACACAGCGATTTTAATTCATCTTCATTACTTTAGTGATAATGTAACAGCTATATATGTATATTTGTTTTTAAAATGATATATATATATGTATGTTTCCGCTGGCTTCCTACCGTAGATAAAAATAATTCCATGTGAAAATTTTAATTTTTTAAATATAAATAAAACGAACCTTCATTTCAAGAAATTAAAAAGTTTGGAGAATGGGAAGAGATGATGTCAAGGAATGTAATTGCAACCTGGAGCTTGATCATCAACTTTTGCATCCCTGTATGCGTATTTATACATCAGATTTTTTTCATCTTTAGCTACGGAATTTAAAAACAATTAAGTCATGACTATGAAAGAGAAGAAAGTAGTTCAAAATTTCCTTGAAACTATAATAAAAAAAATAAAGTTTGGTATAACTAAATCAAGGCGAATACAAAATATACGAACAATTAAGTCAAACCGAGAAGAAGAGAAGAAAGAAACTGAAAGTTTCGCCGAAGCCACCAGAAATGAATTACTAAATTTTGTACAAAATTGAAAGTAAATGTTTCTTTGGGGAAAAATCATGATACAAGACTTTGGGTATTGTCATCTCGTGTTCAACTTTATCATCAATATTATATGAATTATAGCGGTAACTTCTTCTTTTTTGTCAACAATTTTACTTCATTCATTTAACCTACCAAAATATAAAAAGAGATAATTAAGCATCTTCCCACATTAATAAAACATAATTTAAATGCAATAAAATAAAGAGCAGATAGATCATCACAAAAGATGATAGACAGCATATCCAAAGCATGCCTCGGATGCGTCAAGAGGGTCTTCGCGGTAAAGCCGGAGATTCTCGGGTTAGTCACTTTACCATGTGACTTTAAAATTCCCGGCATAAAGCACGGGGGTTCGACCACTCTCCATGAGAGAGAAGAAATACGACCATGCTCAAAGAGATGGAAGATGGTGGAATTGAACTCTTCCTCCGAGAGTAAATTACAGGATTTGAGAATCCAGAAAACTTTGGCCCTCTCATACGTGTAGATATGGCTCTCGACGAGTGATGGAATGAAGCACAACTCGACGGTGATCAACGGCTCTAGATCTTCCAGATCCGGTGCCGTTCGGATCTTGTAAGCTTTCCGGCGTAGAGAGGCGGGTGTAGGTTTTGGTAGCGGTGGACGAAGGTGAAGGAGTCGAGGTTATATCCAGAGGGTCCGGAGGATCAGGCGGTTCTGGTGGGTGTGAACGGCTCAGCTGCTCTGGACCAGTCCTCGCCAAGAGAGAGAGCATGTGTTCCGGTATCACCCGATCGGAATTTGAAGCCAATCTCAACCACATTTGTGTTGCTGTAACAGCCATGGATAAGCCACGGACAGAATTTTCACGGGGGAGTTTGGAAAGCCCCGAGACACACAAGAACGAGTTTGTCGGAAGATACCCATGTCGGAAAAGTGGTTGCGGCGGAGGAGGTGATAGATCCGGCGGCGAAAGTGACAGATCCGGCGGCCTAGCACATATCGGAAACTAGGTGGGCTTCATTGGGAATCAGATCTGAGAGAATTTGAAATTTGAAAACGTAGCGGTAACTTCTTCTAAACTCAAAATTTTGGATATATATATATTATTTTCAGCTATTGACATATTTTCTATCACAATAACTGAAATTGTTAACACTAGATTTTGACCCACGCCAAGCGTGGAATTAAATAATTAAATATGTTTTAATCAAATTTAATATTTAGACGTGTATTCTAACATTTATAAACACACAAAATGATATGTATAGTGCAAACATATAATAAAACTAAATTTTGATCAGACATAAATATATGTTATCTTTGTTATTTTTCATTTCTCCATACTATTAAAAATAATCATAAATTTTTGTTTTTGAATATTTTAATACCGCTTTTGACTCGGATAAAAAAATCTAGTATTATTGAAAAGAAAATAAGATATTTTCAAATATTTTCTATATTTCTTAAATAAAATTCTCTATATTATTTACCACATATTCGTTATTTACATTTATTTGTTATTAAGAATTTTTAATAATTTTTATTAGGAAATGAATTCCTTAAAATCCTCTTATGATGACACCTAGGATTTTCACCTAGTGTCTCCTCTATTAATATATAGAGGATAATGTGGAGCAAGATAAATGTGTAAACAATAAAAAAAATAAATAAAAAATTTTTTAGAAGAATTTGTATGATTTTTAAGGTAACTTATTTATTTTAAATAAAATTATTTTACAAAAATATGGTCTAAAAATCTCTAAATAAATTAATAAATAATATTTATTAATTTATCAATAAATTAATAACTCTATAAATTAATAAAAAAATTAAAATACCAACATTATAACACTATATAGTCAAGTAGCCTACTAACATCCATCTTATTATAGTAACCGAAACTATTAACATAACCTAGAATAAGATTAAAATGTAAAATATTTTTTTTTTAAAGAACTTGTATGAAATTTTAGGTAAAACTTATATTTTAAACAGAAAAAAATTCAAAAAATCTTATACTTGAAAATTCACTCTATAAATTAATAAACATTAATTTATCGATTAATTAACAATTCAATAAATTAATACTTTTTGAGAATCCTAACATTATTAATTTATAGAGGTTTTACAATAGTCGCAAGCCACAAGCCCAAAATACACTTAAGGGTTGATAACATATATAAACACTTTTATAATTTTCTCTTACAAAATAGACATTGTTTAGGAACGGGTACTTATTACACTGTTTATTAAAAAAACATCCAAAATTGCTTCGTATGATTAGAAAAATGGTGAATACATGTTTTGGTTGCGTTTTGTTTTGATTTATCATGTCTATGATAACCTTTCTATGAATACTAGTTGACTCCCCGCTTTATACACGGTAAAATATTTTTTTCAAATCAAATAAATTAGAATAGTATTATTTCATGGTTAAAAATTGCCGATGATGTTCTTTGAATTTCAGTTCAATTTTCTTTACATAAAATAATATCTTTCTTTTTTTTCCCTGTTTGTTGGCACTAATTCGAACTATTTATTATTACAATAATCAATTTCTAAACTATTTTTAAATGAGAAACAAAAATATTTATATAATTTTAGAATAAAAGCGAAAATCTGATAAAATATTGATTAAAAACTCTTTTGATTTATTTATGGAAACAAATATAAATTTAGTTGTAGAAAATTTTTTTTATTGATTCAAATTTGTAATATCACATTTTTTTTCAAGCAATGTCACAATTGTTTTGGTGAGAGTGACTGCGCAGATAACATATAAGAATTTTCTCACAAATCACTCCCTAATTAATATATAAGGGATATTTTTAGAGGCTAAAGAGATATTGTTGCCAATCGTCCATATTCTATAAATTAACTTGAACAAAGCTTAAACCTGTTCATCCATATTGAACATTTGTTCATTGCTACATAGGCACACAATCCTTCTATGTTGAACATTTAAACATCTCAACTACATTTATCAATCTCAACTGTTTCAGAGATTTTTAGTTTTTTTGAACGATCATTGGGGGATAACCAATCAATCAACAAACAAGTGAAAGCCATAAAACACGATACTGGAGTGTTTTCTGACGGTTCTATGACATTGAAGTCAAAAAAGAGAAAAAAAAATAGGAAGAGTTAGAGAACAAGGAAAAAATGTCGAAAAACGAGAAAGAATAGGAAAAAAGTGACACTAGCCGATTGAGGGTTGATCCAGATCATATCAGGACATTTGGGTGAAGAAAGCTTAGATAGACAAGATAAAAACAGTATTTGGGGTTGAAAAGGGTCAAGGAATGACCAGGTGAAGAGATCCGAGATGAGTATGAAGATGTGACCCTAAACAGTCGGAATGAGACAAAAACCCATGGAAATTGGATTTTTGTCTTAAGAGAAAATGTATTTTTCACGACTGAGTTCTAGTTAGGTTTTATGAAATAAATGAGAAGACTATTTATAGCTTTTTACATGTTTGGGCTAAGAGATTTTCCTAAACAAAATACATGCAACGCTGAGAAATTCGCCTAAGTTAAGAATGCTTTTTATCCCCAACTTAAATTGTTTGATTTCTTTTCATTTAATTTAAAAACTGGAAACTTTTAAGGTTACCTTCATTGTTGTTGGACATGTTGGATTCTTCCGATTACATTCGGAGAAAGATAATCGAGCATTGAGATTGTTAAATGTTTTCTTGAAACCTAAACAAATGTCCATCAAAGAACCTGTTATATAGCTGTCCATTTTAATAAGTCCACAGCTACCTATCCACGTATATGAGATAATTAATGACAAGTAACCCTGGATATGTTACGATCGACAAACAAAACAAATATACATAGGACAATGATCGAACAATAAACATCACTAAGCCACACAGTGTATTATGCTTAAAAGTATCTTCTAGACTAATTAATCAGTAATTCTCATAACTCTTTCCATCTGCTTGTCAATCTTATCAAAAGTCTCTTCTAGACTAACCCAACATTGATCTTCATTGCATTTTACATTTGCTCTGTGGTGTTGACCATCTCTTCAAATAACCAAGTGAAAAATACAATTATTTGTTGACTCATAGGACTTATATAGGTTTTTGATAACTTTTATTTAACATGGTTAGACATACCTACAACCTTTATTGTTTTATCTAGACTCTCCAAAATAACTTTTGTTTAACTGCAAAATGTAATTAAGGTCCATATTCCGATATCCGAAAGAAAAAAAAAGTCGCTTATGAAGCCCATGATCTTGATGAGCTTGGCTTAATAATTTTCAATAAGAATCAATCTTCAACTAAATTTCAATGAACAAAACGATATCGCGCAACTAACACAATTTGGATGATCGAATATTAAAATAGAATTCAGATATGTAACGAAACACCACATAATTATTACAAATAAGGAGACAAACTACATTTTTACAATATGAAAATTAAACATCCGAAATTCTGGTCCATGGATCCCAAACCGATCACCAGCTCAGATTGATTCCTTTAAAAGAAATCTAATAAACTTGAAATAGTATCTCTATTCACAAGATAATACAAGCATCCGAGTTCTGAGATGGCCCTGGTTTCCGACGAGGGTAAGATGTGGTTGGCCTAGTCACTTTTGGTTCAGGCTTTTTAACCGGATTCTGAATTTGATCTGGTTTTCCATCTGGTCCGACCGCGATTATGTCAACATAATCACATATCTTTTTGAGTTTCTTGGTCATTACAAACTTGTCAAAATCTCCTGTCACCTTTAGTTTACCTTTTTCCTTCACGTCTATCACAGTAACTCCTAACGAACAACAAACATTATTGCTTAATTGTGTTTTTAGCCTAACATAATTGGTTTATTTAGTTTAATATAACGATTGTACCTGGAAACTCACAGACAACTTTCATCGCTTTCTGTTTGGTTCTTTGGTCAATCATTTCCAACTGGAAAACAACTTTTTCCTGCAAATTAACATTTGAACAAACTTTATACAGTTTATTGTATAAGCAATAACTTTATTAAATATACATATATGTGTGTGTATGTTTCTGCATACTTCCTACGGTTAATACCAGCGAAATTTTAATTTGGTAAAACTATTCTGAAAATTTAAGGGGGTAAAAAAAGAGAACGAACCTGCATTTTCGGAAAATTAAAAAGATTGAAGAGGGAAGAGACGTGGCTTGCTCATAAACCTTTGCTTAATACCCGGATATTTATACTATATTTTCCGTTTAGCTAGTGAATATAATAACAATTAGGTGAAGCCATTGGGGTTAGAAAATGACATTGTCAATTTCGTTCGATTAAACCAAGACGAATAAATACAGTTTGAGTCTTTTTAAAATAGTAGATGGTTCGAATGTGGCTTAGTCTCTATTTTAAAGGCCACACTGCAAGTGTAGATGATTCAACACAAATATATAAGTGATATAGATTTTCCATTAATTACAAATTATTTTCAAGTTGGAAGCCTATAAAATTATACTGTAGCATAGTTTAGCAAGCCCAAACATATATAATTTGAGATGAATGAGCGAGAATAACCATCATTTCGAGAGAAAGTATTAGAATAGCTCACAATCGGAAATAGAGATCGGTGAATCTGGATCGCGTAAGTTATTCGAATCTTTCCTAAACAATTGAGAAACTAGGCTTTCTAATAAAAAGCTCAAGAGCAATCGAAACGATATAAAGTGCTTGTAAGAAATCTTTGTATGATCAAGAATGCCCATTCCTTTTCAAGAGAATTACACTTATATTATACAAAAAGTCGGTTCAATGACCCCTAAGAAAATATGGAAAATCACTTTTATTTCAATTAATGTTATGAGTGACAAAATAAAAATGTCATAATTTCTGGATTTTTTTTCTTCTTTTGAATATTAAGAGTTTATAGGGGTACTTTCCAATGGTGTCTGGTTTAGTATCCACCTAGAAACCCGATTCAGATCTGTTAATTCATAAAAAAAAAATTAATTCATAAAAAAAAAATATTACTTTTTTTTTAATTTGCCATAACATTCGTTTTTCTTTTTCTTGCTGGTCGTATTTCAATATTTCCTTTCCTCTTAACAAAAGTATCGACGCTTATTTTCTTATTTCTTTTGTGAGGTACTTTCTCTAAAGACCAGAAGCGACATGGAAGAAGTTGAAGACCCTTACGAAGCCTTAGAATCTGATTGGAGTCAAGAGGAAGACTTGAACCAAGGCTTGTCTGATGAAGAGGCTGAACATGAGGAAACCCCATGGTATGAGGATTACTCGGAGTCTGATTTCAATGATGAACCGGGCGGAGAAGACTTCGAACTAGAGCCACCAGACCATGGCATATACAACACAAGTCATCAAAGTTGGTACGAAGAAGAAACTAACCAAGAAGATGAGTCATGGCGCAATGAAACTGATTCTGAAATCAGTTATGAGGATGAACCAGATCGTAGTAAGGAAGAATCTGAGTTTGAAGGTGACTACGAAGAAGAGGCTAACCAAGAGCGTGAGGATAGAGAACCGTATGAAGACTCACGGACTGAAGATGGAGATTCTCAAAATAGATATGGAGATGAGCAATGGCGTGAGGAAGAAGAAATCATCTATGACGAATATGAAAGATAATCACAATTTAGCCTAGGAGAAGATTATTTCAGCGATGAGACATACCCTGGAGAACTCAATCATGATGGAGAGACATCCAACAAAGATAAACGATGGTGTGAAGAGAAGAATTCTCAAGATAGCCTAGAAGGCACCGAGCAATATGGTGAAGAAACTTGGCACCATGAGGCTGAATCAGAGGCAAGCTTTGAAGGTGAATCATATTATGGAGAAGAAGATCACGAACCAAGGTACATCACCTTTTCAGGTCATAGCCACGGGCCTGAGGCGTGTTTGAGATGGGTGAGAGACATGGAAGAATGGTTTTCATCTAGCCAAATCCCCGAGGAAGAGAAGACTAATTGTGCAGAGACTCTGACCAAAGATGCCTTTAGGCATTGGGATCGAGATGCATACCAGCGACTTGAGTATGATGAAACAGCTGCCACTTGGGAGGAGATGAAGCAGCTCATAAGTGATGAGTTCCTTAGAGATGTTGACAACATGTGTCAATATTACTCACGAATATACACCAATCCTAAACCAACAAGATGGATCCTAGCCACTAGTCCAAAACCGAAGGCTACACCTAAGAGATATTGCAGTCCTAAGCCAAAGAAAGTGTCAACACAAGTTCTAAAGGAGAGACCAAAGTCAACAATTCAAGCAAAGGATGACACTCTAAAACCAGTTAATCAAGTCGTGCCTCAAAAGCCAAGTCCATCGGCCTCACGTGAACAGCAAGTAAAAGAAACTCCAAGTAAGTCCTCTAACCTTTCAAAGTCAAAAGAAGTAACTTGTTATAGGTGTCATAGAAAAGGACATTTTGCTGCAACTTGTCCCGAAAGACAAGTAGTTAATTCGACCTTGTTAGAACTGAAACCGAGTAAAGATATAGTTAAGACAAATTCCAAAGTTTTCAATTCTAGTATATTATGCTTGTCTTTGCCAAAAGAAATTGATGCAGGTTCAGATTCTGGAAAGGAGCACGTGGACATGGATCTCGAGATACAAAAGAAGATCATAGAGAAAGAAGAAGAACCACTAGACGCAAAGTATCAACTTCATCTGAGCAATACACCAGCCCGTACTCGAGGTAATCTTCTAAACTCGCACTTATTTGAAGATACTAAATTGATTTATGTCTGTGCAGATCCTACAATTTTGAGGACAAAATCCAGTCAAGGGGAAGGGTATGATGTAGTCATCAAACATGAAACTGGCTTGGAGCTCCATCAAACATACCATTCAGCCGCATAGGATTCGACAAGTACATATGTGCCTTTCTTAGAGCATACCAAATTAACCACGAAGATTCAGAGCATCAAACCATTGGGAAACGTTCGCAGCTCAATTACATAAAGCGATGAATTTGAATCAACCCAATCGGAGTTTCGACAAAGGAGATATTCAGTTTACAAATCGAGTGTTTTGGACTTACCTGATTTGGACATATGCGCGTTAAAAGAAGGATTCCGACCAAACCAAGAAGAATTAAGCCATGAACCGAATTGTTCCAGATTCGTGAGCATCAAAGACATAAGGAGAATTGGTTTGTGGCCAATATCGGTTCAGAAATTTATGATTTTCTAAACCGGCCATTCCTCAGCTTGCCTTATTTGGAACCTTCTGAGTTTGGGAGATTGCAAACGTATCTTTGGAGACCAGGAGACCTTCTACATCAACTAGAAGCTCTACATCAACTAGAAGCTCTACAAGACGTCATTAGCTCTATCAAAATGCAGAGGATCGATTGGTGCTGCAAATGGAATGACTTACCTTATTCAGACCTAAGCGCATTCAATATGATCACACTTGGTGTTATAAATCTCCAACGGCTATATCTTCACTTCTGCAGACATCTAAGCACATTTTTAGTGAATCAAGACGTCCCAAGACATCATATTTTCACGCCCAAACTCTCAAGACTCAAGAAACATCACAACTTACCTTATTTGGCCAAAATTCACATTAAAAGCCCAACGACTACTTTTTCTTTTAATTCTGCGATTTTGTTTCTTAGTTTAGGCTATTAGAACGTTGGGAAAGAGTCATATATAGAGTCTTATATAAGCTCATCTCGATCCATTGTAAAAAGACACCCTTGATCATACATTAATACAAAGTTTCTAATTTTTTTTTCAAAGTAGTGTCTTTGAATATTGTTCTTGTTCTTTTGAATAAAAGTGTGTGATTCACTTCTATTCTTTAGAAACCACGAATTAAGTGTGTTTGTGAGATTCAAACATCCTTGTTCGTCCATTTGATTGAGCGAGTCAATCACTTATCTTCCACCTCTACCATCGTTTCCACATTCCGCAAGTCTAGGCTTGGAATCTCTCGATCATCGAGTGGTCTTAGAATTGGAGTGATTCCGATCCTGTATCAGTTGACCAACCCAAACATGCATAAATATACATTGTATTTCTCTTTGAAAGGGGGACATAAATCAGTAATACACAACAGGTAACACACATTCGCTCCATCGTCTGTTAATCTTTGAATTATTATTCTTGGAAACCTAGTGTTCCTAATTGTTTGGAAGGATATGAATAGGTTACGGTATCCAGATTCACCATTATGAGTGACAAAATAAAATTGTCCCAAGCTCGAGCAACTTTTGTTTGTTTGTTTGTTTGTTATTTTTTTTTTTGTCAAGCCGGGGACCAAACCATTTTATATTATCTATTTCCAAGTGCCACTTGACCCAACGACTTCTAGGCTTTGCGTGTATTTTACTAGTTGAGTTAATGACTCTTGGTTCAGGCATATTTTGTATAGTGATTTCAAGAGTCAATCTTTAATTAATCTCAATAAACAAAATGGAATCATTCGGTGACAACAATTTCGATGATATATCAAATCTTATAAAGCTCACAAAAACTATAAAAGCCAATATATAATAAAGCAACAACAAATAAGAACATAAACTTCATTTTTAGAAGATGAGATGAAATTCTAGTCCAGAACATGGTAGTCCGTGGAGCTCAATCGTTCCTTATTAGCCGTTCTTCCCCTGCGTGGATGCATTCTTGTTCGGTTGGTAGTGTTTGCGTGGATGTACGGGATCGCATGGTTTTCCACAAACTTCATGTTGTCATTGAACTTATGTTTTTCCTTTTGCCAGGGCAGACGGTATTATGCATCAAATTGGTAAAAACCTGTGTATAAGACATACAAATTTATGTCTACATAAAACTATATATTGCAATCGCAAATCTCAGTTTTCAAATATATTTATCCTCTATATATTAATTGAGGAGACATTTGGTAAAAAATTCTTATGTGTTACTCAATGAGAGAGTTTTAAGGAACACATCAATTAAATCAATCAATCAAAACATTTCAATTAAGTTTATATGCCGTACTGGAAATCTCTTCATATTTACATTAATTTTTAACATGAATTCACAAATACATGTGTTACAAATATAAATCTAACTAAAATGTTAACATTTTCATACTTTAAAATATTATATAACATAATTTTTTAAAAATTTTAAAATATTATATCACAGAATGTTCTAAAGATTAATCATTTACCAATATCAATTACTTTATAAAAATTGTGTTAATGTTCATTTGATACAATATGTTTAATTCTATATTGTTTAATTCTATCCAAATTACTCTTATTATGCGCAACTTTACAAATCGAACATTAACCCTTGAATTTCAAAAAAACATCATTTTTACTTTTTATTATTTCTTTGATTTTTATTTGAATTTTGTTTACATATTAACGCACTATCTGTTTTGATTTTGATGAACTCAAATAAGTTTGAATGAACAGATAATCTCAAACATATTCGATTTACATTAAAAATACTTACATTTAATCTGAGTGTTATGCAAATTAAATTTTGTAAGATAAAATATATTTATCTATATGGGAAATAAACTCTTTAATTTTTGTTATTTCTAATTTTTTCGTGTATTATAAAAAATTATGAATTTTTGAAAAATTCTAATGCCGCGTTTGATACGGGACAAAAATCTAGTTTTATTAACAAATTAAAGACAAACAAATCACAGGTTTTAAGATCAAACTTCCGTATATTTGATAAATAACAAAATTTAATATAAAAGAAAGCTTATTTGTGATTGTGGATGACAAACAATGAAGAACAGAACGTAATTTTAGTGGTGAAGTGGCTGTGAATATGACTTGAGAAGAAGATGAATGAGTTTAGTTACTCTAATTTTTGTTCATTATTTGCTTCATCTTTTTTTTTGGTTCAAGCATGTGCCTCTATTAAACTAAAAGAACTGTGTTTCTAAATCTGTACCTAGGGTTACTATCTTTAACAAAGATTAAAGGCTTTAACATTTTTAAAAAAAAATTGGCCGTAGGCCAAAGTTTTTTTTCTTCCACGTACCCATGGGCCTGCCTTCTGCATCAGATGGTTTAACACAAGCCTTAAGGTTAATTTTTGTGCTATTTTAGGAGATGAAATGCAATTCTATTTCAGAAAATTACGGTAGCCCAGGTTAAACCGATCATCACCTCAACAGAATTCTAATAAACTAGAAAAAATGTTGATGTTTTGTTCACAAGATGATACAAGTACCTGAGTTTTGTGTTGTACTCTTTTTCAGTACAACTTTCTTGTTCATCAACTTGAAGCGGCGACGTAGTTCCTCACTCTTTTTTCTTTTTTCAACAAATCCAGCCGCACCTGCAAAGATGCCTCGTCCCTCCTTCGGTTAAAAAGTTGATCCTCATTAAAACGTTGTGGCTTAATCACTTTTTCTCGCTTAGATTGTTGCGTAATTACTTTTTCTTTGTTATTGATAGAAATAATGAACAAGTATTCTAAATGTATATATAACTATTCTAAATGGTTGTTGATCTAACTTTCAGAAATAATTCCAGCCGCTCCCGCACCGATTACTTTTGCCTTCTGAGCCGCACCGGCACCAATAACTACGGCACCAGCACCAATATATTTTGCTTTCTCAGCCGTACGTACCGGCACCGATAACTTTAGCCTGCTCCCACAACTCATATGGTTGCATTGTTGTCCAATTTGAGCTTCCGACATCATTGGATGGCTTATTTACTTCTGCTTCCGCCGCTATTGCATCCTCGAGTATGTCAACAGATTCATCTATCTTCTTTAGCTCCTTCGTCATTTCAAACTTATTGAATTCTCCCGTCACCTTTAATTGACCTTCTTCCTCGACTTTTACCGAAGTAACTCCTAACAACATCAAATATTAACAAACATTATTTGCTTTTAGTCTTACTAGATTGAATTCTTTATCTTTGTATTTAAACTGAAATACCTGCCAACATTGATTTATTTTGTTTACTATACCCATAGATTTATGTTGGTGTAAGGAAAATGAAATTTTCCCAATTATATCGTCTTATATATAGCTCATATATTTCTCTAATAAAAGTGTTATTCATTAATAACATTGGTAACTAATTATTAAGAAATTTTAATTTCCTAATTAAGAAAAACATGAGAGAGACAAGTGTAAAGTATTAGAGACATATGACAATACTAATAGCTAATTCATGACATGTATTTAGAGTCATACTTAACACTTGTCTTACATGTTTTAATCTCTAACAAGTGTCAAGTATAAGAGACAAATACGTAACATTCATGGCTAATTCCATGACATGTATTAGAGGCATACTTAACACTTGTCATACAAGTTTTAATCTCTAACCATGATGGATGGTTGAGATCAAAACCCTACTGAGGAACTAGGTCCTCTCTCCTCCTATAAATACTTACCTTTAGCCCATCATAAATGTGTGATCAAAGTGAGAAGAAAAAACACACAACACATAAGAGATATGTTTGTAGGAAAGGGGAGAGAAAGCTTAAATCCTAATCAAAGATCAAGGCTTCATCTTCTAATCAAATCAACCATATATGGAAGATTTTCTCATAATGATGAATGGAGGTACTCATTTAACTCTTATAATTCTATTATGTAATTAATCTAGATGCTTAACGATCTTAGGGTTCATGTATTATTTGTTCACATGCATGTACACAAATTTTACATGCATGTTAATTTTATTTAACATATGGTATCAGAGCAAGTGTTTAAGCATTTGATTAGTTCATTAAGTATAATATATTTATAATTTAAATTTTAAAAGGTAAAGATCTTAAAATTAAGAATTTTTTAAGATCTAAATTTATGTTTTATTTCAAGCATGCTTATAAGAAATATTTTTGATGAGAGAGATTTACAATTATGAATCTTGTGTAAATTTGTGCATCCATGTAATTTTAGACATATATAATTTGTATGTAAATGAAAATTTTTTGTAACGCCCGTGAACCAAAAAATGAATTTTTGGTTGGTGATCCGATTGACACAGGGTGGTGTGTCGATCGACACACGTGTTTTTGACGTGTGAGAAGTCGGATTCTGGGCGTTGCGTTGATCGACACAAGCTGGAATTGAACCGGGTTGGTTCGATTTGAATCGTCGGTTCGGCTCGGTTTAGGGGGAAACCCTAGGGTTCGCTTATAAAAGGGATGTGGCCGATTTTCTGAGACTTTTTAGTTTCCAGAAAGTTTCTAGAAAGTTTCCAGAGAGTTTTCAGTGAGTTTTTGAGAGGAAAGGAAGAATCATCGTTGATTTCTTCGAGTTCTTGATCTTAAAAGCTTTGGTGTGTGTTTGTGAGGCTCTGGAGATCGTTTCTGGTGTGTTGGATTCACGATTTGGAGAGGATTCAGATTGGAGATATGTGTTCTTCGTGTTCTTCGCGTTCTTCGTAAAATTTTATCCTTTTTCCTTCCAGAATCGAGGTGAGTGTGTGACATAGGCTTATTTGGGTAAAGGATTAGATGGAATGCGATTATTGTGTTGTTTGGTTGGATTTCGTGTTGCGTTGGTGAGTTTTGTGCAGGAGATCGACGCAAAGCAATCTGGAATCGATCCATGAGAGGATAGGTTCGATTCTGGATTTCTGCGTCGTGCGTCGATCGACAAAATTGCTTTGTGTCGATCGACACAGTGTGCATCGATCGACTTGAGTGTCGATCGATACAGTTTGACGTATTGATTGTGTTGTTTTCGCGTTTGGTTGTTGTGTGATGCATTGTGATTGTTCATCCTAGTATTGTATCTCATCCTTATGTCTGTGTGTATAGCATGTAGATGGGATGACCGTCTCACTGAGTATTTGTGATAAAACTCATGCATCTCTTTTATCCATGTGATGCAGGTAAAGAGAAAATGTGATAGTGGAAACAAGGCAAAGAAGAGCAGATGATCTAGTGTCTCGTTTTGGTGATGTTATTGAATTCTTTAGAACTGCTAGGATGCTGGTTTATGAATTGAATTGTTGGTTATTGGATTGGTTCATGGAATTGGTTGAGTATTGAATTTGGAGTGGTTTATTGAATTGGTTAAATTGTTATTGAGTATTTTCTACTGGTTGTTGTTGATTAAATGCTGATGTTGATTGGATGTTGAGATTTAGTATTTATGGGAATGCTAATTCGAGTCCATTAAATAAAAACGGGTCAGGTTGTTTCAGTTTGGTATTAGAGCCCTTATGGTTCTAGGACGGGAGAACGTAGTTGATTAAGTGTGAAGTCAATTGCGTGTGCTGAATTAATTGATTATGTGAGTTGGTCAATTGATTGTTGTGTGGGTTTGGAGTCCTAGATTATCTTCTTTGAGCCTTCAATGAGATTCTACGGTAAGTGTTGTTTGACTTTTCTAGCTTTCTAGTATGCTTAGTTTCTGCTTCTGGTAGTGAAGAGAAATGGTTAGAGGTACTAAAGTCTGTTGTTAGTAGTGCAGAGTGAGTTGGCTAGAGTTGCTCGAGGTAGAGACCATGGTTGTCGTGGACATGGGTGCGGGCGGAGACTTGTGAGTGAGTTTGTTGCGGCATGTGTGGCCTAGGGTTCCGCGGAGAGCAGGTGGCGGATACCCATATCTTTCAGGAGGGGTCTGTGGGTTTGACTAGTGTGAGTGCTAGTGAGAGGACTGGTGGGACTAGTGAGGGTCCCAGTGTGGCCAGTGTTGCGGCGGGTGCTGCCGCGGGGTTAGCCCAGGACCGAGATGATCGTCTGGCGGGTCTGTTACAGTGGATCTTGGAGCGGTTGCCAGGAAGGATGCCGGCTCAGGGTTAGGCTCTGGTAGTGCAGCCGGGAGTGGCTGGTGTGCTGTCGAGAGGGGCTGGTGTGCAGCCGGGAGTGGCGGCTGAAGATGAAGCGTATGTTTCGTTCTATCAGGTATCCAGAGGAATATCGGGTGGATCTGGCAGTGCATTATCTGGACGGTGATGCGCATCTCTGGTGGGAGGTGTAGTAGCCAGGATAGTGCAGGCAGATATGGCATGGGAGGACTTGTTGGCGTACTTTAATGCCAAGTATTTCCCACAGGAGGCGGTGGATCGATTGGAGTTGAGGTTGCTAGAGTTGACTCACGGCGACCAGTCAATGAGGAACGACGCAGAGTTCAGTTGGCTTCTGGTTCATGCTGGGAGAGGCATGGAGGGCGAGCAGGCCCAGGTGAAAAGGTTCACGAGGGGACTTCGGTTGGATTTGAGGACTCGTTGTAGAGCGAGCAAGTTCGCCACGAGGGCGGAGCTGGTTGAGACTGCTGCAGCGATCGAGGAGGATCTTAGGGCTGAGCAGGCTGTGGTGGTTAGTCCGCCGGTTCAGCAGAGGAGACCGCAGCAGGTGGGTCCGAGCAAGGGCGGCAAGCCTGCGCAAGGATAGAAGAGGAAGTGGGAGAATACTTTAAGACCGAATCGAATAGGTCAGGATGGTCCGAGATGCTTTGGGTGCGGGAGCATGGATCACAGGCTGGCGAGCTATCCTAGGAAGGATGATGCTCGAGATACTCGAGGGTGTTCTATGATAGAATGTTCGGGTTCTTAAGCACATGGGATTTGTGAAGGGACCGTAGTTGTAGGCGGGTGTGAGTCTCATGTTTTGTTTGATTCTAGAGCGACGAATTGTTTTATTAATCCGGAGTGTGCGGAGAGCAGCGGGATTCGGAACGATCGCTGAGCAGGTTGTGGGAGTAGTTAAGGTGGTCGGAGGCAAGTCTTTGGCTACTTTCAGGCGGGCTCGTAGTGTGGATATTCTGGTGGCTGGAGAGTTGATGCCAACATATTTGATTATCAGTCCGGTAGTGCTGTATGATGTCATTCTGGGATAGATTGGCTAGATCGGTACAGGGTTCATTTGGATTATTATCGTGGGCGAGTCGTGTATGAGCGCGAGGTAGGGAGGTTGGTATACCAGGGAGTGAGACCGACTTCCGGGAGTCACGTAATTTCGGTGATTCAGGCTGAGCAGCTGATTGAGAAGGGTTGCGAGGTTTATTTGGCGACGATAGTGATGCCAGAGTCTATTGGAGAGGTTGCTGTTATAGACATTCGGGTTACCTAGGATTTTTAGGATGTTTTTCGGTCGTTGCAAGGATTACCGCCATCTCGGTCTGATCCTTTCACGATTGAATTGGGGCCTGGAACGACTCTGATATCTAAGACGCCTTAACGTATGGCTCCAGCAGAAATGGCAGAGCTAAAGAAGCAGCTGGATGATTTGTTAGGTAAGAGTTTTATCCGACCGAGTAGTTCACCGTGGGGAGCGCCGGTGTTGTTTGTGAAGAAGAAAGATTGTAGTTTCGGTTGTGTATTGATTACCGGGGACTTAACTGGGTCACTGTAAAGAACTGGTATCTTGTTCCGTGGATTGATGAGTTGTTGGATCAGTTGCGAGGGGATACTTGGTTCTCCAATATCGATTTGGCTTCGGATTACCATCAGATTCCTATTGACGAGATGGATGTCAGGAAGACTGCTTTCAGGACGAGATATGGGCATTATGAGTTCGTGGTTATGCCGCTTGGGTTGACGAATGCGCCAACATCGTTCATGAGGTTGATGAACAGGTTGTTCCATGAGTATTTGGATGAGTTTGTGATCATCTTTATTAATGATATTCTGGTGTATTCGAGGAGTCCCGAGGAGCATGAGGTTCATCTGAGAAAGGTTTTGGAGAAGCTATAGGAGCATAAGCTATATGCTAAGTTTAGCAAGTGCAATTTCTGACAGCGTGAAATGGGTTTTCTCGATCCGGCGAAGATTGAGGCTATTAGAGGGTGGCCTAGACCGAGGAATACCACTGAGACCAGGAGTTTTCTCGGGTTGGCCTGTTATTACTGGAGATTCGTCAAGGGCTTTGCTAGTAAGGCGTAGTCGATGATGAAGTTGACGGAGAATGACGTTTCTTTTGTTTGGTCTTCAACTTGCGAGGAGAGTTTTGGGAAGCTGAAGGAGATGTTGATGAGTACACCAGTGTTGGCATTGCCTGATCCGGACGAGCCTTACGTGGTGTGTACGGAAGCTTCAGGAGTGGGTCTGGGTTGTGTACTGATGCAGTAGGGGAAGGTAATTGCATATGCTTCGAGGCAGTTGAGGATGCATGAGCGCAATTATCCTACTCATGATTTGGAGTTGGGTGCAGTGATTTTCGCTTTAAAGATTTGGCGATCGTATTTTTTTGGCGGAAAGGTACAGGTGTTCACAGATCATAAGTTCCTGAAGTGTTTCTTTACGCAGCCTAAACCAGAGGTAGAGGCGTTGGATGGAGTTGGTAGCAGATTATGATCTGGAGATTGGGTACCATCCAGGTAAGGCTAATCTGGTTGCAGATGCGTTGAGCAGGAAGAGGGTTGCTTCAGCTCAGAAGCGGGATATGGAGGAGTTGGTGAGCGAGATTAACACCTTGGGGCTGTGTGTTATTTCACAGGAGCCGTTGGGATGAGAGGCAGCTAATCAGGCGGATTTGTTGAGCAGGGTCTGGGCAGCTTAGGAGAAGGATCAGGTTTTGATTGAAGCTTCTAAGGTGGTAGGTTCTGAGTACCAGGTTTCGGCGAGCGGGATGATACTTGTGAACGGGCGGGTCTGTGTACCTAAGGATGAGGATATGCGACAAGAGATTTTGAGAGAGGCTCATTCGAGTATGTTGTCGATTCATCCGGGAGCGACCAAGATGTACCGGGATCTGAAGCGGTATTATCACTAGGCCGGGATGAAGAAGGATGTGGCTAACTGGGTTGCAGCATGCAACGTGTGTCAGCTAATGAAGGCTGAGCATCAGGTTCCGAGTGATTTATTGTAGAGTTTGCCTATTTCAGAGTGGAAATGGGACATGATTACCATGGACTTTGTGACAGGGTTGCCGGTGTCGCGGACCTATGATGCTATTTGGGTAATTGTGGATCGTCTAACTAAGTCAGCACATTTTTTGCCATCAAGAAGACCGATAGGGCGGCAGTTTTGACTATGAAGTATGTGCGTGAGATTGTGAGGCTGCACGGGGTGCCAGCGAGTATTGTGTCAGACAGGGATCCGAGATTTGCTTTTGAGTTTGGGGGAGCATTTCAGGCTGAGATGGGCACTGAGGTGCATATGAATACAGCATATCATCCGCAGACGAATGGGCAGTCTGAGATGACGATTCAGACTCTTGAAGATTTACTGAAGATGTGTGTGCTGGATTACGGTAGTCATTGGGCGGATCAGCTGAACCTGATTGAGTTTGCATGTAACAATAGTTACCAGGCGAGTATTGAGATGACTCCATATGAGATTCTGTATAGGAGGCTATGTCGTACACCATTATGTTGGACTCAAGTAGGGGAGAGGAGCATGTTTGGTGCAGATTTTGTTCAGGAGACGACGAAGAAGATCCGTGTCTTGAAGCTGAACATGAAGGAAGCTCACGATCGGCGGAGGAGTTATGCTGGTAAGAGGCGGAAAGAGCTAGAGTTTGAGCTGGGAGATCTGGTGTATCTCAAGGCAGCGATGTTGAGGGGTCCTAACATATCCATTTCAGAGAATAAGCTAAGTCCAAGATTTATGGGTCCGTTCAAGGTGGTTGAACGGTTTGAACCAGTGGCTTATCGATTAGATTTAACTCAGAGTATGAAGGCATTTCATCAGGTCTTCCACGTGTCGATGTTGAGAAAGTGCCTGCATAAGTCTGAGGAGGTGTTGGCTAGGATTTCAGATGATCTTCAGCTCAACATGACGTTCGCGGCGAGACCTGTGACGATTCTCGAGAGGAGAGTCAAGGTGTTGCACCGGAAGAGGATACCGTTGGTTAGAGTCGTGTGGGACTGTGATAGTGTCCAGGAGGAGACTTGGGAACCAGAAACGAAGATGAAGGCAAAGTTCACGGAGTGGTTCGAGAAGCAAGTGGAGGCTTAAGTTTGTGCTTTCTGGTTTTCAGTTTTGAGATAGCATGTGGCTATGTTTTGGTATGTATTTCGTTTGGTGTTGTAACGATTATACATTTTTGGTCATTTGATAAGATGGGTATTTCTTATTCAATGTGTTTATAAGATGTGAGTTCTTATATTGTATGACTGGTGGGGTCATGTGTTATGTGATGGCTGGGAAATAGAGGTTTTATGTGAGTTAGAACATGTCTATTTCCTAGGGAAGTCTGGAAAAAGAGGTTTTATGCGAGTTAGAATTTATCTTTTTCCAGGGACTCTGGCAGGAAACACCCTAGTGATTGGGTTGTTTCGGATGACCTAGTGATTGGTCATGGATGTGATGATATTCCGGGTTAGGGGATATCATGAGGTAACCACGAGAAGTGATTCTGGTCGACAGGTGCTTATGAGGACTGTTACAGAGTTAGTGCTATAGGGGACAGTGAGATTTCCTGCATATACTCGAGGGGACAGAGAGGTTCTCTCCAGGGGATAGTGATTTCTATTGCATATATCTCGAGGGACATGGATCTCTCCAATGGACATTGAGGTCTCCTGCATGCCGATAGCTTGACGGAATATGAGTTTCGAGAGTGGAAGGGGCATGGAGCATACCGATAGCCTGATGGACGGTGGTCCTAAAGGTGGGAGGGGTATGTTATACACCGATAGCTCAAAGGGTGACGACCTTGAGAGTGTGAGGGGTGTATATGTATATGGGTTATGAGCATAACGTATGTGATGTGATTATAAGTATAAGACTAGATGAGCTTCATGGATTAGTAGTGATCTCAGGTGGTGCTGGTCGAGTGGGTTAGGAGTGTGATAAGGATGTGTAAATAGATGTAGCGTCTTTGGTCGTGCATGTTCTTGTTTGATTGTTGCTCGATCAATTGGTCCAATTTTGGGTCTACGGTTGGTCGTACATGTTCTTGTTTGATTGTTGCGCGATCAATCGGGCAGACCTAATCCGGATAAGGGAACGTTGAATTGTTGATGTTTCCGGGCTAATCTAGTCGGGTTTCATACGGAAGTGTTAACTTTAGTGGGACGGTATTGTGTGATCCGAGGTCGAATTTGTGTTATTGGGGGAGAATTGTAACGCCTGTGAAACAAAAAGTGGATTTTTGGTTGGTGCATCAATCGACACTCGTGTTTTTGACTTGAGAGAAGTCGGGTTCTGGGCGTTGCGTCGATCGACACAAGCTGGGATTGAAACGGGTTGGTTCGATTTGAGTCGTTGGTTCGGCTCGATTTAGGAGAAAGTCCTATGGTTCGCTTATAAAAGGGTTATGGCCGATTTCTGAAACTTTTTAGTTTCCAGAAAGTTTGTAGAGAGTTTCCAGTGAGTTTTTGAGAATGGATTTGAGAGGAAAGGAAAAATCATCGTTGATTTCTTCGAGTTCTTGATCCTAAAATCTTTGGTGTGTGTTTGTGAGGCTCTGGAGATCGTTTCTGGTGTGTTGGATTCGTGATTTGGAGAGGATTTAGATTGGAGATCTGCGTTTTTCGTGTTCTTCATGTTCTTCGTGAAATTTCATCCTTTTTCCTTCCAGAATCGAGGTGAGTGCGTGACCATAGGCTTATTTGGGTAAATGATTAGATGGAATGTGATCGTTGTGCTGTTTGGTTGGATTTCGTGTTCCGTTGGTGAGTTTTGTGCAGGAGATCGACGCAAAGCGATCTGGAATCGATCCATGAGAGGATAGGTTCGATTCTGGATTTCTGCGTCGTGCGTCAATCGACACAATTGCTTTGTGTCGATCGATACCGTCAGTTTGACGTATTGATTGTGCTGTTTTCGCGTTTGGTTGTTGTGTGATGCATTGTGATTGTTCATCCTGGTATTATATCTCTTCCTTATGCATGTGTGTATAGCCTATAGATGGGATGACCATCTCACTTAGTATTTGTGATAATACTCACGCATTTCTTTTATCCATGTGATGCAGGTAAAGAGAAAATGTGATAGTGCAAACAAGGCAAGGAAGAGCAGATGATCTAGTGTCTGATTTTGGTGATGTTATTGAATTGTTTAGAACTGCTAAGATGCTGGTTTATGAATTGAATTATTGGTTATTGGATTGGTTCATGGAATTGGTTGAGTATTGAATTTGGAGTGGGTTATTGAATTGGTTAAATTGTTATTGAGTATTTTCCGCTGGTTGTTGTTGATTGAATGCTGATTTTGATTGGATGTTGAGATTTAGTATTTATGGGAATGATAATTCGAGTCCATTAAAAAAAAAAAAAATCAGGTCGGATTATTTCATTTTTACACATTAAAAATTAAAGAAAAATCGATTTATACTTTTTTTACGCATAATTCGCGTATAACATAGTATATTCGTATAAATTGCAAATAAAGAGTTTGTAAATCACCACAGTGAGCTTGCAAATTTGATATTTATGTATTAATTAGTTACCCACAGGTAGATTATAAACATAAATATTATCAAATTATTTATGGAGTTTTGTATATGTGTAGACAAAGAATATCCACAGATAACTTTGTCTAAATAATTCAATACATCGCTCAATAATAGATTCTGAATTATATGATATTTGATGGGATTATGGTGACTACCCACAGGAGCACCATAATTTCTTGTCATATAAATTCATTAACAGAAATTATGTATGTGTTGTAAATATTTAGAAGCTTAATTAAAAACTTGTCGTATCTCTAAAATTTGCAGCAACATTTCCTACTAATTTGTCATCTATGATCTCAACTGTTCCAATCCTCACGGGAAACAACTTCTCAGAATGGAAAGAGAAGGTTGAGTTCACATTAGGAGTACTGGAATTGGATTTGGATCTTCGTAAAGAGGAACCGAATCTAGTAATTGATGCCAGTACTGAGGAGGAATATCTTTTCTATAAAGCTTGGGAAAAGGCGAACAGATTAAGCATTATGTTCTTTAGGATGACAATAGCTAGCAACATCAAATCTTCTCTTCCAACTGTAGATAAAGCTAAAGCTTATCTAGCAGCAATAGAAGAACGGTTTAAGACTGCAGACAATTGCTGGGAAATTTATGGCAGATCTTACAACCATGAAGTATGATGGCACAAGGTCTATGCATGAACATTGCATTGAAATGATCAACCTTGCGACTAAGTTGAAGAACTTAGGAATGAGTGTGGACGATTCATTTCTTGTCCAGTTTATCCTAAATTCTCTGCCCCCTCAGTATGGACCATTTCAAATCAATTACAATGCCATTGATGAAAGATGGACATCAAATGAATTGGTTGATAAATTGGTACAAGAGGAGGCTAGACTTGGTCGAGAAGGCATTAAAGTTGCTCATTATGTTCAAGAAGCTGGATCTAAAGTTGGAAACAAGCATCAAGGAAGCCGTAAAAGAGCATCATCTCAAATGAATAGTTCAAACCAAACTCATGAGAACAAAAGGGCAAAGAAAGATGACCGGTGCAAATTTTGCAGTGCTAATATGCATGTATCCAATTCCTTGCAGGGATTCCTTACGACCCAAACCATAAAGTCAATTGAAAACTAATTATTTATGGGAAATCGAGACAAGGCACCAGTTGAAGCCATTTGCACTTATCGTCTCATTTTAGATAGTGGATTTTGTTTGGATTTATTTCAAACTCTTTATGTTCCATCTATTTCCCGTAACTTAGTTTCATTAAGTAAACTTGATATAGCTGGTTTTAATTCAACTCAAGGAGATCGATGTTTTAATTTGTTTCTAAACTCTAATCGAATCGGTTTAGAAATATTAATTGACGGCCTTTACATGTTAAAATTGGCTGATCAAAATTACAACATACATCTCACCCTGCATGATAAAAGTGGTCTTAAAAGTAAAACATGTACAAAAGACTCTTATTTCTTGTGGCATAAAAGACTCGGACACATTTCCAGTGAAAGAAGTAAGAGATTGGTAAAAGATGGAGTCATTCCGAATCTTGATTTTACCAATTGCAAAGAGTGTATAGAGTGCGTTAAGGGTAAGCAAACTAAATACACTAAGAAAGGAGCCACAAGAAGTACACAGCTTCTTGAAAGCATACATACAGATATTTGTGGACCTTTTGACGTTCCAAGTTTTGGAGGTGAAAAGTATTTTATTACCTTTATCGATGATTATTCACGTTATTGTTATCTCTATCTATTACATGAAAAGTCTCAAGCTGTAGATGTTGTACAAGCATTCATAACTGAAGTGGAGAGACAATTAGATAGAAAAGTGAAAATCATTACGTCAGATAGAGGTGGTGAATTTTATGGCAGGTATGATGAAACAGGACAACATCCTGGACTTTTTGCCAAACTCCTCCAGAAATTAGGAATTGTTGCGCAGTACACAACGCCTAGTTCTCCATGGCAGAATGGTGTAGCCAAAAGGCGTAATCGTACATATATGGGAATGGTTAGATCCATGATGAGTCATGCTAACTTACCTATATCATTGTGGATGGATGCATTATGTACTGCAGTCTATATCTTGAATAGGGTTCCTAGCAAAGCAGTTCCAAAGACTCCTTTTGAACATGGAAAGGCTAAAAACCTAGTCTGTCACACCTCCATACTTGGGGATGTCCAGCTGAAGCAAAAATATACAATCCACATGAAAAGAAATTAGATTTCAGAACGATCAGTGGTTTCTTCATAGGTTACCCTGAGGTATCTAAAGAAAATTAGGGTCAATATACCATTACCCTCAATTTCGAATGTTCATGGGAATCCTTCTGTTGTTGGACCGTTAAACAACGAGGAAAGCCCAATGAATGATCATACACCCCATGAAGAGAATATCGCCAATAATGATCATATACTTGAATCACAAGAGGAATTAGCGTTAAGAAAATCAACTCGTCAGAGAAGATCTGCTATTTCTGATGATTACATAATCTATCAAGTGGAATCTGGAGAAGGGAACATTTATGATCCGGTTTCTTATTCACAAGCCATGAAAGATGTTAATTCTGATAAATGGGTTGATGCCACAAAGGATGGAATGCAATCGATGGCTACGAATGAAGTTTGGGATATTGTTCCTGAAGGACACAAAGCAGTCGGGTGTAAGTGGATCTTTAAGACCAAACTTGACTGTAATGATAAAATTGACCGATATAAAGTCAGACTTGTAGGCAAAGGTTTTAATCAGAAAGAAGGCATTGACTATAATGAGACTTTCTCACCTGTGTCTATGAAAGACTCTTTCAGAATTGTCATGTCATTAGTAGCTCATTATGATCTTGAGTTACATCAAATGGATATGAAAACTGCATTTCTTAATGGAGACTTGCAAGAAGAAGTCTATATGCGTCAACCAGGAGGGTTCATAATCGAAGGTCAAGAAGATATGGTCTGCAAACTAAATAAATCAATATATGGACTGAAACAAGTTTCGAGGCAATGGTATCTAAAGTTTGAAGAAATCATTACGAAATTTGGTTTCAAAGAAAACATAGTGGATCCATGAATATACCTCATGATCAGTGGGAGTAAGTTCATATTTTTGATACTGTATATTGATGAAATCTTATTGGCGAGCAGTGATCTTGGTCTATTACATGAGACAAAGAAATATCTCTATAAGAACTTTGAGATGAAACATATGGGTGATGCATCCTATGTGATAGGAACTGAATTATTCTGTGATCGATCACTTGGGATATTAAGATTATCTCAGAAAGCATATATTGATAAAGTTCTTGAGAGATTTGGCATGATGATGTGTTCTTCTAGCATTGTTCCTATGCAGAAAGGTGACAAGCTTAACCTTTTGCAATGTCCGCAGAATGAAATGGAACGTAATGAAATGCGAAAGTATCTTTATGCATCTCTGGTAGGGATTTTGATGTATGCGTAAGTATGCACAAGACCTGATATTAGCCACGCAGTTGGCATGTTGGGTAGATTTCAGGTAACCTAGGACTCGCTCATTGGAAAGCTGCAAAGAAAGTGTTGAGATATCTAAAGAGAACAAGAAACTATATGCTCGCATATGGGAAATCAACACATCCACAGATGGTTGGATATTCAGACTCAGATTTTTGTGGATGCTGTGACTCTAGGCATTGCACTCTTGGCTATGCGTATCTCCTTAACAGAGCCATATCATGGAATAGCCATAAGTCACAGTTGATTTACACATCAACTATGGAGGCTGAGTATGTGGCATGTTATGAGGCTTCTATTCAAGGAGCATGGTTGTGAAATTTTGTTCTTGA
Organism: Arabis hirsuta; assembly: GCA_964056655.1. NCBI lineage: Eukaryota > Viridiplantae > Streptophyta > Magnoliopsida > Brassicales > Brassicaceae > Arabis > Arabis hirsuta. The sequence continues at coordinate 26,384,082 of OZ053302.1, read as the reverse complement.
GTTTGGGCCTCTGAGTTTTATTGACAAACCTTTAACTTTTTATTGTGACAATCAAGCTGCAATCTTCTTCTCAAAGCATGACAGGATATCGAAAGGTTCCTAGCATATGGACCTTAAATATCTATCATTGAAGCAAGATGTTAAAAGAGAAAAGTTAGTCATTAAACATATAGGCATTGAACTTATGGTCGCAGACATATTTACGAAAGCATTGAAAGTATGGGTCTTGAGGATAGCCCTTAATTTTGTTGTCTGTATTACGACTAGTCTATATTTGACATTTCTTTTGAGCTCTTGTATGACTTTTACATCTTTATAGATATTCTGTTTCCAATGTGCGCACCCATAATTGTTGTTGGATTTATGATAACATAATATGTCTTTTTAAAGACATAAAAGGGACCCTTAAAATAACTTCTACTTATGTTTATGGTCTAGTTATGATAGTAGTCAATGTAGTAGTGCATCGAAGGGATCATGTTGTAAAATGATGTGTAACCGCCATGACTCTCATTGATTATTAGATTAGCCAGGACACTTGTGATAACCAAATAAATATTAAGATATAACATATTATGCTGGCTTTGTGATTGATTAAAAAAATATTATTGGGCTATATTAACACCAAGTGGGAAATGTAAGGAAAATGAAAATTTCCCAATTATATGGTCTTATATATAGCTCATATATTTCTCTAAGAAAAATGTTATTCCTTAATAATATTGGTAACTAATTATTAAGAAGTTTTAATTTCCTAATTAAGAAAAACATTAGAGAGACAAGTGTAAAATATTAGAGACATATTGCAACACTAATAGCTAATCCATGACATGTATTTAGAGCCATACTTAACACTTGTCTTACATGTTTTAATCTCTAACAAGTGTAAAGTATAAGAGACAAATGTGTAACATTCATGGCTAATTCCATGACAAGTATTAGAGGCATACTTAACATTTGTCGGACAAGTTTTAATCTCTAACCATGATGGATGGTTGAGATCAAAATCCTAATGAGGAACTAGGTCCTCTCTCCTCCTATAAATACTTACCTTTAGCCCATCATAAAGGTGTGATCAAAGTGAGAAGAAAAAACACACAACACATAAGAGATATGTTTGTAGGAAAAGGGAGAGAAAGCTTAAGTCCTAATCAAAGATCAAGGCTTCATCTTCTAATCAAATCAGCCATATAAGGAAGATTTTCTCATCATGATGAATGGAGGTACTCCTTTAACTCTTATAATTTTATTATGTAATTAATCTAGATGCTTAATGATCTTAGGGTTCATGTATTATTTGTTCATATGCATGTACTCAAATTTTACATGCATGTTGATTTTATTTTACAGTTGGTACACCTGAAAACGCCCATAAAACATTCATGGCTTTCTATTTGATGATTTCATCAAAAACTTTAAACTTGAATACTACTATATCCTGCAAATTAGAAATTCATGGTATAAGCAATAACTTATGGAGAATATATATAGATATATAGATATCATTAAGTATTGAAATTTCAATTTCTTAAATTTTATTCTGAAAATTGGCAAAAACGAACCTGCATTTTCGAAAAATAAAAAGATTGGAGAGCAAATAGAGATAACGTGATTGCAACCTCGAAGCTTGCTAAAGCTTTGCTTCTTCGTATACTTACTTATACTATATCAAGCCATCGAAGCAAGAAAAATAAAATAGTCAATTTAGTAATACTATATCAAGACGAATAAAAACAACTCGAGTCTTTCTATATAATATAGATGGTTAGTATAGAAACAACTCGAGTCTTTCAATATGATATAGATGGCTAGAATAAATTGAAAAACAACTCAAGTCGAGTCTTTCTATATAACAGAATGTGGCCGCCCTCTAACTTTAGTGGCTTCAACTAATACCGTGTTATAATATACCATATTTTAAGATAAAAACAATTTTTTTTGAATGAATGTTAAATTTATTCAATCAAATGCTTTCTCGTACAATAAATGTATCTTTTGCTGAATATCTAAAAGAACAAAAATTTAGTCATGGATATGAGCTACGAATGGGTCAAGAACCACAACTCCATAACGTCTGCATATGCGTAGTCTCCGGGATCGAGTTGATTCGATTCTTCACGTTCTTGTCAATTAGCTTGATCATAGATGAGGCTGGCTGAGCAATGTCTCCATGACGTCGATGGTTTCTTTCTCGCCATATGTGGTACAACCAGTTTGGAAGACATAACAGATTAGAAAGAAGGCATATTTCTCTCTGCTAGATGTGAGAAGACTGACGATATGGCTCCAAGTAGTGTTGTAGTCTGAACCAAGTAACTTGAAGACAGTTTTCCTCCATATCTCCGCAGAGAAGCAGCATTCGAAGAAGAGATGGTCGCGTGTTTCCTCTGCATTTTGGCATAGAACACAGTCTACACTCTAATTTGAGTTCCAAAGACACATTCGATCTCCCGTTGTCAATCGATTATGGATAGCCAGCCATGTGAAAAATACGTATTTAGGAGTTGCGTGGGTGAACCACACTCCTTTATATCAGATATGTGTGGGCTAAGCTGTTCTTATTACTCTCCAAGTATTCCTCGTTACGAACCTGTTAGACTTAAGATGTTAGTTAACCGGTTTCCGGCTAAGTGTAATTGCTTCTGGTTCACTTTGTATGTGTTAACCGAAACAAACTTTAGCTCAAGTATAAAGAGCAAATGTAATAACAGAATCTAATCTTTTCCGATCTTATGTTCTTCTTTCTCCTTCTTCTCTAACATGGTATCAGAGCGATGAGATCTCAAATCTCATCTGATTCTTCCGTTTTTGTTGTTTCTTTTTTGTTTTGACCTTGATCAATTAATCGATTCTCACGATTGATCGTTTTCTGCGAAATATTCTGGTTATTCCGCCACGAATCGCAAAATTTCGCTTATCATCTTCGATTTGAGCTCCGATTCTTCTCGTAATGGCGATCAGACGGAAAGTTACACGACGTGGTGCTAGATCGAGCTCATCGGCGAGACGTTCTTCTGTTCCCAAAGATTCACCGCCAAATTCGCTGGTTTCAGTTTACTATGACCACAACAGTATTCACTCACCATTTTGTGATGGCGACAATCCTGGTGTTGCGCTTATTATTGAGGTACTCGATGGTACAAATTACGATAACTGGCGTTTAGCTATGACTATTGCTCTCGATGCTAAGAACAAACTTGCTTTCATCGATGGATCCATAGTTAGACCTAGTGAATTTGATCGTAACTTCAGGATTTGGTCTAGATGTAACTCGATGGTTAAGTCTTGGATTCTGAATTCGGTTTCTAAGCAAATCTACAAAAGTATCTTGCGATTCAATGACGCTTCTAAAGTTTGGAAAGATTTGATGACTCGTTTTCACATCACAAATCTGCCTAGATCTTACCAGCTTTCTCAACAGATTTGGTCATTGCAGCAAGGTTCTTTAGATTTAGCTACTTACTACACTAAGTTGAAAACTCTTTGGGATGAACTTGATGGAGCCAATTGTGTTGAGACTTGTCACCATTGTGAGTGTTGTAAAGCTACATAAACAAAGGCAGATCATGCTAAGGTCATTAAATTTTTGGCTGGCTTGAATGATGCATATGCCACCATTAGAAGCCAAATTATCATGAAGAAGAATGTTCCTGATCTGTCTGAGATTTACAATTTGCTGGATCAAAATCACAGTCAGCGAAGCATTAATCCGGTTCACAATGCTAGTGCCTATCATGTGAATGTTTCGGATTCTTCTCAGGCTTCAATTAATGTGATGAGAGTTGTTTTACCAGTTATAAACAAGTTAACTTATCAAATAAAATCTAACAAAGCTAACAACCTACTCGTGATTCAATTGCAGCAAGTGAAAGGGTTCGAACACAAGGAAGACAAGGACTCAAACTACTAGACCACAAAGAACTTTCATTAAGCCAAAGCATCAATAGGGGTTTGGTTTGATTGAACTAAACTAAGCAGAAATGTAAATAAAGTAGATATACGCAAAACAGAGACTTGAAAGCAAATGCAATGATGATAGAAAGCACCAAGTATCGGGATAGCAACTGATGCAGAGCAATAGATCTCGGCTAACAAGGTTAAGGCCCGTAGTGTTAAGCTCACTCTTAAGCATGGAACACGAATAATGATCATCCCACTTTCGTGATGCTACTAACCACTTTGTTGAGTCCAAACATCTAACTAACTCTCGCTGCTAGATATAAGGACTCTCCAAGCATTAAGATTAGGTTCCAATAAGCTCACTTAACTCCTCTGGCAACACTTTCATGGCCAGAGGTCACTAAGCCAAGCAAAAGGTCAGTTCGGCATTCCGACAAACACCTTTCGGGCAGTAGAACACCTCAAGGCAAAGCTCAAAGCCGTAACCAAGAGCTAAGCATTAACCTCAACCTAAGCCCGAGAAACGTAAGGGTTGAGCCAAAACTAAGTTAGCCAAGCTCTAAAGCTTCTACATCTACTATCCTGACACTCGATGAGTTGACTACTCACTCATGGCCATGGGAAAAGCCATGATTGAGCTCGAGTGAGGTGCGAATGATGTTATGCAAAGATAAGAGCGATTAACAAGCAAAGATTGAAACTTTAAGCTAAAGACTAAATCTTTATAAATAAAGTAACTTAAAACACCAAAGATCTGATGCTCTAAGGATCGATTACAACTCAAGCATAAAAGGAAAGCTTAAAAACGTAAAAGGAAAGAAAAACTAAGAAGACTTAGTTTTTTTTCAGGGGCTAAAAACATATATATAGCCCCTCATAACAGTACCCGGGTCGACCCGAAGCGTAAATGGATCGCCCAGCTCGAGTCAACGGTCGACCCAAAAAAGTCAACAAAATGCATTAAATATCGGTCACTTCATATAAGGGAAGTGACCGATTTCCGTTGCCTATCCAGCGCGTCCAGTAGCTCCGTGTTGCGACTCGGGCTTCTCGATAGGCGCAGTATATCGGTCTTCCTCATTGGTTGGTGCCGATATCATGGAATATCGGTTTCTTCAGCTTATTCTTCACCCAGTTTGATGTGCCTTGTCCAACGGTTGGAGAGTCTTTATGCTTCATCATAACAAGGGGATAACCTGGGACATCTGTGCATAGAATTAAGGTGCACTAACGTCCAGATTCTCACCCAAGTCATGAAATTCAGTGGGTTTGTTGAGACTCCATCTTCCCGTTATTCCCAGTGCTTCTCACTGGTGTTCCTTGATGATTCGTGACCAATTTCTGCTACACTGCTCCCTGTTCGATTCGGAACCTTGTAATTCCTCTGCTCATCCACTCCTCTGTACTCCACTCCATTCCACTAGGCTCTAGTAAGCCGGATAACTTCAATGAAGCACAAGTACCACCTGAAAAAAGGGTAAAAGAAAGAGAAATATGTACAACTCTATCCTAAGATTCTAAGATGCAAATGTGAACTAAACTAAGGCTAAAGGGTACCTAAATGATGTAAAATGAAGCTAAACAGAGGGTCAAAGTATGCAAATATGTACACAGATAATGCAAATATATAGATATATCATAATGCTGCTAGTTCTACGTATCCTGCTCAGAGAGCTTGTTCTATTTGTTCTCACTGTGGATACACAGGTCATACAGTTGACACTTGCACAGAATCCATGGATATCTAGTGGGATTCAAACACAAGACCAAGAGTCAACCTGAGAAGTCTTATAACTCCAACAAATTTCACTCTCATCCGAAACCTGTAGTTGCTTAGGTGGCTTTGGCTACACCTTCTGAAGATTCACTTGCTGGTATGGTTAATGTTTTGTCTAAAGACCAGATACAGGGGGTTATTGACTACTTCAACTCTCAACTTCAGCTTCCTCATCAACCAACATCATCCTTTTCTGGTGCCAATATTACTGCACTTCCTAGTATGGCATTCTCTTCTTTTACTCTTGGTTTTGTGGGAGTTTTGAGAGCCACTGGGAATGCTTTGTCATCAAAATCATGGATCATAGATAGTGGTGCTACACATCATGTTTGTCAAGATAAGAATCTGTTTGCTAGCCTCTCTGATTCTATAAACAAAACTGTGAGCTTGCCTACTGGATTAGGTGTTGGATAGCTGGAATTGGGGCTATCAAGCTGAATGATACTGTCATCTTGAATAATGTCCTGTACATTCTGGATTTCAGATTAAACTTGCTTAGTGTTAGCCAGTTAACCAAAGATTTGGGTTATAGAGTTATCTTTGATCCTGTCACTTGTTTGATACAGGATCCTACCAAGGGGTTGATGATTGGTCGGGGTGATGCTATCTCAAATCTCTATATACTGGATGCTACTACGCTCACTAATACGTCTGATGGTTTAGAATCTTATGAGTGTTCTCATGTTGTTGCTGATTCTACAATTTGGCACAATAGATTAGGACATCCATCTGATTGTAAAACTGATGCAATTACAGATGTACTTGATTTTAAGAAAAGGAATAAAGACTTTCATTGTGCTATTTGTCCTCTTGCTAAACAAAAGCACCTTTCTTTTCCTTCCAAGAATAACATGACTGAGCATGCCTTTGATCTTTTGCATATTGACACTTGGGGTCCTTTCTCTGTGTCAACTGCTGAAGGTTTTCGGTATTTCCTCACCATAGTTGATGACCATAGTCGGGTGACATGGGTTTATCTAATTAAAACAAAAGATGAGGTTCTGCAAGTGTTTCCAGAATTTCTCAAGATGGTTGAAACACAATATTCTACAGTGGTTAAAGGCGTACAATCAGATAATGCACCAAGCCTGAAATTCAACAAAGTTGTTCAAGAAGAAAGGGATCTTATCTTATCATTCTTGCCCTGAGACTCCGGAGCAAAACTCTGTTGTGGAAAAGAAGCACCAACATTTCTTTAATGTGGCCAGAGCACTCATGTTTCAAGCTCATATTCCTTTATTTTTTGGGGAGATTGTGTTCTAACAGCTGTTTTCTTGATCAACAGGCTTCCCACTCCACTTCTACAGGATCAATCCCATATTCAGGTGTTAACCCATAAACCTCCTGACTATAAGGGTCTTCGGGTGTTTGGTTGCCTTGGATATTGCTCTACTTCCTCTAAACATCACAACAAGTTTCAACCTAGAGCAAAACCATGTCTCTTCTTGGGATATCCTACTAGCTACAAGGGATATAAGATGTTGGACTTGGAGTCGAATACTGTCCACATTTCCCGGAACGTAGTCTTCCATGAATCATCTTCATAGGCTCCGTAGATTGATTCATCATCTTCCTTGGTTCTCTCGTACATGGTTCATCTCGGTCATCTTATGCGCTCGTCACGATCTCATCCGTGTATGACAAAGTGTTTTGGAAAAGTTATATACCTTACCATTTGGGATTATAACATTTCCCTTAGATGTCTATCTTTGGCGTATTCTTTTCTGTCTCGTTAAAAATCTTGTCATGGAAAACCCAATTGGACAAAAACCATGATAAAGAAAAAAAAAAGAGCACAACCACGCTTATAATCATATAACTCCCCCATAAAATATCATCTTCATGAGATGCATTCCACATATATATTCCACTCGTTTGGGAGTTTTTGCGTGCTCTATGCTGCCTCGTTAAAAACCTTGTCATGGAAAAATCCAATAGGACAAAAACCATGATAGGAGAAAAAGAGTACAGCCATGCATATCATTATCATTCTCTCCCTGGAAATGGATCATCTACCAGAGATGCATTCCAATAATTCATACTCTTAGTTATGCCATTTAGTGTATGAACATTGAGAAGCAGATGTTCAACATCTGAATAGGCAATGAATTTTGCGAAACCCGTATTTCATGTTGTCAACAGACATACATGTGACCATCTACTAGATGTGTCAATTAATACCATAAGTATCAAAACGGCCCACAAAGTGGATGAATAGTCCATATATATCGCCATCTATTCTTTCTAAGAATACTAGAGATTCATTTCTAACACTGGCTAGTGATGGCCGAATTATGAGTTTTCCTTGAGAACTTGTCTTACATGAAAACTCTCCCGATTGAAAAATCTTCTAGTTTTCCAATGGGTGGCCATTTGAATTTTACACAAATCTTTTTATCATGACTGATCCTGAATGTCCTAGCCTCTTTTGCCAGACTTTATATGTACTAGTAAACTTCTGGTTTACTGTAACATAGAATTCAATCATATTTATTTAGTGCAGTATAGTCCGAAAGACATCAATGGTAATTCTTCCAATATATTATTTCTCTATGATGTAATGCAAAGATTTCAATGCCATTCTTATTCATACTTTCAATATGATATCCATTTCTCAAGATATCTATGAAACTCAACAAGTTTCTGTATGAATGGGAGAATATAAATGCATCATCATTTATCTCAAACTGTATCCTCCTTGGGATTGAAAATATGACTCTACAAGAGTTTGTGAAGATCTTTGAATCATCAAATATAGTACTCACGCTTTTAGCGGAGTCTCTTAATTTGAGATCGGAGAAATACTTTTATCTTTCAGTATTTTCTGCGTTGTTTATTGTTTCTCAGACATATAACTCCGTCTTTGATCCCAAATTGTTACATCTTCTATTGGAAGATTCACCGAACATAGTCTTAGCGAATAAACTCGTATGATCATCATAATCTCTCAGGTCACTGGACTTCTAGTACATCCCGTTCAGATAAAATATCACTTTTGATCTATTTGAGTTTCTGGCCCAAACCTGTTTTTAGTACAATTTTCTAAACGCTCGATTGTACTTTACGAGTTATTCATACTTTCTTTAAATAACTATTTTGGCTTTCTTTTTTACTATACGAAAGCACATTGTATACCTCCAAATCTTTTATACATGAGGTATCATCATAAGTTACTTACAAACATTTAAAAGTTTGGTACTTCTCGACCAAAAAGCATTTCCTTTAGAAGTGCTTTGATGTGAGCTTTATTTAAATCCTCTTAGGATTTTCGTATAACATCTCTTTCACTAGGTGTTTAATTTTGGAATACCTGAGAATATTGTTGCCCTTCCAAGGTCTTGAATTCCAAAAACATTTCTATTTACTTGCGATAACTCTTCAGGAGTCCAGTCACGTAGAGTTCTCGAGAACATAATAATGATATCATTAATCTCTCTAGAATTATTCATATAAATGTTGAAGCACAATCCAAGTCATTTTGTCCATTCATTCTCTTGGGCAAAAACCTTTAATTTTTGGACTTCTAGTCCAAAAACTTCTCGTTCGTCAAACGAGTATAATACATACTTGATTGCCTCATTTTACTTATTGGCCAATATTTTCTCTACACTCATTCTTAGAGTGGAGATTCAAGATCCTCACTAATCACATCGCGCGCTTTCTTATTTATATTGTGTCGACATTTATTTGATCTTTGGTTCCATTTTATCGTAATGACATGGTCGAGATCTCTTTATCATTTACAATGATATCATTCGTGCACTTTCATTAATAACCACGTAAACGATCTCTTTACTCCTCTTTAGGAGTTTAATCCTTCCTTTATTTGCTCCATTTTCTTTTCGAAGATTTTCTTTATCTTTGGAACCAAGTAGTCTATCACATTTTTAACGTGCTATAGACTTAATAGATTTTCCTTCAGAGACATCTATTCTTATGGGAGCATTTCAGCTGCAATATGAGATTTCACTTTTCTCTTAAATGAATTATCTTTTAAACTTTCAAGTTCATATTCATGAGGATCTTTGATAATTCTTTTCTTGAAATCTCATCCTTCAGCTCTTTAATTGATTTGCAACTTAGTAGCGATCCTTTAAACTTTTGAACTTCAGGTTCATATTATCTTTGTTCAAGGATACAAACTACTCAATCATTTTCCCATGGAAAATTTTCTCATCAAAATGATGATTGCAAATCCTGCAGTAAGTTCATCTCTACTTGATGGCTTTATATACTACACATGCACGACTGCATGTTATATGCCAAATTATAGAGATTAAAATTCACCATAATATATTTTTTTTTGCAATCTCTTGGACTTGCTTTATAATTAAATCATTAGGCTTATTTCGAGTGTGAACATAATCTTATTTATGTTCGTCATACAGTAAGTGATAAACATTAGGATGCAAAATCAGCAAAAATGATCAAGTTTTGGAATATAAGCTCACCAAGTTTTTAACTTACTCGTGGGATTCTTTAATTCTCCCCCTCGAGATAATAACTCTTTTAGTTCATTCATCTCGTAGTGAATCCCACTTTAGGATCAACAACATATCCATCTTGAATCATGTGTTTTATCTCGAATCCTTTAAAATACCAATACGAGATTCTTTATACCTTTTTCAAGATAATGGAACTTCTGGCCCATTCATTCGACTCGAATCTCACTTTTAGATTGGTTGTACATAGGGTGTAATTCTGGATATTAAAGAACTCAACCACCATATCCAATGAGCCTTTTTAACAAAAAAATGGTGATTCATCCATGAATCTCTCATAATGGCCTTATTCTTGCTTAAGACATGCTACGTGAAAAACTTCTGGTTTTCACATAAATTTTTAATAATCTTTTATATCATTTCTAAATTAAGACAATATAACTGCTCATAAATTAATTTTCTCTTAAATCACGTAGTAAACTTCTGGTTTACTACCATACCAATTGAGTAAACTTCAGGTTAACTATACATTTTGCCATCTTTATTCTTTGTATGTACGACTACATATAAGCATGTCTCAACCTTATGCTCTTCCAAAACATTTGCTCTTCTGGAACGTTTGCACTGTCTAATATTATATTGACATGTGCATCATAAATTCTCTTATAAGAATTTATTTTACTTTGAATTCTAAATTGAAAGAAACATGATAAATAATATAATTGAGCATAATTTAGAACAGATATTTCAGGAGGCAAAGCCTTTCATATAATTTTGCGATAATAAAATTAAAAGCAATAAGAATAATAAACATAATTAAAAAACGGTAAGGAAATAATAATAAAACAATAGGCATAGTTCTCTACATAATCAAGAAGGCAGAGCCTGCCATGAGATTACAGAGACATAATTTTGATTTAATCAAGGAGGCAGCGCCTACCATATAATGATTAATCCGGAAAAGACATAGCCTATTATATGTCTTCTCATAAATAATTAGTAAGCATAGCTTACTATAAAATCGAGGATGAGGTATAACCTACCACTCCATAAATAATTTTTAAATTTGAATATTGATAAAAAACACATAAATCAAAATCTCACATTTCTGGTATGAAAACGGACATAAACCGTTTTTACCTTTTTGGTATATGATCGGATAAATGATCGGATAAAGAGACTATCGTGCTGATAACGTGTTATAAACTATATACAATAAGATGAGATTTGTATATAACATCGTACATATATATGTATATCATATATGTGTTTCTATATATATAAATAACATGTTTATTATATGTGTGAGCAAAGAGATAGAGATGGAAGCGAGAGATAGTAATAGACGAGACAGAAATAAAGAGGAATTGATTCTCTTACTATATATTTCTCTTTTATTTACATCCACTATTTATAGTAGAGTGGAGTCCGTAATACAATGCTTCCAAATGAAGTATCATAATAAGATGAGATGATAACTATCAATATGGATAATCATCACTTGATATTATCTATAGCTTTTATAATATATATATATCATATATGTCAGAATAACATTTTTTGTATGTGAAAACTTATTTATGTTATAAATGGTAATAAATATTGCATAATCACGCTATGAAATCGTGAGAATATGTGTTATATACCATTCACCAACATTTTGTTGTACCATTATATCGCTGATAGAAGAACAATTGAACAAATAAGTCTACCTAATAAAGATATAATAAAGAACATCCAATTTTTTTCGAACTAGAATATTATGAATATCCAATTTGGTATAATTAATCCATAAAAGTTATAAAACAAAAAAAACCATTGAGTAATATTGTTACTTTGTATAATGGATAGTTAGAAAGGTGAATTTGTGGAATAACCAAAAAAAAAGTTATAATTTAAAAAGTAACAAATTGGGTATAGAGAAATAGGGAGAGATAGAGAGAGAAAGATGGATTTTGGTTAGTTTTTAGATTATTTTTTTTTTTTTTGTTATTAGTATTGACAAAAAAAAAAGGAAAGTTAGAATGGTTTGTAGGGAAGCGCAGAAGACTGCCAAAGAAAACTAACACAAGTTGTACATTGTAGAAGATGGATTCCATCTTCTATATATCTATCTACTTAAACGGTAATTGTGAAAATATTTCCGACAAACTTTGTGATAGTCTTGGATCACATACTGGATATATATAGTAACGTACAAGCTTTAATATTTCGTTAAGAGTTCTAGTACTTGTGAAAATATGGAACGTAGTTGGACTCAGATATATATCCAGGAATAAGCAATTTGGCATATGTTTTAATCTTACATTTAATCTTAAAACTTTCCACTCAGATTTGGGGTTAGATCTTGTGAATAATCATCGACGTACAACTCAAAATAAATTGGTAATTGATGTAAATCGAATATAATCTTGATACGATACAGCAAATGCATGGATTTGTTCTCTTGTAGTTCTAACAAAATCGAATTCCACAACAAAAATATGGATAGCATTCAAGATACTAATTGAGCTAAGACAAAAGTTTGTATGGGTTTTGTGAACAAGGCTACTCAAAAATATCAATGAACTAGCAACATTTAATTGAACAAATTTCAAGTTAACAAAAAAAAAAAAAACAGAATACAAAGATGAAAATAGACGACACCACATCATTATTGCAACTAGGGATGTTAAATAGGGTTTCTCAGCTCAGTCCAGCCCTATCATTTGAAAGCTCAGCCCTAAGTAAGCCCTAACTCTATATTAGCCCTATCAGATTTCAAACAAAGGGTTTAAGCCCTGGGCCTATATAAGCCCTGTTTGATAATAAACAAAGTGCTTAAAAGTTAAATTTATTGAATTTGTTAATAAAAATTTATATTTAAATTTACAATGTGTTTTTTTTAAAACAAAACAATATATAAAATTAGAAACAAAATATAAAAATCGACAATGTATTTTATATAATGTTTTGTTTTTAAAATAAAACATTATATAAAATTTGTCCGGTTTTGGCGGGACAAAAATAATATAACAATGTTAGGGAAAAATGTAATTTTACGGTATTTGGTAGAAAACGCGATTTTGCGGTTTTTACAAAAAAAAACACAAATTTGTGGGTTTTGCGAAAAGATATGATTTTAGCGGGAAAATGCAATTGGCGGTTTTGGAAAAAAACGTGATTTTGCGTTTTTGGTTGGGAAAAACAATTTTGACGGTTTTGGCGGAACATGCGACTTTTTTGGTTTTAGCGGGAGAACATAATTTTGCGGTCTGGGCGAGAAAACGCTGTTTTGTGTTTTTGGTGGGAAAACATGATTATGCGTTTTTGGCAGGAAAACATGATTTCGGGGTTGTAAACAGAAAAAGTGAATTTGGCGGGAAAACGCGGTTTTACGTTTTTGGCGGGAAAACATGATTATGCATTTTTGGCGGGAAAACATAATTTCGGGGTTGTAAACAGAAAAAGTGAATTTGACGGAAAACGCGATTTTGCGTTTTTGGCGGGAAAACATGATTTCGGGGTTGTAAATAGAAAAAGTGAATTTGGCGGGAAAACGCGGTTTTACGTTTTTGGCGGGAAAACATGATTATGCATTTTTGGCGGGAAAACATGATTTCGGGGTAGTAAACGGAAAAAGTGAATTTGGCGGAAAAACGCGGTTTTACGTTTTTGGCGGGAAAACATGATTATGCATTTTTGGCGGGAAAACATAATTTCGGGGTTGTAAACGGAAAAAGTGAATTTGACGAAAAACGCGATTTTGCGTTTTTGGCGGGAAAACTAGATTTCGCATTTTTGGTGGGAAATCATGATTTCGGGGTTGTAAACAAAAAGGTAAATTTGGAGTTTTGGCGGAAAACCATGATTTTGCGTTTTGGATGGGAAAAAGTGAACTCGGGGTTTTGGCGAAAAACGTGATTTTGTGTTTTTGGCGGGAAAACATGATTTTGGGAGTTTAGACGAAAAAGTGAATTTTGCATTTTTGGAGGAAAAATAATTTTGCGGTTTTGGCGGAAAACGTGATTTTGTTTTTTTTTATGAAAAAATATAATTGTGTTTTTGATTAAAAACTTAGCCCTTGGTAAGCCCTAAAAATCTTAGGGCTAATTAACATTGGCCCTATTTAAGCCCTGATATATTATATAGGGGTTAGGGCTCAAAAATTTTACTAGGGTCAGGGCCAGCCCTACATGGTTGAGCCCATTTTAACATCCCTAATTGCAAACTCAAAAATACAAACAACTTTTTAGAAAATGGGATGAACTGTCATCAGAATACGGTAGTCCATAGAACTCAAACTGATCACAACCTCAAATCAATTCCTTTAAAAGAAACCTATCTTCCAACGGCGGAAGAGGTCTTCTTCACTATTGGTTCAGGCTTCTTAACCGGATTCAGATTTTGCGTTAATTCTCCATCTTGCTCAAGCGCGATAATGTCAACATATTCATTTATGTTCTTCAGTTTCTTTGTCATTTAATACTTATCGAATTCTCCTGTCACTTTTAGTTTACCTTTTTCCTTCACGTCTATCAAAGTAACTCCTAACAATAACAAAAATAAAAAACCATAATTAATTTTTTTAAGCCTATATATATATAGTAAAGTACTTATATTTGTATATAAACGTAACTAAACCCCATCAGTGGTTATTTGCTGGGGTATTAACCATGGATTTGTACATGTTGCAATAGCTGGACTAAAAGAAGATAAACAAGACTAATCGACCCACTACAAGAAAACTAAGCAGTTTCCGACGGACAGATTGGTCGGAATTCCGTCGGAAACAGGTGTTTCTGACGGAATTCCGACCAATCTGTCCGTCGGGTACAGGTGGTCGGAAATGAAATATCGGTCGGAAATCCGTCGGAAAATTCCGACGGATTTCCGACCGATAATGGCCGTTGAAAAATCCGTCGGAAATTTCCAACCGCCGTAACCGTCGGAAATTTCCGACCGGCGTATCGGTCGGAAATTTCCGACCGCCGTGTCCGTCGGAAATTTCCAACCGTTTTCCGACGGATTTTGTAATTTTAAAAAAAAAAATTAAATTATTTATTATTTAATTTATTAATAATTTAAATTAAGAAATAATTTAATTTAAAATATTAAATTATATTGAAAATATTCAGAAGTAATTTAAAGTTTTCAGAAATATTCAGAAGTATTTTAAACGTAAATTACAAAACAAACCGGTTACCGAAGAGAAAATCTAAAAATGAAAATCTGGGAATTTGCTCCTCATAAAAGCCTTCATTGCTTCAAGGCTCTCTTTTGTTGCGGCGTTCTCAAGTTTCAGTTCTTCAACTTCTTCGTCTTTCTTCTCAAGTGCTTCTTTGAGACCGGCTACTTCGTCATACAGTCCGGGATTGGTTGCGGAAGAAGAACTAGGCCCAAACCTAGTTCCTACATTGCCTAATCCAGGACGACGACCCTTGCGCAGTGGGGTTTCCTACGGAAAATGAGATGCGTCAAAATGGAAAATTAAAAAAACAAACATCTACATATAATTAAAACGTAACAATACCTGGAGGACCATTGCGTTGACTTCGTCGACGGACAACTCACACTGGTTCGAAGAAGAAGAACCATCCAAACCTTGAGAGAGAGTCATTTGCGTAAGCCGCTCTTCCTTTCTCTTCTCCACCTTATCGACGATTTCCGCAATGTTCGGATACTCGATCTTCCCGGTTTTTTTGTTCGTGTGTGTCCGTTTCATCAAAGCAACTAAATCTGGAACCACACCGCCAGATTCTTGAATCTGCAAACGTTTCATAAACATTTTAAATGTGAAAGATAACAAAAATAATTAATAGAAATTTCAAATACACTTACCATCTCGTCCTCTCGCGCTAAGAAACTCGTAGCCCCAGAGTTGTGAGTACCTCGAGGATTCTTCTTACGGTTTTCCGAGTTAATCTTTGCAAGTTTTTTCGTTGCCGGATCAGCCCAATACGCCTTCAATCCCAGCCAAACATCCTCGTTCAAGTTACGCGGTTTGTCATCCCCGGTCTCCCATTTTTCCTTCCACTCGTTCATGTGTCCCGAGTAACTATCCGACGCCATCTTGTAGAACGCATCCCTAACTTGTCCCGTCAAACTAGGATGCCAATCAAAATCTTGCTACATTATTGAAAACAAAAATTATTCGTAAGTATAAAATGATTTTTAAATATTAGAATTTTTTTATTAATTAAATACATACCGTAAAAGTTCGGAACCACAACTCTTTCTCACTTTGAGGCATTGCGTTCCACGTCTTATAAGGATGTTTGAGGAGTGCACGTATCATCTTCAAAAATGATTTTGAAATCCTATTTTTCTTACCGAACCTAAAAACATGAAAACAATGTATAGTAAAAAAATCCAAGTTAGTATTAATTTTAACTTTCCCTACAAAATTTAAATTTTCTTACCAAGTCGAATTGCCTCGACACATTGGGTCGAGCTTAGGGATGTTCTCTCGGCCCGGTTGAGTCAACAACTCTTCGATCGTGAGTTGTTGTTGGTTGGAGCTTTGACTGTCCGGAATATGAGATGGGCTCGGGGGGTTTGGGGCTAGGGGGTTTGTGTTGTCACTCATCGCACGATTCGGGAGGTTAACAAGTCTACGGAAATCTCTCATAGACCTGCAAATTTACCCAAACATTTTGCAATTCACAATTCATAAATCCCAATTCACAATTCTAATTCCTTAAATCCTAATTCCGAAAACATCTTTCATAATTCCAAAATTCCTAATCCAAAAATCCTAATTCACAAATCATAATTCATACTTCATAATTCTAAAATTTCTAATCCAAAAATCCTAATTCACAAATCATAATTCATATTTCATAATTCCAAAAATCCTAATTCAACAAATCCTAATTAATTAAAAATAATCCAATGCACAATCCAAAAATCCATAGTCAAAACATGTATCCATAGTCAAAACACATACATGTTTTTCCGGTGAGAAGAGGAAACACGGCGGTGGGTGAAGGAGGAGGAAGAGCCGGCGGTTGGGGGAGGAGGAAACACGAGCCGGTGGGTGAAGAGAGGAAGCTTGGTTCGCGGTGGAGGAGGAAGAAGAGAGAAGATGTTCGGCGGAGGTGGAGAGAGAAGATGCGGCGGAGGTGGAGGAGAGAATCTTACCGGCGGTGGCTGGAGATGCGGCGGAGGTCAGTTTCGCGGTGGAGGAGGAAGAAGCACAATCGGTGGAGAGAAAGAAGAAAGAAACAGATCTGAGATATTTATTAACTTTTTCCGACGGAATTCCGACGGATTTAAAGTGTCCGTCGGAATTCCGTCGGAAAAAGTTAAAATTTCCGACGGATATATCCGTCGGAAATTTTAAGATCGATCGATCAAGATCGGATCGATCGGTCTTAAAAT
Source organism: Arabis hirsuta (assembly GCA_964056655.1). NCBI lineage: Eukaryota > Viridiplantae > Streptophyta > Magnoliopsida > Brassicales > Brassicaceae > Arabis > Arabis hirsuta. The sequence goes on along the minus strand of OZ053302.1, from coordinate 26,366,601 downwards.
CTGTGGATCGATCTAATTCTTTACGGTGGTTTTATGTTGACGGGGATCGATCGATCCGATAACGATCGATCGATCTCAAAATTTTCCGACGGATATATCCGTCGGAAATTGTAAGATCGACCGATCATGATCGGATCGATCGGTCCTTTTTCTGTGGATCGATCTAATTCTTTACGGTGGTTTTTTGTTGACGGGGACCGATCGATCCAATCATGATCGATCGATCTTAATATTTCCGACGGATATATCCGTCGGAAATTTTAAGATCGATCGATCATGATTGGATCGATCGGTCCCTTTTCTGTGGATCGATCTAATTCTTTACGGTGGTTTTTTGTTGACGGGGATCGATCGATCTGATCATGATCGGATTCTTTACAATTATAACAATTTTCTGTCGAAATTATAAAAATTCAGCTTAGAAATTTTAAATTAAAATATATTACAAACACATATTAATTTTTTTTTAAAACATAAATATTGTTATAGTCCGTCTGAATCCGATAAATAATCTGAAGGTGCTGAGTCTGACTCATCGTCAAACTCCCCAATCTCGTCCTCTGAATCCTCAAATATAGCATCCTCTGCGTCCGTTGTGAAATCGACGACGAGGTCAACCTCAAGCGAATGATCAATCGAACCAATATATCCGGCGGTGCTCTGTTGCAAAGGTTCAGTATCTGCTACCCCATCTACCCTTCCTCTTGGGTTAATTAATGTCACTGTAATCCATGGATCTTGTTTGTTTCGTACTCGAGGGTATGGAATATATGAAACTTGGTTTGCTTGTGATGCAAGGATGAATGGATCGTATTTTTGAAGTCTCTTCCTCGAATGTACTGATGTAACACCAAACTCATCTTGTCGAACACCGGTAAAAGGATCATACCAATCACAGTAGAAGACAACGCACCTCAAATCGAGTAAGCCGGGATAATGAACCTCCAAAATTTCACGCAAGACACCATAGTAAACAAGATCACCGGAGTGAGAAGAAATTCCAGAATTAGAAGTGGACCTTGTGTTCATTTCCCTATGGATCTTAAAAGCGTATCCACGGGTGTAAAACATCGGATATGACATAGCAACAGATGTTAGGCAGGACGACATCTCCTCTAACCACGTTGGAAATTGATGGCCATTAGATTTCCAATGCGAGATCTACATGAGACAAATGTTTTCAATTAGGTACACGCGCATTTACATATTTTACGTAAATAATTCGTAGAATATTTTTTCACTTACGTAGAATGGTAACCACCGGTCAAATTCAGAACTTTTTATCACATTCAATTCATCTTCTGTGTAAAGTGGGTTTTCCTGCCGTAATTGGTCCATGTAAATGCTGAAAAAGAATATCATCATTATTTTTTTAGTAAAAAAAAAAGAAAGTTGCGACGAATTTATTTTGTAATTAAAAATACCTCTCGTATGGCATGACTTCTTCGCAATTTGTGAGAATGTACATATGCAAGTGTTTTTGCTCTTCAGTTGAAAGCCTCCTTGATTTTGCTTTCCCACTTAGTCGGCCGACTTGTGCAAACATATGTGGGACATAACCTGGATAAATGGGTTTTTCTCCTCTATCATCGTAACGCCCTGGTTTTCGACTCTTTGATTGGACTTTTGAAGGGAAGTAGTTTACCGCAAAGTTAGATGTTTCCTGATTGATGCTTTGAGCAACAATTGAACCCTCTACTTTGCTTAAATTTTTGACTTTTTTCTTCAGATGGAACATATAACGCTCGAACGGATACATCCACCGATATTGAACAGGGCCACCAAGAGCTACTTCTCGAGGGAGATGAACCGGAAGATGTTCCATAACATCAAAGAAAGACGGGGGAAATATCTTCTCTAGATTGCAGACGATCATTGGTATCTTCTCCTCCAAATTGCGTATCCCGTCCACTGTAACGGATCTCGTGCATAAATCTCTGAAAAAAGCACCTACCGCTGCGCATAGATCAAATATAATTTTTTATTTACATTAGATATATATATATATAATTCGATATATATATGTGATAATGTAAATTGATTTGAAAACCCAAAATTTACATGCAATTGCTCGATGGACGTTTTTTGGTAGGAGGTCTTCAAAGGCAAATGGAAGGAGGCGTTGCATGATAACATGACAGTCATGACTCTTCAGTCCAAAAAACTTTCCTTCCCCCATATCAACACAATTACGAAGATTAGACGCATATCCATCTGGAAATTTAACATGATGCGTAATCCACTCAAAGAACTCTTTCTTTCCTAAACCATCCAACCTGAAGACCGGTATAGGAGCTTTTCCATTCTCCATGACATGCAGTTCCTTCCGAGAACATATACCAGGCAAATCCAATCTAGACTTCAAATTATCTTTTGTTTTCCCTTGGACATTGAGCACTGTATTGATGATGTTATCGAAAAAGTTCTTCTCAATGTGCATGACATCAAGATTGTGCCGCAAGAGATGATCTTTCCAATATGGTAAATCCCAAAAAATACTCTTCTTATGCCAATTATGTTGTTGCCCATAACCGTCAACATGATCATGCCCATTACCACCACAGTAAGCCGTAGTCATAATACCAAAATCACGAAACTGAGTCATAATATAATCACCATTTAACTCGGGGGAGGGACGCTCGTGAAGCACTTTTTTGTTCTTTGTAAACAACGTGGTGCTCCGCCGGTACGGATGATCAGCTGGTAAAAAACATCTATGACAATCAAACCAACACGCCTTCTTGCCATGCTTTAATTGGAATGCATTAGTGTTATCTTGACAATACGGGCATGACAACTTGCCGTGAGTTGTCCATCCAGATAACATTCCATATGCTGGGAAATCGCTTATGGTCCACATAAGCACAGCTTTCATCGTGAAGTCCTGATGGCATGAAATATCATATGTTCGAACACCATGGTCCCATAACTCTTGCAATTCATGAATCAAAGGTCGCAAGAAGACATCAAGCGAACGCTTTGGATGGTCTGGACCGGGAACAAGGATAGTGAGGAATAGAAACTCTCGCTTCATGCACAAAGTTGGAGGCAAATTGTAAGGTGTGACAATGACTGGCCACAATGAATATTTCCTCCCATGCTTCCCAAAAGGATTGAAACCATCTGTAGATAACCCAAGGTATACATTTCGTGGCTCTTCTGCAAAACTAGGATACAAAGATTGGAAATGTTTCCATGCACCTGCGTCTGATGGATGCGCAATTTCTCCGTTAAAGGTATGCTCTGCATGCCATCTCATAGGACCGGCTGTGCGCTCTGATTTATATAATCTCTTTAACCGCTCGGCTAACGGCAAATACCACATCCTCTTAAACGGTACTCGAACTCTACCACTTGTGTCTTGAAACCGCGGTTGGCGACAAAACCGACATTTCAAGCGGTCGCCATCCTCTCTCCAATATATCATACAGTTGTTGATGCACACATCTATCATTTCATACGACAAACCAAGCCCGGATACAAGTTTTTGAATCTCGTAGTATGAACCCGGGTGAATATTATCTTCGGGCAGAATATCTTTCACATAATCAGCTATCGCATCCATACAATCCTCTGACAAATTCCAATCGGTCTTTATACTCATCATTCTGTATGCAGCGTATAAAGATGAAAGACCCTCTTTGCAACCAGCATATAACGGATCAGTTGATGCATCTACCATATCAAAGTACCTTTGGGCATCTAAAGTTGGTCCTTCGGATACATCCTGAAAAAACGATGGTATATTCTCCCGATAGGCTTCGTTAACCATTTCTTCCATCCCTACATTTTCATCTACTTCCGGTATTGGTTCCTCTATCCTATTCGCACTAGTACTAGCATAATTTCCCGTTGAACCATCTTCACCATGCAAATACCATATCTTATACCCCGGCATAAATCCGTCTCTATAAAGGTGTTGTAATACAAAACGCCCAAATTTCTTTTTACAATTCCGACATTTAGAACAAGGGCACGACATTTTACCTTGATCTTCTATGGTTTGCGGTTGGTTTAATGCAAGATTCATAAATTGTTGAACTCCATCGACAAACTCATCCGTAAGTAAACCCGTCTCTGGATCATGAGAAGGTCTATCCATCCACGCTCGAAAATATTGAGGGGGGTTTGAAGGAGCCATTTTTATGTTTTCTTCTTACAATTTTCGTGAGTGAAAGAGGAGGAAGAAGGTGTGATCTGTTTTTAAAAATAATCTGCAAAATTTCCGACGGATTTCCCACCGAATTCGGTCGGAAATTCAAATTTTAAAATGGTCAAAAATGGCTCCAAATTTTTTCCTACCGATTTCCGACCGAATGAATTTCCCACCGTTTTCCGACCGATTTTTCCGACGGATTTTCTACCGATTTATTTTCCCACGGATTTCCGACCGATATTTGCAACCGTATTGCGACGGGAGTTTTTCCGTCGGAAATTTCCGACCGATTTTGGACCGGTCGAAAAACGATCGGAAATCGGTCGGATTTCCGTCGGAAATTTCCGACCGATTTTGTCCGTCGGAAATTCGGTCGGAAATTGGCCTATTTTCTTGTAGTGACCAAATATAAACTAAACAAGACTAAAGAAAATCGTAATCAAGCTTAAACAAATTCAAAATGTAAAAGTCAACTAAAAGTCAACCGTAAAGTTAACAACTAAAAACCTTGATAAAATATGGGAAAGCACGTGTTTTGGGCAAAGCAATTGATTTGGTATAATCAATGTCTAAATAATGATGCTATGACTACAATTCAAACTCAATTCCATGACATGAATCACACAAAATAGACTAATCAATTCTCGTGACAATAATATATTTACTAACCATTTAATTAAAGCTAACTAGAATATGACTCGCGCGAGATGATCTTTTATAATTTCGTTAAATATAGTGAAGAAAAGTTTAATTAGTCTAGTAATTTTATGGTTTGATAAAAAATAATATATATATATATATATATATATATTTCTAGTAATTTTATATTTATAATTGGCAAATCAACAATTTTTTTAGATATAACATAATATTTGATTTGAATTAAATTGAAATTAATTGTTTATCTTATTTATATTGTATGAAAATATGAATTAATGCTCAATCATTTTAATATTTATAGTTGTTTGTTTGAGATTTTATTATATATATAAATTTCTCTATAATTTTTGTATTTAATCGCTCACCACTTTATTAATTAAAATTTTCTTTTATACTTCCATAACTCAAATATAATATTTTGAAAGGACAATTAAAAAAATGCCACTTTTTGTGTGCACATTTGCAAGAATGCCACTTAGGGGTGTCCATTTACAAAAATGCCACAAATTATAGATTTACAAAGCCTATATCTTAAAATTATAAACTCTAAAAAATGTTTTAACACCTAAAACCCCCTAAACACTCAAAACTAAACCCTAATATAACATAGTTAACCCAAACATAAATTATATAATAAAAAAATAATCTTGAAAAAGTGGCATTTTTGTAAAGATTTCAAAAGTGTGGCATTTTTGTAAAGTGGCACTTGGAAAGTGGCATTTTTTGAAATTTCTCTATTTTGAATAAATCATATATTCCAAGTTCTCACCTTATTTTGTTCAGTATTTTTTTGGTGGAATAAGATAGCTTATTTCTCTTTAGATTTGCAACCTCCTAACAATCATTTGATACTCAATTACGATGCTTCAATAATTATTTTTTGTATTATTATTCTCTTTTGTCGTTTATATGTTATTCATTCTCTTATATTTATATTCATTTTACATATTTCCAATTTTTTTAATTAAAATATATAAACATTTATCTTATCATAAACTCATAATGGTTTTGTTACTTCTAAAATAAAATACAATTAAATGAAATATATTTCTTATTATAATTTTTAATTTACAATAATAAAATACTCAAATATTCTTGTATTTACAACTTTTGATCATTTGTTTATATATTTTATTTTTCTTATTTAATTCCACTTTATTAGTTATAAGTAACAATAAATATACTTAAACATGAATTAAATGAACATTTAAAAAAAAAAAAAATTTGTCTATGTGAACACCTTATGGAGAGAGAACTCTCCCATTATATAATAAATTTCTCAATTGCAATCAAATAATCAATAATCATTAAGAATAAGTTCATAGAGCCAATTAAACACCTTAACCATCAATTCCCATTGGTTAAGAATGAAAAGCACTCCTTAACATTTTATCAAACATCTTATGGGCAAAAAATGTCAATGTTCTATATTTTTATCGATCAAGTCTAATCTAGGTACACCCTAATCTTTAAAAATCATAAGACTCTAAGTTTAGACATCACTAATCATCTATCAAACATCTCTAATCTACTAAGTTCAAAAACTCATTAAAAGACTACTCACTAATCATAATACAAAACACAATTATAATCATAAATAAAGACATAATCATAAAAGAAAAGGATAAAAATTAAAAAAATTTCACTAGATTAAGCAAATAAAAAAGATCCAAGCATCAATCATCAAAAAGAGTTTGAAGGCTAAAAAAAGAAACAGCAATCCAAACTTAGCTAAAAAATAGGTCAATAATGCTTAAATAATAACAAAAGAAATTCGAACCCGTGACAACCCGGATCGACCCACGGTTTCAAAAGATGGATCGAAGTTGAGCAGCCGATCAAGGGGTCAATCATAACTGCTGTGAGTTTTGGACAGTACTACTGAGCAACCACTTGATCAGCCAAGAGTTTGATCAACTTGTCTTTTCGTCAATTTTGGTTTTCTTCTCATTTCTTCTCGATTGCATCCTTTAGCTATGCCTTCATCCATCCTTCATACATCATCCAACCTTCATAACACCAGAAAAACATCCAAAGAAACCATGCAAATGCAAGAAACTATCTTATGACTTTTAAATGCTTATAATCAATAAAATGAGACTAAATTGATCAAATGTGATGCAAATGCTATGAACTTATAAGTATAAGGAGGCAGAAACACAAATCCAATGATGTAAAAAATACCAAATATCATCTCTCCATCTAAGATATACATATCATCACAAAAAAAGAGTAAAACTAATATTAATAACTTAATTAACTCACACACTTTTGTATTATTATCTATCATTAAATGAAAACAATAATTCATAAACACACATAAAATCTATAAAAATAAAACTACAATACAACAAATATTATTATGAACGTGAATATATATTAGATTTGAATAAATTCATTTTTCGACTATTTGTGATTAGATCTTTAGAATTTGAAACTATTTTTACGAGTTGTAAATAATTAAGGAAAATTAATTCATGTTCATGGCTAAAGTGAAAATAATTTATAGATTCATAAAAAATTGAAATTTGGTTACTAGAAATATAAAAATAGTAAAAACCATTTATCCAAAATATCACAAATAAAAAATAATACAATTAAATCAAAAAATAAAAATTTGTAGAATTTTTAAAGAACATTGTTTTTCCCTTTTAGACACACACTTAAAAACTGAGATTGTTATTTAATAAGAATTTAAACTACACACTTTTAAGATAATCAAAATCAAAGATATGTGTAGATTAATATTTACAAAAAAATAATATACTATAAATATTTACAATATATGATTAAATTATATGAGAAGAGAGAATTTAGTGCATGGTTTGATGACAAAAGACAAAATATGTGTCTAATGAGTAAGAATAGGTTCAAAGACAAAATTCTAGAAAGGAAATTTGATATGCAGTACAACACAATCAAAAAAGCATTGCGAACACAAGTATCTCTTAACATTTTTTTATACTTAAGTAACGAAAAAAAAATAGTATGTGAAGATGAGAAAAAAGATATATTTTTGTTAATAGTTGAGAATAAATCCACCTTCCAATATGTTATACACTTATATGTCACCAAATAGAAGATGAAAACATATTAGATGCCAAGAGATGAACAAGTGCAACTTAAAAATAATGAAAAATGACTATGAAAAACTGTTTAAAGAAAATTTCAATAAAAATCATAAAGATATATGCACAAGATTAAAGTATAATATTTTTATGTCATTCACTGTAAGATTGGATCAATGATCACCATCAAATTCTCTAAAGAGATGTTTTCATGGGACTATAATAGGGAATAACTCTATATGGCATGAAAGATCATGAGATAGTTGTCAATATCTGTTTTTCTTTCTATTAGGTTTTCAACTAATTTTTATAACCACTTGACACCTAACTATTCATTGATTTTTTGAAAAATTAAATTCATCATAAAAAAAATTATGTTCTGTATCGCTTGCTAAAATAAGTTTGTATTCATATAAATGTTCATATTGATTTTTTTGCAATTTATAAAAAAATTGAAATGGTAATATTATGTTCAAATATTTATTTTAGAAAATTAATACTAAAATCATGCTTGAGGTATAAATCAAGTATAAATTAAAATATGGTAATATTCTATATATCGATCTAGACGAACTGTATTTGTAATACTATTTTCGTAAAAAATTTGTGTTCCTCCAGTTTCACATGGTGGATCATACATATATACACATACAATACAAACATTCCTGTTCGATTAAGGTTCTAATACAAATATGAATAAAATTGATGTAAGTTTGTATATCTTTTAATAATATTAATTTAAATTAAGTCATCTAAATTTCCTGCCATGTTTCATATGTTCCTTGTATTAAACAATATGTATAATAACATGGTTTTTTTTTCTATTAGGGTATCTACATCATCAGATTATTTTTTTTTACAATTAATATTGTTTGATTATTTTTGCAATATATACATAAACAAGAATAAAGTAAATTGAGCTTCAATTGTTCAATAAAATTTATATTTTAACTTCAATAAATATGAAATTTATTAAAAAAAAATTATAAATATTTTTTAAATAAAGAGAAAATGCAAAACATATACTCTCGACAATGGCGACAACGTTAACGTTTTAAAGGCTTCAATAAAGATTTTAAATCATCACAATTTTTTTTTTACAATTAATATTGTTTGATTATTTTTGCAATATATACATAAACAAGAATAAATTAAATTTAACTTCAATTGTTCAATAAAAATTATATTTTAACTTCAAAAAATATCAAATTTATTAAAAAAGATTATAAATATTTTTTTTAAATAAAGAAAAAATGCAAAGGCGATAACGTTTTTAACGCCTGCAACTTTGACATGGTTTATGCCTTTCTGGCCACTTGTTACGCAAATCACAGCTTCCGTTTGAGAGTTTCCAAACTAGAGACAGAGACTAAAACATGTTCTTTAATGATTGAGAGAGATGTTTGATTTTGTTTTGGTTTTATAGATAGTGTTCGATTGTGAAGAGAGAGTGTATCACATATACTTGTATATGAATTAATTCGTAAATCCATATTTGTTAATTGTATTATGCTTTCTTATGTTAAAATATTTATACATGAAATGTTTATTAATTACAACATGTTCTAAACGTTTTTGGATTACCTATTTTTTTTTTTTAAGCTCGCAAATTCACTGGCTAGAAAAAGGTATTTAAATACTAATTATGATGTTTGTTGTTTGCTTTGAGGAATTCAAAACTAATTAACTTTGATTATGTTTCTTCAAGTTATAGGAGTATATGATAAAAGTTATGATATTAGGGTGACACTAACATAATATGTTTGTTTATTATATAAGAGTTGTAATATAAGGGTAATGGTAACAATGAATTATGTGTTGTCTCATATAGTTGTGATCCATTGCTGTGGGTCATAGATGATATAATTATATGTTTCTATCATATGGATAATTTATGTTTTGTTTTTTTTTTAATATTATTCATTATCAACCCTATGAATAATATTTTGGTTTCAAATGTTATAAATATATTTCATGTAATGTTATTAGTTGAATTGTTGTTGTTTTATATTATTTCATATAATCAGATGTTACATAATATAACAGGTGTAGTGAAAAGCCCAAAAAGCACAATACGCCAAAATTCTTCTCTCTCTTTTTTCGGCTCGACAAAATCCTAAAATTTCGGTTTCTGCGAAAATTGGAGCGGAGCGGCGACTGCGGCGAAATGCATCGGCCAAATCAAGATGAAGAATACCTCGAGGTGGACGTGCAGTGGGATCAAGAAAATGTGCGTCCGCCACGAGGTTATCCGATTCGTGATCTTGTGCAGAAAATCAAAAACGTGATAAAGAGTCATTGATATAAGAGAAAAGTACAGATTTGGGCTTTCGCCGCGTGGAGGTCGAGCGTTCTTGGCATCGAAGAATTTGAAAAAGAAGATGTAAATTTCGAGATAGCAAAATTTTCTATCACGGACGCTGCTGACAAACGGATACACCGGTGATGCTTTTTTTAGTTCTGACATAATATGTTTGTTCATTTTATACAAGGGTTGTGATGCATCTATAATCATATTGCACGAAAACAGCGCGAGCATTGTCGCGGTAAATGCAGGTGTGAGCAGTTTCCATATGATAGACATTCCTAAAGCTCAATTGGAGCGCATTTGTCCTGATTGTTTCGTGCTCTAATATTGTCGTTATAGCCGTCTTCGTGAAAAATATGCATTTTACCATGTATTGACTTGTCGACAGGTTTCTAACTTGAAGGTCGAGCTGTTAAAATGGGTAAATCCACTCCATTTAGACCCTTAACCCGTTATGACCAGATTAGTTTAGTGGTCTAATAGGGCTGTCCATTTAGACCCATTTAATTAACAATTACCATCTAGATCCCTTTAGACTTATTTAACTAGATAAGATTTTTTTATTTTAATAATTATGAATAAATAATTTTTCTTTTTCTTTTCTCTTAAATTAAATTTTTAAAAAAATAGTAAATCTGAGAAATTATAATTATAGTTATAATTTATAAGTATGATTTTTATTCAGCTTCCAAGTTTTATAAATAAAAATCCGACAAATAGCCAAAATAAATACATTTAGAATATTTTCATTGTGTTTCATATTTTTATCCAAAGTTTTGTTGAAATACACTTGAAACAAAAACACATGTGTTACATAAAAACAAAAACAAATGATATATAAAAACCAAACAAAGTGAATTGATCTACAGTGTTTAAGACAAAAGTCTTCTCCTTAGACAAACTTTTAAGACAAAAGTATCGAACCATGAAACGGAACATACGGAAACACAATGTTCAACAAAAATCCGATGTCAAAAAGAAGCAATTGTCTTGAACTTCCTAAAAAACACAATGACCATCTAAAGATTCTTGAAATTCAACAAAAACACAATCTCAAAGAATTAACATTGTTACGCTTGAATCTTCTGATCTTGAACACTCCACGCCTGAACTACTTGCCATCTTTCTAGCATCCTCATTGTCAATATCTTCTTTATCTCATGTGGAACCTACAATTAAATGTGTGAATTAGTTAAAAATATTTAATTACACAATTTTTTTTGTAAATCTTTTACAACTACCTTAATATTCTGCGAATCCGCATAACCAATTGCGAGTGCAAAGTAAAACTTGAACGTTTTTGGGAAGAATGTGGTTCCTATATGGAATCAAGACTCGAGCTCCAATGCTGAAAGCCGACTCTAATGCTACGATAGTGATTGGAATGTTTAGGATTCACGTGCCATACAAGCTAAATCACCTAATCGATGTTGGTTATCCCTCCAATAGCTCAAACCATCCAAATCTGGAAAATACTTTTTCTCTAGCCTTGGCTCATCCAAATAGATATCCAACTGCGTCTTTGTGTTGCGCGCACCAATTGTGATGATTCTTTCCAACTCAAAGAGATCATGTAATTTAAGTTAACAATTCCAAGATTATGCTTATGAGATCATAATATTATATTATGCTTATGCTTATGAAATCGTAAGAACACTTACATTGTCCATATCATCTTCAAGTGGAGATTCAGTGACTAGCTCATGTGGAGTTGGTGTAGTTGAAGTACATCAAGAACACTCCCAACTCCTAGTCTGATAATCGTCAAAAAGCAATTTCACTTTACTCTTAAGTTTCTTAGCTTTAGATGCAAAGGTAATGGGATCTACTATGTCATAAACCTTTTCAAGAATTTGCATTTTCATCCTTGGGTCTAAAATTGCTCTCATAGCCAAAATGAGTCTATTATGCTCCCATTACTTAGTAAACTTAACTTGCATATTATCAGCCATGTCTCTCAAATCAGCATCATCACAAGTGGAAAATTTCCTCAACAACAGCTCTATCATCTATACTTGTGTGAAATAAACACTAGATGTCAGATACTTGGAACCTCAAAATTGAATAGTAATGATACTGAAAGGTTTCAACAACTCACATACTTTTTCTCCACGATTCCACTCTTCTGTAGAAGGCAGTGATTTATAATTAGTGTCAAAAGACTTCATGCTTGTAAATGCTTTCCTAAACAAAAACACATGAAACACTATTTTGATTCATATATCGTAATTTATCATCCAAATATATAAAGGTATTAGTGTTTTATAATGTTGATCGATATTCATTATCTAGAAATAAAATGCCAACCAATAGTTCTCTTCAAACCTAAAAAAATAATTGATTCAAGTCTTTTCATTGGTGTTCATGAGACAAGATGGGCCTCTATTGGTTCCGAGATCAGGTAACTGGACTATGATTTACTCTTCTATGTTATTTTCTATTAATCTGATAACCGTGGGATATATGTCAATGTCTTCTTCACACCATATAGGATAGATGGGTATGTTGAACCGTACGTTTCAAGATGATTCTGAATATAAATTCTAAATTTCAAAATGAATCAATAATCTAGCAAACGTTTGCTCAGTCACCTTGTTGCATACATTTATTAATATACTAACTAGTCTAGTATACATTAAACATAACACAATACTATTATATTAGGGAAAATTGAAAATAAATGATGTTTTTTTGGAGTTTGTCCATCTATATCTTTATTATTTAAGTTTGGTGATATATATTTTAATTTAGTTAAAATCCTATTATGCCCTTGATCATAAATATTGTATTTAATCATATTTTAGGGAGTAATTTTCAACAATATTTATTGGCTCATTTGGTTGATGAGTTAGAAATTTTTTATTGATGTCTCAAGTTCGAGGCTTCCTTATCTCTTTTGTTTTAATTATTTTTATTTAATCAATGAAAATATTTTTTTAAGACAAAAAGAACCAAGCAGCAACATCGTACTTCATGAACTATAATTCGGTAATGAATTGTTAAGAAACTAACACAAATTAGTTTGTAATTTTGATTTATTCCCGAACAATCAAGAAAACCAACATAAATTGGTTTACACAAATTGGTTTTCTGTGTGTTGTTAATGAAACAATAATAACAATCTTAATAATTTAGTCATATTTTTTGAAATTTCACTAATTATTTCTTTTAAAATATTTTCTAATTATTTATGAAGGTCCTTATGAATCATTAATCCTTTTAAGAGATACTTAATTACGTTTACTCTACGTTTACTTTTATACTGCAAATCTTTAATCACATATACTTGGGATATGTACACTATGCATTAGTTAGATACATATGATCATGTTCAAGTTCTAAACACATGAAGAGAAAGAAAATTCATCAGAAAAACGCTAGAGTATATATAAGAGAAATCAACAATTTACTGAATTCCGAAAAGCATAATACGTAATCTAAATTTTGCAGAATGTAATCGAACAATATATTCAATTTCCTAAATTGCTAGATTCATATAAAAGATTTCAAATATTTAGTTTCCTTAATTTTCGAAATTCTACAATAATTTAGAAATGATTTTCTAAATTTTTCAGAACATAGAGCAAATAGCAGAATACGTGTTATGTTATTTTTAGAATTAACTTTAATTAGTAGAAGACGTATTCTAGAGTTTGTTAACAAATATTAGAACACATATTCTAAATTTTGTAGAACATAGAGTAAAATGCAGATTACGTATTTTGAATCTGTCTTTTAAATTTCGTAGAACACATGTATTCTAAATTTTTTAAAACATATACAATGTTTTAGATCGCATAATCTGAATGTTTTAAAACATGTATAAATGCAGAAAGTGTCTTCTGAATAAAGTAGAACACATTTTATAAATCTATCACTTAAGAAACAACAATTGCTCCTTTCATAGAAAGTCTTATTCCTTTGTTCTTCACATGTTTCAAACAAAAAAAAAAAAATTTATATTTTTTAAAAATTTAAAAGGATAGTCTAGACATAAATGTAAATTTTCAAATAAAGGTATAGATGGACAAATTAAAAAAAAAACGTCCTTTATTTTTAATTTTCCCATTATATTATGCATGTGTATATTTGGTTTAAAACCGAATTCTATAAAACAATACCCATACGATTTATATAGTATATCTAAAACCCATACATATTGCTTTATATCGGTTAGGTTTGATTCGGTTTGGTTCATTTTGTCCATTTTGAACACCTCTAACCATAATATAATTAAATATCAAGGTAGTACGGACTAAATATATGTTTTCATACTTATTAAATAGTTTAGAGATAACTTTGTTAACAAACACTTTGCTAACAAAACCAGCACAATATCAGAATATGTATTGGTCATAACATACAATTACCACAAAACAAATAAAATTCGCACAATAACATCATTTATAGGCACAAGATGATCATTATTTTAGCATAACATTAGCGAAAAATTAGCAAAAATACCATTTTCAAAAATATCATTGTTTGCTTTTTTTTTTTTGAAAATATCACTTAAACTTTTAAATTTCCAAGGCTTTTTTAAACATGTCATAAAATTTATAAAATGTTGTAAACATATAAATATGTATGTCTTAAAATCTTATAAAACTTTATAAATATGTTTATTTTTCTATAAATTTGAATTCTTATAAACAATCTTATGACATTAAAAATATATATATTTTTTGAAATATTAACAGAAAACAAATTGATCGGTGATTACGTAATATATATATATATGCAACCAACCAACTATACCAATATACTTGATGAAATGTAGTTTTTTATATTGTATTATGTGGCTATTTCATGATGTATACAATATTGTACAAATATTTGGGCGATGTGATGCATGTTAGTCCTTCCGAAAATGAGCCAGACAATCAGTTCCCGAACAAATATTTTTATTTGACTTCAATTAGATGTTAAACCAAACA
Organism: Arabis hirsuta; assembly: GCA_964056655.1. Classification (NCBI taxonomy): domain Eukaryota; kingdom Viridiplantae; phylum Streptophyta; class Magnoliopsida; order Brassicales; family Brassicaceae; genus Arabis; species Arabis hirsuta. The sequence goes on along the minus strand of OZ053302.1, from coordinate 26,351,472 downwards.
AAAAAACAATCTTGAAAATGGAGATTGAGTCGGACAATATACATAATATTATGTATATTTCTTTCAAAGAAAATATTTCTAACTAATTGTATATATATTGATCAATATATTTCTAACTAATCGTATATATATTGTATATGCAACCAACCAACTATACCAATATACTTGATGAAATGTAGTTTTTTATATTATATTATGTGGCTAATTCATGATGTATACAATATTGTACAAATATTTGGATGATGTGATGCATATTAGTCCTTCCGAAAATATTTCTAACTAATTGTATATATATTGTATATACAACCAACCAACTATACCAATATACTTGATGAAATGTAGTTTTTTATATTATACTATGTGGCTAATTCATGATGTATACAATATTGTACAAATATTTGGGCGATGTGATGCATGTTAGTCCTTCCGGAAATGAGCCAGACAATCCGTTCCCGAACAAATATTTTTATTTGACTTCAATTAGATGTTAAACCAAACAAAAAAACAATCTTGAAATGGAGATTGAGTCGGACAATATACATAATACTATGTATATTTCTTTCAAAGAAAATATTTCTAACTAATTGTATATATATTGATCATAACTCGAAATTTTTTACTTTTTATTCCAACATATTGAGATTAAATACTAGATAGTAGTTGACTATATATGATTTTCTATTTACTTAAACTAATTTGTACCACTGCATTATGCCCAATCTTCAATCCAGTGACACCCATCTTTACCATGACTTTAACGAAATCTCCAACAAAATTAGCCTTCGAACTCTGGTGTTATATGCCAAATATAACCATTTATGTTTTTCATATCATTGTTTTGGTATCCGTTAGAATGACTCCTTTGCCATTTTTGATGTTATGAAAGATTTGGTCGTTGAACATGAACTAACTTTCCCAATCCAGTGGAATCCTAACATTAACATCGCCACCTTTGAACATTTTAACCTTAACACTTGGAAGAATTCTTAGTTTATCGTGGGATCTTGAACATATAAATGTGGCATGACAGAATACAAGTTGTTATACAGATAATATGTGCACTTTCAAATAGAAATAAAATTTGATTAACAAGAATATAACTCTTCATGTACTTGTCGAGATTATAATAAATATCAGCACTAAAAAGTACGAGATCTTTATCCGAAAGCCCTTTTTCTTAATTTGGATTTCAGAATGTTTACAAAATCTTCAACATCCGGCAAGTTCGCAGTGTTACTTATATTTGCAATTTAACCATTTCTTCAGTTCATCGCTTCTACTCAAACTTCCTCCATATCGGGCATGGAAAGATCTTTATCACTTTCTTTCCCTTCCCGGAAGAGATTGTTTCCACATTCTTCCTTTTACAGGGGGGAGAACTTTTCCATCACATCCTCCTTCAAATAAATGTGGTCTTTACTCGGTCGCAATACAGAGTATGATTTCCAATATACTCATCGTTTTGTCTTCTTGCATTGGCGTCTCCTCGAGGCAGAAGAAGCAACCGGTTTCGTTTCGACCCATTCCGGAGCTGAGAATTGGTATTCAATGTCACATTTTAAAGTGACTAGTCGCCAACATTACGGCTATGCCATGAGTTTTCTACCGACGCATTCGAGCTTTGCCTAAATTCGTTGTCGATCTTCTTTGAATAACTATATGCATTTTCTACTATAGTTTGTTTTATTGCAGCAATCAAAGAGGATGTTATCCCCTCATCTCCATGTATTTCCGAATTTTAGTTTAATGAATTCAAAAACAAAAAAAAAAACCATCTCTTCGACCTTTCGGAATCTCATTAAAAAGTTCTTGTATTTTGGAGTAGTTACGAATGATTTTTGATATTTTTTTTTAAATATAATTTTGGTTACCTTTTTGAAAAATCGAATAATTTAAAATCTTTACGAATAATTTTAGACAATTTTAAAATTTATAATAATCTGAAAATTAGTAATTGAGATATTTCGAAAATTATTACGGATATGTAATAATATTAAGTAACCATTAAAATAAATAATTTGTGGAAGCCCCTTTAATCCAGTGGTTTGACAAATAGTTCATTAATGCTTCTACACCAGCAGGTATTGAATTCGAGTTTCGGGGAACAAATTAATGGAGACAAAATTTATATGAGATTTACAGTGTGATGCAACAAGAGTGTTCCGAATAATCCAGCAAATCAAAGTTAAAATTGTCCGTTGTTTAATCGTTTTTGTAATTTTTTTTATCATGATCGTTTTTATAATTATTCTCAAAATTTATAATAAATCATAAATTCATACGTCTAAAAAAATAATAATAATTTTGAGCTAACCAGATTATACCCAAAAGGCCAAAACTTTGGAGTTATTCGACCCGAAAACAAATCATAGGCCTAAAACGGAGTGCACACATAAAAGAAAAAAGTTTATTTAAAATGGAAACATTTTCGAAACACGTGGCACGTTTTAATTAGGTCTTTAAGGCTAGTCGGCAAAGTCACCGACCTCAGACGATCACAAGACTTTCATTGTGAGACACAAAACTTCGCCTATACATTATACACTCTCTGCCGTCTTCCTCCACATTTCTCTCTACACATTTTTTCAACGAACAAAAAAGTAGCCAAATCCAACAGAGCAAAGCAAAAAAAATCCTTAATTTTCTTCATGGTCACTAGAAATCCGAATCCTGCAGACGGATATTTCTTGGATCCGAACAGTATAACTGTTCCTGCTCTTGGATCCTTCACCGCCGCGGTTTCTTCCTCGCCGACGACTTCTTCTACCGCCGTGGCAGTGGCGGATGCGACGGCGATGGTTTCTTCCTCGGAGGATCTCAGCAAGAAGATTAGGAAGCCTTATACAATCACTAAGTCGAGAGAGAGCTGGACGGAACCCGAGCACGACAAATTCCTCGAAGCTCTTCAGTTGTGAGTTATCATTTGAGCTCACCATTTTCTCGATATATTTGGCTATTGTGCTTTGCAATTTACCCATTTGGAAAAAGGTTTGATTCGGCGAGAAATTAGCTGCAATTTTTTTTTGCAGAATTAGGGTTTCTATTGGGATTATGCGCATTATACGTTTCCTAGATTCTGAATGTGATGTGTTTAGATTTGTCCTTGTGACATGGAATTGGAATTGAGGGTTGGATTAGAGCAGGTGGGTTTTGTCTATGTTTTCACATTTTATCGAATCAGGCTTTCTGATAAGCATTGAGAAAGGTCAGGATGTGAAAACGTGACAGTGACTATCGAAATTGGATGAGCCAATAGTGAACCAGGGCAAGAAATTCATGGATCTATAATGAAAAAACCATTGATGGAAACTCTATTTGTGTTTGTGAAGAGGATTCAATGAAGACTGGTGAGGGAGTAGTTGAAATGCTAAGGCTGGTATGTAGTGAGAAGGATCTTGGGTTAGTTTTGGTGGAGGCTATGAGTTTTTATTTTATTTTCAAGACTTGAGGATGGTACTGTTGATTGTATATTCCACTATGTAGAGTGTTGTATACAGTGGATTAGACACAATCTATCTTAGGTGGTTTGGCATTAGATTTTATGATCCTTATGCTTATGTTCTATCGTTTTTAGGTTTGACAGAGACTGGAAGAAGATTGAAGCTTTTATTGGGTCAAAGACAGTGATTCAGGTGCAGTGGAAAGAAAATTATCTTTTCAGTTACTTTTTTTTTGTGCCTACTCTAGTTGTGTTTATTCTTTGTCATCTCTCTCTTGGGCCCTCAATGTTACCTTGGATTGTGGTTACTTTCTCTCCATTGATACCTCCAGAAAGTGTTCCTTTATAATAACTTTATTGTCTGAGAACTGTTCTGAACTATTAGGAGCAAGAGTTGCACATGTCTTTGTAGCTGATCACCCTGAGGTTTAATGAAGTGTAATCTTTAGATTTTCTTGCATTAGACAAGTGATCTTGCTAAACTTTATGGTGGTTTCTTATTCGATTCCTTTCCTATCGCAGATAAGAAGTCATGCTCAGAAGTATTTTCTTAAGGTACAAAAGAGTGGGACGGGTGAACATCTCCCTCCCCCTCGACCTAAAAGGAAAGCCGCTCATCCATATCCTCAGAAGGCTCACAAGAATGGTGCGTAAAAGCTACTGTTCAAAAACAAATGTTGTAATGCTGTTTGCTTAGTGAGAATCTATATTGATGCATTTTCGTTGGCAATGTGCAGTGCAACCTCAAGTACCAGGGTCCTTCAAATCAATATCTGAACCAAATGACCCAGGTTATATGTTTAGGCCCGAGTCTTCTGCGATGCTGTTGACTTCTCCAACCACTGCCGCTGCGGCTCCATCTCCATGGACCAATAATATGCAAACAATCAGCTTCACTCCTCTCCCAAAAGGTTCTATTCTCATCTACAAGCAACTACTACTACTCTCTTAATATATTCTCCTTTTCAAAGTTTACTAAATGAAGTGTATTAATCTTCCATGTTCTGATGAAGCAGCAGGAGCAAATAACAACTGTTCTAGTAGTTCTGAAAATACTCCAAGACCACAAACCAACAGAGATGCAAGTGACCAGGGAAATCTTGGCCATTCATTAAGAGGTAAGCATTGTGACATCGTCTCCTATATTGTACCACATATACCATATTTCACTAGACAGTTCTTCTTTATTTCAGTTTTACCGGACTTTGCACAAGTATACAGCTTCATTGGAAGTGTTTTTGACCCATGTGCGAGTAACCATCTACAAAAGCTGAAAAAGATGGACCCCATAGATGTCGAAACAGTACGATTCTTGTCTTTTAAGTTTTACTTTAATCTCAAATGAAACCGCATCGGTCCAATGGAACAGAATGATAAACTTAAATCGTTGTTTCCTTTGTTTGCTTCCCACCAAGCAGGTGCTACTGCTGATGAGAAATCTATCCATCAACTTGTCCAGCCCTGATTTCGAGGATCATGTAAGTATCTTCCTTGACGAACTTCTAAGACAGTTTTGACTAGAAAACCTATTTCAGAACTAACCTCAAAACTCTTAATGATTATGAAACAACAGAGACAGCTTCTTTCGTCTTATGATATCGGCTCTGAGACAAAAACAACTGATCATGTTGGAGTGAGTAAAACCTTAAACAAAGAACCACCCGAAATCTCCACTTGAAGTTAATAAAAGGGGAGAATTATTAAGTATCTCAGGTGAACAAAACCCAGATGGCTACAAAATACTAGAGAGATTGTGTTATGGGTTTCGTTTGTACATATGAAGAAGATGAAGCTGACACTGAGCGGTTTAGTTTCTGTTTTTGTTATAAATATACGTCTTTTTGGGTTATGTACAGTGTATTATCTTAAGTTAAATACCATTAGTCTTCTGTCGAATTTCTTTGAGCTTTTGTGTAAGCATGTACCAATGTACTAGTCTCTTGGAGACCAAATCTCTTAGTGAGGATTATTGTTTTATGGATTTTAACTGAAATCCAACCAAAATCATGTGTTATTGGATCTTTGAAACAAATGTGATTACAACTTAGTTACTTGCTCATCAACCTCTAGGCTCTAGCTAAATATAATATCACTGAACAAAAAAAATTATGGATATATGTCAAGGGGACACATGATGAAATTATAATTTAGTTTATGTCATATGTCAAAATATCCCAAAATCATAACATGCCTAAAAATTAAAATAAAAATAAAAATATGAAACATAAATTACACATATATCTCCAAAATATTATCTAACAAACAAGAGAAATTGCAAAAATGTCATTTTTTATGTGCACATTTGCAAAAATGCAATTTAGGGGTGTTCATTTGCAAAAATACCACTAATTATAGATTTTTAAATCTTATATCTTAAATTTCTAAACACTAAAAAATATTTTGACCCCTAAATCCCTCTAAACCCTCGTAACTAAACCCTATTAGAACATAATTAACCCAAACATAAATAATATAAAGAAAAATAATTTTGAAAAAGTGACATTTTTGTAAAGATTTCAAAAGTGTGGTATTTTGTAAAGTGGCACTTGAAAAATGGCATTTTTTGAAATTTTTCTTAAATTATCTACCAAAATTATATATATATATCAAATAATTTTTGGATATATCTTAGTTTTATAACAGTGAGATACACAATATGATAGAGTTTGGAAATAAAAAGAACAAGGAAATTGAGTTCAATGTAAGAAAATTAAGTTTTTTTTCTTAAATGGAAAATTTGAAGAATTGGTGATGGAATGGAGTTTTTAAATTTTGAAAATGACCATATGGAGATTAAGCAAAGAAAAAGGTTATTGTTTTTCAACAATTTTGTATTTATTAATTTCAAAAATTGCCACTTTTCAAGTGCCGCTTTACAAAAATACCACTTTTTCAAAATTATTTGAGAAATTTAAAAAAATGCCATTTTTCAAGTGCTACTTTACAAAAATGCCACATTTTTACAATCTTTGTAAAAATGTCACTTTTTCAAAATTATTTATTCATTATATCATTTATGTTTGGATTAATTATGTTGTATTAGGGTTTAGTTTTGAGGGTTTAAGGGGTTTTAGGGGTCAAAAGATTTTTTAGTGTTTAGAATTTTAAGATTTAGGCTCTAAAAAATCATAATCAGTGGCATTTTTGCAAACGGACACCAAAAGTGGCATTTTTGCAAATGTGGACACAAAAAGTGGCATTTTTGTAAATGTCCCAAAATATTTTTTTCTTTATATTATTTATGTTTGGATTAACTATGTTCTATTAGGGTTTAGTTATGAGGGTTTAGGGGGGTTTAGGAGTCACAACATTTTTTAGTGTTTAGAATTTTAAGATATAGGGTTTAAAAATCTATAATTAGTGGCATTATTGTAAATGAACACCTTTAAGTGCATTTTTGCAAATGTGCACATAAAAAATGGCGTTTTTGTAAGATAGAAAAATATAATAAAAGTATATTTAACAATATAATGCTGATTTTTTTTGAGAAATTTCAAAAAATACTATTTTTCAAGTGCCACTTTACAAAAATGTCATACTTTTAAAATCTTTACACAAATGCCACTTTTTCAAAATTATTATTTTTATATTATTTATGTTTGAGTTAATTATGTTCTATTAGGGTTTAGTTTTGAGTGTTTAGGGGGTTTTAGGTGTCAAAACATTTTTTAGGGTTTCGAATTTTAAGATATATGTTTTATAAATATATAATTATTGGCATTTTTGTAAATAGACACCTCTAAGTGGCATTCTTGCAAATGTGCACACAAAAAGTGGTATTTTTGTAATTTCCCCATTTTTTTTGTTTAATAGGCCAATTATTTAACTCATAAATATATTTACAAATCTGAATTAAATAACATATTCTGCAATATTATTTTCACAATTTTTAATTCTATTAATTATTTTTATCGGTTTATAACTGATATAATAAACATTATCATAGCCAAACATTTTTTATGGTTAATTGATGAATTATATAATTTTGTGTCAATTATATAATTATGCTTCAGTCTACAAAAAAAAAGAAAATTGTAATAATACCACTTTTTATGTGTATATTTGCAAAAATACCACTTAAAGGTGTTTATTTGCAAAAATACAATTAATTATAAATTTTTAAACCCTATATCTTAAAATTCTAAACACTAAAAAATGTTTTGACCCCTAAACCCTTATAACTAAACTCTAATAGAACATAATTAATCCAAACATAAATAATATAAAAAAAATAATAATTTGAAAAAGTGGTATTTTTGTAAAGATTTCAAAAATGTTATATTTTTATAAAGTCACATTTTTTAATTTCTCTAAAAAAACGAAAAGAGTATCACATTTACAAACGATCTTCAACTTACCCTTTTTTCGCATCTCAAAAAAAAAAAAAAACTTGCCCTTCATCAAATGGTGGTGAAACTGTAGATGATAAAAGACACACCGCCTGATACTTAAGGCCCATATATCATGAATGTACAGCCCATTATAAGCCCAACACAAAGCATATAAAGTCATCGTCTTCTCAGTCTCTGGAAAACCCTAGTTTCGCTCTCGCTATCTCCCAACATCTGTGCCTTTCTGCTCGAGGAAGCTCTCCCACAGATACAATGGTACGCGTAAACTCTGCTTTTGATCTATACATCTCTTCTCATCATATTCTGGTTGTGTGTGAGGATCTTGTATAGGTGAATTTTTAACCATTTTCTTCTTCCTTGTGCTCTCAGATCATCTCGGAGGAAAACCGCAGAGAAATCTGCAAGTATCTTTTCAAAGGTTCGGGTTTCGTCATATTTCCACTCATCTCTCTGTTACTTTACTGCTTCAGCTTCTGCGGATGGATTAGATGTTGTGGCTAGTTAAATGACTCTTGGATTTGTTCCAACCTTTTCGCGTAGTGATGAACATTGTGATCTTAGAATTAGTTTATCTAGTTCAGGCTCTGAATCTGGTTATGGTAGATCTCTGAAAGTCGCACTCATGCTTCAGATACAGTCTCGTATAGATTTATTGAGGGATATTTGGTTGTGCCAATATAAGCAAATGATAAAGCTGAGTATGTCCTTTAGCTGACTAGAAGATGAGATTGTGTTGATAATCGAATATCTCTGGGTTTGCAGAAGGAGTTTGCTTTGCGAAGAAGGATTTCAATCTTGCTAAGCATCCTTTGATTGAATCAGTACCCAACCTACAAGTGATCAAGCTCATGCAGAGTTTCAAATCCAAGGAGTATGTGAAGGAGACATTCGCATGGATGCATTACTATTGGTTTCTGACCAACGAAGGAATTGAGTTCTTGAGAACTTATCTTAACCTTCCATCTGATGTTGTTCCTGCTACGTTGAAGAAGTCAGCTAAGCCCCCTGGTCGTCCATTTGGTGGCCCACCTGGTGATCGCAGGTGATTGATTAACTCTTTGCTTAACTAGCTCATTACATATCTGGCAAAAGCTTGTTCATTGCTTTGATGATATGGTTTGGGGTTTCTTGCTGTTTCAGAGGACCACCTCGCTTTGAAGGAGACCGTCCTAAGTATGGTGACCGTGATGGGTACCGTCGTGGTGGTGGTGAGTCTGGAGGTGATAAGGGTGGAGCACCAGCAGATTACAATCCATCTTTCCAAGTAAATTCTCACTTACCATCCCTTTTTATTTACTTCAAGAAATGTACTATTTTATATGTCTTTAGCATAGCATTCCTATACGTGCTATACCATTAACCTTTTGGTCTTTCATTTGAATATTGGTCTCTTGATCATTTTTAGTGACAACGACTAGAAATCTCTTACTATTCTAATGAACTGTTGTAGTTTCCTTAGTTTATATATAGCGTATGATGTGGTTTGCTCTCCCCTTGTCTGTTTCCATTGTATTAACATATTTGGTGTTTTTGTATCTCGTTGTGCAGGTAAGTGGTGGTAGACCAGGCTTTGGCCGTGGTGCTGGTGGTTACAGTGCGGCTGCACCATCTGGTTCAGGTTTCCCTTGAAAAGGAAAGGGTTTTTAGTTGGAATTAAGACCATGGAGTTGCTTCAGATTTAAATTTTGCTTATGTAATTCGAATTCCAGAATCCTTCATAATGAGTTTTAGTTTTGTTGGTGGAGCAAACATGAAACGTCTGCATGCACTTATCATACAAGTTAAAGACTTTTGTTTGGTTTCAGGAAGATTTGAACTTTTATTTTGGTTTGGTTGATCTGGTATGCAATCATGCCAAAGATTCAAGGCCCCAAGATAAGAAATTCTACATTGTTCTCCATGTTGATTCTTTTTGTTTTTTACTTAACTTGAACTTAATATTAGTCCAAGTCAATTACATCAATGGTTTATTACTCAGCAAAGTTTAAAACCTAATTAGCCACCAAAGTGAGGATTTTGGAATCATATGACAAGAAAGAAAGAAATTCTGTAGCAAGTCTATCAGCTTTGCCATCTCTGGATGGAACACCACTTTGATATCATGTGTCAAGTGCTGCATGAAGGGCTTATGTGTCTGGCCTATGATTACCTCTCGTACCACCTCCTTAGAATCAGATTCGAAGATCACATGTTGATATCCCAAGCCTTGTATTGTCTCCATCCAAGCCTTTCTCTGTAGTTTCCCCATTCCAAGCTCCACCAACATTGCATTTTAGCCACCCCGATGATAGTGGTATTGAACCCTTTTCCAATCTTGTTACCTCGTCTGCATCCGCAAATCTCTCTATGGTCCCACCTCTCGGTATCCTCCATTGTCTTCTTCACAGTCTCCAAAGCCTCACATTTTATTCCTTTGAATAGCACAAAGTCGCAAGGCTCCAGTCTATAACAGTTTCTGCTTGCTCTCAATGCTCATGTATGTTCATCAGACGATAGAGGTTGGTCTAAACTGATTCAGCCGGCATTGAAGAGTACATGATTTACAGTCTCCTCCTCTGCCTGACATGTAGCACACGAGGAATCCATGGACGGATGCTTATGTGCTTAATTTGCTGGTAGCACTTTAGGGACGGTTCTTATTGTCTAGATTTGTTTGAATAAGGGTTCTAAACTTGCCTGTTGTACGGTAGTAGCTCCTGATCTTCTCTGTGATCAGACGGCCAGTGTGCCACAAGTAATCATCTCTATTCCTAAATCCTACGTCTCTGAGCTTCAGAGACAGAGTATGCAACACTGCCCTATTCCAGTCTCTTTTACTAGGTGGCATTAGATATCTCAAATCAGGTGACACATATGGATGAATAGGATAGCAGTAGCACCTTGTTAATTGTCTGAACAGAGTTAATGCCCTGTCACTGTTGATTTGAAAGAATTCTAAACATTATCAATCTAGAGAGACTAGAGAACAATTGCGCAGAAACAAGGAGAAATATTAGCCGAATTTTAGGGTAATATTCACCTTAAAGATAATGAAGAAAGACTAGAAACAGTATCAAACAGACGCACCAAAATAGAAAAACAAAGATCCGGACACAAACTGAACCCCCAACGAAGAAGTTTAAAGGACTCCTAAAGACTCAACTGGTAGAACATTCTGAAAATCTTAAAATTCAAAATGACCAGACACCAGAAAAAGAAAGAAGAGGTTTTGCCCATCTCTTAGTCAACTTCCTCCATCTTGCTCTCTTCAGCAACATCCTCCTCCAAGGAGGCAGGCATATCACCATCCTCCTCCACGTTCTCGTCCTCATCAATACTCAGACCCAACTTCAACATCCTGTGAATCCTCGCAGCAAACGTGTTGGGCTCTTCAAGACTGAATCCAGATGTCAAGAGAGCCGTCTCGAACAGCAGCAGCACGAGATCCTTGACAGACTTGTCGTTCTTGTCCGCCTCAGCTCTCTTCCTAAGCTCCTCCATGATACCATTGTCGGGATTAATCTCCATCGTCTTCTTGCTCGACATGTAACCACTCATGCTGCTATCTCTCAGAGCCTGTGCCTTCATGATCCTCTCCATATTTGCAGTCCATCCATACTCACCTGTCACTAGACAGCACGGAGAGTCCACAATCCTGTCCGAGACAACGACCTTTTCAATCTTGTCGCCGAGAATGTCCTTAATCGTCTTGCAGAGATTCTCAAAGGATTTCTTCTTCTCTTCCTTCTTTTTCTTTTCTTCCTCGGTCTCATCTTCAAGCTTCAGTCCCTCCTTAGTAGCAGATACGAGTTTCTTACCATCGTATTCCTTCAATTGTCCCACTGCGTATTCATCGATCGCATCCACCATGTAGAGCACTTCGTACCCTCTCTTCTTCAGCTTCTCCAAGAACGGAGAATTCTCCACAGCCTTTTTGCTCTCACCAGTGATGTAGAAGATGTCCTTTTGGCCTTCCTTCATCCTTGTGACGTAATCTTTCAAGCTCGTCATTTCATCACCGCTTTTGGTCGAGTGGTACCGAAGAAGATCAGCAATCTTTGCTCTGTTCTGACTGTCTTCATGGATACCCAATTTAAGGTTCTTGGAGAAAGCCTCGTAGAATTTGTTGTAGTCTTCTTTGTTCTCGGCGATCTCGTTGAACATCTCAATGCACTTCTTCACTAGATTCTTCCTGATCACCTTAAGGATCTTGTTCTGCTGCAGCGTCTCACGAGAGATGTTGAGTGGCAAATCATCAGAGTCAACAACACCTTTCACGAAACTGAGGTACTCTGGGATTAACTCCTCACAGTTGTCCATGATGAACACCCTCCGGACATAGAGCTTGATGTTGTTCAACTTCTTTCTCGTGTCAAAGAGATCAAACGGAGCTCTCTTTGGCACAAAGAGAATGGCCTTGAACTCGAGCTGACCCTCCACAGAGAAGTGCTTCACGGCCAAGTGATCCTCCCAATCATTAGTCAAGCTCTTGTAGAAAGAAGCGTATTCATCCTTGCTGATCTCTTCTGGCTTCCTCAACCAGATCGGTTTCTGCTTGTTGATAAGTTGCCACTCGTGAGAGACTTCCTTGATCTTTTTCTTCTTCTTCTTACCCTCTTTCTCCTTATCCTCATCAACTTCTTCAACCTCACCTTCGTTTTCTTTCTTTGGTTCATCTTCGTCCTCATCGTCACTGATCTCCTTCTCGGTGGTTTTCTCAGTCCAAAGGTAAATCGGATAGCTGATGAACTCAGAATGCTTCTTTACCAAGTCTTTGAGGCTCCTCTCCTCAAGATATTCAAGCTACAAGAAGAATCAATCACTCTTGTGAGAACACACAACACATTCAAAGTAAAAAACAATCCTCTCCGAAGACTATGATTCATTACCTGATCATCCTTGAGGAAGAGGGTGATCTTAGTCCCTCTACCAAGGGGTTCCCCATCAACATCCCTAGTAACAGTAAAGGAACCACCAGCTTGAGACTCCCACACGTATTGTTCATCATCATTGTGCTTTGTGGTAACAATAACCTTCTCTGCAACAAGATAAGCAGAGTAGAAACCAACACCAAATTGACCAATCATGCTCACATCAGCTCCAGCTTGGAGTGCTTCCATGAATTCCTTGGTTCCAGACCTCGCAATGGTTCCCAAATTGTTCACCAGATCCGCTTTGGTCATACCGATACCACTGTCGATAATCGAGAGCGTCTTGTTAGCCTTGTCTGGGACCAGTCTGATGAAGAGTTCAGGCTGTCCATCTAGCTTGCTCTTATCGGTCAAGCTCTCAAATCGAATCTTGTCAAGCGCCTACAAATACATCAATGTTCATAAGCAATTAAGCATTATAATCAGAAACCAAATCTTCCAGAAAGTACCATAAACTTCAACCCAGGAGCTACTCAAATAACCAGAAACTAAAATCCACATGATAATCTCAATGTTAGATCGAACTTCGCTTTAGAGCTCACTAAAATCAAACATCAATCTACCAGAGACTAAAATCCTAGCGATTATTTCAATGTTAAATCGAACATCGTTACCAAGCTAAAAACCAGTTCAGCTACCTAATTACAGATCACATAACTACAACATATGGGGGATACGAATCCTAAAGTAACTTGATGCACAAGCCAGACCACGATTGGCTTGTATCGGATTACTATCTACAACAAAACCGTAAGCGAATCCAAAATCCTGGGGAAAAAGCTCAGAAACATGGAGGAAAACAGAAAACCTAGGAGGAATCGAAGAGAAGCAGAGATTTGTGAATACATACATCAGAGGAGTTACTGATGAGCTCACGGAGGAAGATCTCTTTGTTGCTGTAGAAAGTGTTGATGATCAAGCTAAGTAGCTGGTTGATCTCGGCCTGGAAGGCAAAGGTCTCAGCATCAGCCATCTGTACTTCCGCCATCGCAACGATTCGTATTCAACGCGCACGAAAAACTCAGAGAATAAGGGAAGACGAATCGAGAAATCGCAAATCGAGAGAGAGAGAGAGTTATTTGATTGTTTCTGTGCTTGAGATTAGAGAAGTGGGTAGTTTTTATAGAGGGGAAAGGAATGTGTTTGTTCTAGTCTCTTCTTTTGAATTGCGAGGAAGCCAGTGGATTCTGGATTGTTCTATGAAACGACTTCGTTTCGCAGCCCGTAGTCGTCTTTGTGAGCAACGGATTCCAGAATCTTCGTTTTGTTTCCACTTTTTTTCAAACCCGGCCCGGTGTCTGACCCGAGACACTAAATTCAATTCGATTTCGCCGCTTCAATATTTTTTTAATCTAAAATATTACCTTATCACCAGAAAAAAATTTGGTTTGATATTTTATAAACAAAAATTACAAGAATAAGTATTTTATTACAAAGATCTTACTTCAAAAAAAATGATTAATGGTTGATAATTTTGCCACATAAACCAATTTTAGTTATTTTTTTAATTATTAAATTTTTTTAGTTATTTAGCAAATTAACCCCTAAAAATACATGTCTTTTTACCATTATACTCTCAACCAAACTAGTTTGCACAAAGTAAAAACGATTTTTATCCCTCATGTTTTTAAACCTTAAAAAGGTAAAAAACTAGTTGACCGTCGGCATCTCACCCGTGGGCCGTCGCCAATCTCAGATTAGGGTGATACATCACTTTAAGTCCCGGATAAACACACAGTATATTGCTTGATTATGTAGCTAGTGCAATATGATAAAGATATAATGGTGTCAAAAACAAAAAACAAAAAATGATAATGATCGTACTAATGGTGACCAAGAAAACTACAAATGATGACCAAGACGAAGTAGCTGTTGTGTTTAAATATAAATAAACCAGCTCTCATTTTGTATTCACCAATAGTCATTACAAGAGCACTTTCCATTTTCGAATCGATGAAACCGATTGTTGTCTCGCACAATAATCACTCGTCCCGTACATACAGACATGAACTTGATAGCGTTATGGCAATCACCGCAAACCCGCAGGTTCTTTATCACACGGATCGGCCTATCCGCCGAGAACGTGATCAGCCCAAAAGCAATAGCTAATTTCTCGCTGTGGTACCTTATGGTCTGATTCTTCTCGTCTCCATCAACTTCTCTCAGAACAAAGCTCGTGTCTGCAACATAACCCGCTTTCTCCATCTCTTCCCCTAACTCAGCCAGCTTCTCATAAATCTCTTTGCTTCTCTCATGGCGTCTCTCTCCAGCTGCAAATGTATGTACTTTGTTCCTTTCTTCAACCCAACTTAGCCCTGTTTCCTTTTTCTCCCCTCGGTCTCGCAGCAATTTCCTGGCTTCGGCTGAGTCCTTGAATCTACCATCAGCTGCATAAGCATTGGATAACGAAATGTGCATACCGGAACTCACGCGTCCTAATTCAAAGACCTTGTCTGCTGCAAATGCTGCAAGCTCTGTGTTCTTGTGGTTTGTACAATTTGTTAACAAAGCTCCCCATACGGATTCCGTGGGATCGATTGGCATATTCGTGATGACTTTCAGTGCTTCTTCTAGTTTACCAGCTCGTCCCAACATATCTACCAAGGAAGCGTAATGCTTATCTGTCGGCTCGATTCTGTACTCTTTCATCAGATCAAAATAGTATTTTCCTTCATCGAGTAGACCCGCGTGGTTACAAGCATTGAGCACATTTAGGAAAGTTATGAAATTTGGTTTCATTCCAGAGCGTTTCATCTGTTTGAACAATTGGATTACTTTTTTAGCGTCCGAGTGTTGTGCACACGCCTTGAGCATCGCATTCCAAATCCCGAGATTCTTCACAGGAGTCTCGTCGAAAACTTGACAAGCTCCTTCGAGAACACCACATTTGGAATACAATGAGACTAAAGAACTTCCCACGAAGCTAGACGAGTCAAAGCTAGACTTAACGCACAATCCCTGAATCTGCCTGCCTAACTCAAGAAGAGTGGAATTGGCGCAGACACTAATGACACTTGAAAACGAGTAATCATTAACAGCGAGATTCTCAAACAATGCTTCTTTAAAAAGCAACAAAGCTTCCTCATTTTCACCCATTTGCGCATACCCATACATCATCCCACTCCAAGTAACAACATTTCTCTGAGGCATTTCGTCGAACATGTTCCTCGCATCAACAATATCTCCACATTTCGCATACATGTCAACCAAAGAACTCCCCACGAACACATCAGCATCGTATCCAGTCTTCATCGATAGACAATGAACCGATTTCCCAATATCGCATCGGCTCAAAATCCCACACGACTTTGTAGCCGACGGGAGAATATGATCATCAGGACGAAGGTTTCCCTCCATCATTATCCTGAGAAACTCGAGAGCCATCCATGGAAGCTCGTTCTGCGCAAAACAAGAGATGACAGAACTCCAAGTCGTCGAGCTTTTTTGCGGGCAATCTTCGAAAGCTCGACGAGAATCCAATGGAAGCTGTGATTTGGAGTAGAAATTAATGAGATTGTTAGCAACGAGAGGGATAAGAGAAAGGCCTGATTTGACGACATAGCCATGAAGCTGAAGTCCTCTAGAAGTAGATCTGGAGCGAGCTGAAGAAAGAAGAAGATCGCAAATCCGATGGTAATTGTGACATGGAACAGAGAAAGCTGAAACGAGATCATTCCCTTGAGGAAGATGGTTGAGCATTGAACCAGCTCGGAGGAGAGAAACGAGATCGCTCTATGGTTTAGGGTTTTTAATGGACCCATTAGGCCCATTTTATTTTAAAGCGTTACAAATCATATCCGATCAGTGATTTTCATGCGACTAGTTGATCGGAGGATTACGATGATGATGATAGCTTTTGTTCTATTCAGTGGAGCTGTTTTTCTCTTCTTCATGCCATCAAACAGTTGGGATGAGTCGTTGAATATGTCTCATAGTTGCTGAGTTTCCTCATGATCCAGATGCGTGTTTTTTTTTTTTTGTTTCTCTTTGACTTTGCTGGTTATTCAGAACTTTAGTATATTCTCATTTTCGATGAAGTGTTGATTTTTTTTTCTCTATGCTGGTCACGATACAATGTTCGAGTCGACAGGTCTATACGGGAAGGTGAACCAATCTCTGAAAACTGAATGTTTTGTCTTGAGTTTTTGATCAATTCGTTTTGTCTTGTCTAACAGTCTTCAGTGAGGAAAGTGGATTTGCAAACAGGAAAGGTAATGGTGGTTGAATTAGACAGAATTGCAGATGAGATAGAACTTCATTTCAAAATGCACGTTCATTTATCTTTTTGAGCGAGAGATAAAACTTGTTGAAATGCAACAATAGCAAACGCACCAATTGTATTTGTTCGTAAGTGTGTGTTGAACACAAGTTTGGAAAAGAATATTGAGCGTACGGAGTGGTTTTTATAACTCTACAGCTTTAATGCAGATATGTTCCCTTCCCACGCTGTTAAAGAAAGGAGGTTGGTATTGGTATTTTGTTTTTGTATAGAAGAGGATGGAATAGAGAATATTACTGTGGTTGGTGAAAGAGACCAAGTGGTAATGAGAGTTACGCAGGTATCGAGGTTGATGGCAATCTCCAACTTCTGATCTGCCTTGCTTATATCTTTGCTCTAAAGCCAAATAATTTGTGACAATGCTGAGGATAAAAACAAAGTCACTAAAGCTTTTACAGCTATAGTTTGCACGATTTTTTACAGTAGTTTTACTGTTTGAAAAGTACTCTTTTTGCCTTCAATAATTTTAATAAATAGTCCCCACATGTAAGAGTTAAAGTTGGAACCCTCTCTCACACATACTTTATGCGCATATAACAAACAGCCTCCTCATTTGCAAAAATGTGGAGGCAAAAGGAAAAGAATAAGATGGAGAAAAGGGTAGAAGAAAGGAAGACTCTAGTGAAAAGAGGCTTGTGGAAACCTGAAGAAGACATGATATTGAGAAGCTATATCGAGACTCATGGAGAAGGAAACTGGGCAGACATCTCTCGTAAATCCGGTCCGAACCCAAAAATAAATTCCACCTATTGTGTAGTGAGTTTGTTTCATTTACTAAGTTTTCGACTTGAGGTAATATTTTAGGAATTTGTTTTCTGTGTTCAGGATTGAAGAGAGGAGGGAAAAGCTGTAGGTTGAGATGGAAGAACTATCTAAGACCAAATATCAAAAGAGGAAGCATGTCACCTCAAGAACAAGATCTCATCATCCGCATGCATAAGCTTCTCGGAAACCGGTCTTTCCCTCTTTTCATCATGACTCTTTTCTCCCCTCCATCACTTTTCTCACATAATTAACCTTTTTTGGTATTTTCTATCAGATGGTCCTTGATCGCTGGTCGCCTTCCAGGTCGCACGGACAACGAAGTCAAGAACTACTGGAATACCCATTTGAACAAGAAATCCAATTCCAGTAAACAGAATGCACCTGAATCAATCAGCGCCACTCCTTTCATCGATAAGCCGGTTATGTCTACAGAAGTGAGAAGCCATGGAGAAGGAGAACGAGGAAAAGAAGGTATTAGCAATACCTGGATGGAGGAGACAAACTGCTTTCAGTATGACCTCCACATTGAATCTCCCATTTCTCATTACCCAGACACTCTTGTCTTTGTTGACCCATGTTTTGCCTTCACCGATTTCTTTCCTCCGCTTTAGAAGTTTCCTTGATTTTCTCTCGAGGGATAAATTCTTGCATAGACTTTGCGAATCATATTGCTTTATTTATACAATTAAGATTGATGGACATAGTCTACACAATAATTAATCATAAATTCAATTGTTATAAGCCTGAGAGGATTATTTTCTTACCCTAATGTCAACTGCAGCACAATACCTGTCCCTAACTATTTTTCGATTACAGTATTTAGTGGAAAAAGAAAAAAACGCATATATATGTCCATTGACTTAAATCTTTGTATGGGATCTCCGTGAAAGCAATCCAAATTTTGGTAACATGCCTTGAAGAAAAAGGATAGTTGTAATACTTACAAAATATCATCATCCTGAGGATATAAGATACCGTCATCAAGGGGCAAAGAAGGAGGGGTTCCTGGAGGGATACTAGCAGCACCATTTTCCCCGGCACATATGCAAAGTGCTTCGGCATCTCTGACTGTCGAATCGAGGTCAATATGCCCAGACAGCTCATTAATGAACTTTAAGAGAGTGTCAAAATCCATTTGGTCTCCCATTATCTTACTGCGGCATCGCTTCAAGATCGCCACACAAACATATAGGTGAAAATGTTCCGAGAGGTAGTGGGTCCATAACACCTCCCAGAGCAGCATTGTCTTCTCGTACTCAAACTCCCTGAGACATGTTGCCAACATAATCAAATACAACCCAGGAAAATATTACAATAACAAAATTTCTTCTTGAAAACAACATTGGGGCTTCTCGTCATTTACATTCAAAGTGTGATCAACTGTATCTCAGGTATTTTGCATATTTCGAGCCAGGAGGATGGGCAAGCTAGTTAACTAAAAATAAATTATATCAATTACCCGACGGATAATGAAATACCAATAATTATTAGTCCGTTACCCGGCACAAAGACTTTGGATATCCCATTTTCTGGTTAGGCAGCAGTTATTTTTTTACAGCCCAAACTGAGGCTGTGGTACAAACATCTAAACAATAACAAAAAGAGGCAGAAAAGAAGAAACAAACCTTTTAAATTGTATCAGGATCCAACGGAAACAAAAGAAGTAATTCAAGCAGTCATTCTGCTTAAAGTAATTATGCAGCGGGGTATCGAGCAACTCCACCAGCTGTGGGACAATGAAAAACAAAAGGCTCCAGATTTAGATCCCAATGTTGATGCTAAATGCTGACAGAAAGGAAGAATTTTAAAATGAGGTGTTCTCGCGAAAAAAATTATAGACCTTTGAGAGTGCAAAGAGCTGAGTATGCATCCCATTCTGATCACGGTTAAAGTTGGGTCCAAGGCGTTCCATCAGCGCCACAAAACACCAAAAGGATTCTGATTCATCCTCCATCACGAACATTATAGGAGACAGATAATCACTCATTCCCTAACAACGAGAGAAACATTTATCAGTTAAAAAATTCAAAGCAAAAGCCAGAAATAGTAGAGTGTCCAGCATTCCTGCTTATACATAACAGTAAGGACACCACGAACTTGTAATTCAGTGCTAAGAATGAACTTTGAAAACTGATGAGAGTACCTGGCAGTAACCCAGGTCAAAATTGTAGAAGGAGTAGGTCAACAAAATATCACGCATGATATTGACATTTAGATTGTCATCCCCTTCATAGTATTCAAATGCCCTATCAGTTCTTACCTACACCAGAAGAAACAAACCAGGAACTTAGCTCAACGGGAATTCGATGTATAGGGCACATCACATACATAAAACAATATCCTCAAACTCCTCTAACCACATCTTTATCTATCAGCCCTTTCCTCTCCCGATATTTTGTGAACCTTTTTGCTTGCTCAGCAGAGATGCTCTGTCAAAAAGAATAAAATGTTAAGAGTGCATCTAACATGAGGGAACTAACCAACTCTAGGAATGCCTCAAAATTTTATTTAACTAGCTTAGGCATTATCGGGCCAAAGAATTACGTATCCAATTAAGGAATCTAGAAAAGATGTGATATGATGATGAACGAACCTTCCACTGCAGTTTCAGGTCTTCATATTCCTTCTTTTTGACAGATCGGTGATATTCTCTCTCTGCATATGTCGAGTCATATGCATGATATCCCAAGAGAAATGGCCAGACCTATAATGGTGATCCTAAGTTCAAAAATCAATCTGCACATACTTTTAAATTTAAATATGAAATAAATAAAGAAGTTAACTAACCTCTGTTCGCAATTGGTGCTCAATGCCTCCATAGAAAACTCTCTTTCGAAGAGCTTTTGAATCTACAACTCGCCCTTCAGAATCCAAGAATGCTGTGAACTGAGAACCCAGAAAAAGATTAAATTTAAACAAATGTGAAAAGAAAATAGAAAATTTATGCGTACATACTTGGTTGATATTTTAAACCCCATCACAATGTTTGGTGATATATCATTGCTTCTCTACCATCTAATAAAAAATAATCTAACACAGTACCCAAAAGAATTTCCTCTATGATCTTTCCGGACATTGGAATATTGCAGAATTCGAAAGTGATTACCTCTTCACGCCCCATTGGTGACTGCCTTGGTTTTCCCCACACCAAACTCAAGTTGTTAAACTGCAAAGGAGGAACAGTTATATGGCATAATCTATATCAAATTCATTAGTTCCATATTTACATGTAAGCGCCATTACGAGTGATCAGTTAATCATCAAGTTTTCCAGACACTTGGTGTTAGTGAAGCACAGACAGCATTCCCTCCGAAAAATGTTTAAATTGCTAATACAAACGTGAAGCATCCACATATATTGCAGAAGTGATTATCAACTAAAGCTGAGCCTGTATGCCTAAATTTAAAATTAATTGCCCTTGAATGAAAAATAACTTTCAGCGCTGTGTTTCCAACAAACTTTAACAAGAACAAGAAAGAGTGCAGTACTCACTAGTCACTAGTATCTAGGTACTGTTCCAAATTACTGAAAATACAAGCACAACTGAAATGTATGCATAAGTTCACCCATGGAAACACTCTATAGTTCGAATTATACCAGGTGCGATAACTAAAATACTCCCTTGGTGATTGTCAATCAGGTATCCAGAATGAATCATAGACAAAGGAAAAAATTATGATTAAGTCAATAGTACAGCTTTCACCCTGCACATTTAAGATAAATGACAATCTATCCAAAAGGCGAAAGAAAACTAGACGGTGCATCATGGCGCACAGGAAGATTCAAAGTATACGGATATAATTTCTACCAACATGCTAATGCTTATAACAGAAAAAGAAAGGAAAAAAGAAAAAGGATCCGCACCTCTAAGGGATCAGCAGGAACATCAATGTCATTAGAAATTTCTTCGCTATCGAGACGGTCTGTTTCAGGGTAACTATGAGAGCTTTCATGATGTTTTTCCTCAGCAATATTTGACAACTTTTCAGGATAACTATGCACGGGTTGGTTATTCCGTCTCTTGTCAATGGAACCAAAGCCATTGTTTTCAGAAAACAACTGAGTGGTTGTTTCTCGAGCAAACTTAGTAACCAGAGAAAACTTCTCTAGAAGATGAATTGAAAGATCACGAGTAGGATCGTGACTCTTTTGCTTTCTCAATCCGTACTGGGAAAGAATAGAAATTCTGTTATCGTTAGAAGATCCTCCTCCGTCTGATGGGTATGTAGATTGTCCACTTGCAACAGGCAGTGAACTTGGCAGCTCCAATGAAGAAAGAGTTCTCTGTCGGATATAGTCATAAAATGTATTAGACCATGATATAAACCAAAATCATCACTCCACCCAACACGAGATGATTTGATATAATTACCTGCAAGGGACTCTGAAAATCATTCACAAGTAACACATTTGTATCTTCTGCCGACCTATAAAAAGCCAAGATTATGTAAGACTATATTATTTGTGGCGTAATTATGTAACGACTCATTCAGTTCCATAAGATGATAAACTTTGGTCGTCCACAAATGATCATATCAGGCCTCCCCGACGAGTAAATAAAAGCGCTATAAACGCCGTCTAAAAGTAACAATACATTGTGCATCCCCAAGCTACTTTGACACAGTAACCCAACAGATATAAAAACATGCTACAAATAAGCATATCAATACATGCCAGAGACAAAACGTATCTCATATCAGACACAAACCTTGCAAGAAAAACATGCTGCTTCACTATGGCCAGAAACTCTCTGACTCCTCCACTGTAGAAGTACAGAGGCGCAAATGCAAGTCCTGCAGGTCATTTTAAACGATTAACAGTTTCTAGATAATTCGACTTGTAGAAAAGCGGAGAAGGGGATCACATCCCGTTTACCAGTATCAAAACCCACTAGGAAGACCAGAGATTTTTACCAGTTATTTCATCCGTTATTTTTGCTAATTTGGGTTCCAAATATCTTAATTAGTGAGAAAACGATTACAGTCGTATTCGTTCATATAATCAATATAGATGTAAGAAAATTATTTACATTGTTGATGCAATTGATTATCCCAAATAGTGATTCAAGATTATTTTCATAATGAATATATCTCAACAAAAGCAACAGCATAAGGTTTTGCTTACCAGAAGACAGCACAACAATTATATACTGCCATCCAAGAGCAGGAGTATGTCGCTTAATGGACCTGACTTCTGTGAATGGAACTGCCGTGATGGTATAAAGACTCCTGTCTAGAAAATATAAAGAAACTAAGAACAACGTTAAGGCATCTTCTATAATATACCAATTTAGTTCAAGAATCCTGATTACCTTTATCTGATAGCTTTGCATTTGGAATTTCACCCTTGTACGGAATCCACGACTAGCCATCACAATGAAAAAAACCACTCATAATCAAATGGAAGCAGAATAATCTCAAGTAAGCGAAATGAATACAAAACTGTACATCAAGCAATCAATTCGTCTCCTAAATCTGAAGCAGATTAATATTAAAGACTTGAAAAAAAAAAGGAAGGAAACAGAGATGCAATGATTACCAGGAAGAGAACAGAATCTTGCTTAGTTAACTTCAATCTACCACTGATCCTCTCGGATGCGAACTGTGTGGGATGAATTGCAACATTATCCTTGGTATATATCAATTCAGCGCCTTCGTGTTCACTAGATGAACTTCTCTTTTCGCTATCGCACCGCATCATACTAGCCGATCCCTGAGAGACATAGAAACAAATCAACCGATCAATCCACTGCGAATTTAACTTAGAGATCGATTCAAATAGAGAATGGATACAACAAATTCGCCAGGCTGAGAAAATTCATAAGCGATTATGATGGATTGACTTGTACAAAAATTGCGAAACGGAAAGCAGGAAACAAAAAAAAAAGACGAGGAGTCGGAATTAGCGAACTTGTTGTTGAGATGCAGCGTAATCGGCGTCGTCGGAGAGATCCTGTAGCTCCGATGCCTCCATACTCATGATTTCACGAGGAGAGGGAGAGGGAGAGGGAGAGGGAGAGGGAGAGAGAGAGAGAAGAAATCGATTACCCACGAGACTAAGTAAAAGAAATTAATAAAGCCTATGGAAGAAGCTAACAGACGCGTTTGGAATATTCTATTACGTGTTTCTCCTAATATTGGTTTCAAACTTTCAACTGGAAGAGTGAAAATTTGCAAACTTCTTTTTCTTTCGTTTGTAGTAATAATTATCCGCTCCAAATATTTCGTTTATAGGATATCTAAAAAATATAGAACCGTATAAGAATTGTAAAATTTCGGACTCATAAAAAGAAGATATATATAAGAATAGCCACATTTTAAAGTATAAATATTTGCATTCCAATCCGGATCTATACGCATTACGTATATTAAAATATCTATTTTTATTAAAAGATACTATTCAAAAACTTAACTAATATTTTTTTAATTTATTTTTCGTAATTTTATTTTAATAGTAATTTTGGATTTGGATCCGCCTCAACCCTAGTTTATACTTTATACGCTCCAAATTTGGAAAAAATAGTAAAAAAATCATGAAATTAAGGATTGTAGTTTTTAAATGGTTTTTGGTTCTTACAATGGATTTTTTTTACAATTTATGTATAAACGTGAGACTTTGATTGATATCCCAATAATCTTCTCTTTAAACCAAAAACCACACAAACATGTGGCCTCCAACCTTTAGCGAATCTTGGCAACCATCTTGTACCGCCGTAATCACCCACGAAACATGTCGGCTAACCTTCTGTTTAGTTAGGAATACTTTCGACAAAAGGCATCAACACCTCTATAATCGCGAGGTCACCATGAGGATCCTCCTCCCACAACAAACATGCAGCCCACACCCACTTCTTCTGGTCCACTTTTTTCATAATATAGGCTTTGATACAAATTGTGGAACTTTTCAAACTCATGTCCAACTCCCCTATTAGTATGATATTGTTCGTTTTAGGTCTAGAAGGCAGATTTGTCTTTTTCTGTCTCAAAAGGCCTCATATTAGTTAGAGTTGGACATCTCTTATATATTAGACAATTCATGTCAAAATTTCCGATGTAAGAGTTGGATTGATATCTCAATAGATAGTTTATACAATGTTTCTCACACGATGACATTGTTCCCTAGCTATTTGGTTCTTGCAGTTTTGATTGTATCGATAATGTATCAATAGAAAGAATCTCACGTAAAGATGGATAACTATTTCGGATGGATACGGTTTCTCGAGTTAAAGTTTTGTTTCTCGTTCTTTTTTTTTGTAATTACTAGGAAGTTCGGGGCCGAAACTCATAATCTCCAAACCCGAAACCACAGCATGTAATATTAGCAAGGCCGGTTTTTAGGGTGTGTCACATGCAGTTGTATAGGGCCAATTTTTTTTTCCATTAATTTTTATTGCCAAAAAGACCCTAAATTTACTAAAATTATACACAAAAGGGCCCTTTGAACCGCCCCTTGAATATAGTTTCATCCTAAGAATTAATGGCACTAATCCTATCCCTTTCCCAGCAAGTATTGTACATAGGATTCGGACACTTTTATTCCCGTAAACTAGCTACATTCCGAAATTCTACTTCCTTACAATTGATGTACGTCCTAATTAGCATGGTGAAAAGGCAACGCCTCTATGGCAACTTCACTTGGCTCTTTTTATGGGATCAGTCACACATCTCCTATTCATAAATAACCTTTTTCATATTTCATTTTATATGTTTTTCCAACAACCGAGCCAAAACTCTACCAAATTAAAGCTAAGACCAACTGATGCATGGTAAGATGGTATACAAAACATCACCGCAAACTACAAACAGCCATTGGAGATAGTGAGAATTCAAAAGGGATATATATAGTTGTAGCAATTGTTTAACCTCGAAATCACTTGTAGACTTGTAGTTATAGTAAAGAGTTTTTCAAGTCGCACAAGTTTAAAAGTGGGAGAACTTAGAGAAGATAGTAGCGTGTATCTAATGAAACAGACCCAACCAATAAAGATCCAACACGTGGAAGATGATGGATGGTTCTAGCTTATTATTCGGTGGAAGAGGAGGCCACGTGGAGTCAGTTAGGAGAAGCGGGAATGCTTCGCTGTCGATGACGTGGGAAATCACAAAAATGGCCCGTTAGACCACCTCCAACGGAGGTTTTAAGGAAATTTTAAAGGAGTCCTTAACTTAAAGAATAATAAAAATATCAGAGGCAGAATGTGTTTTGGTAAGGACCGGGTCTTACTTAAGGAACTTAATGTTCTCTTAAGAACTGATAACGTGTCGGTTTTTTAGAGGTGGTGTAATTAAAAAAAAAAACACTAAAATCTCTTCGCCTCCCTCTCTCTCTCGTCTCTCTCTCTTGGAGATTTCAGAGGATTGAATCTCTCCATCAACCGCGAGTCTGAGATCATCCTCATCCATCGCCGGAGGAGGAAGAGGATCCTTGGGAGGTTTCTCCTTGTTCCATCTCCATAGAGAAACCCAATTCCATCTCCAGCTTCGCTAACAAAGTCATCGGTTCTCTTCCTGTCCTCAAAGAGTCGTTTCGATTTGCAATAATTGACTAGAGAAGAAAGTCGAATCCCAATCGGTGATATGCATCACTGGGTTCAAGCTTCTTCCTCCGATTTCACCGGAACTCCTCCAAAGCCACGAAGGTAATAATTCCTCTTGTCCTATTTTTCTCGATTCGATTCCATTCAGCTCATTTTTCATTCTTTTTTTTTTTATCAGTGGACATACATCTTTCAATGTCAGAAAATCCATGGTGCTTGTGTTCGGCGGTCTCGTCGATAAGAAATTCCTCAACGACATAATTGTTTATGATATTGGTATGCATCATCCTCCTCCGATCCTTAATCTTGGCTTTTCGGTTGTTCTGTTTTGGGTCAAAAGCTTCATAATTTTCTTCAAATGCGATCAATTGTTTCTTGTTCTTCTGATTGGTTTATTGTCAAGGAAGATGCTCTTTTTGTTTTATGAGTTACTGTCTTGGCTTATTTGTAGGGTGTTATGATGCTGCAAAGAGGCAGCAAAGTAGTGGGCAGAATGACAATGATGTTCTGAAGTTTGCTTACAAAATCTACTTCGACGACCACAAAGTGAAGTTCAACCTTGAGCACGCATGGATAGAGCTTCGCAATGATCAGAAGTGGTGTGCCTCTTCGAAAGGTGATGGAAAGTCAAAAAAAAGGAAGCAAACTGAAACTGAGCAATCTGCAAGCTCTAATACATTTACGGAATCAGATGATCAACCAATGGCTCGTCCTGAGGGTGTGAAAGCAGCTAAGGCGAGGGGCAAAGGAAGTGCGAGCAAGTCAAGTACAGTGGAAAGCGATCTGTTGGCGTTT